>PYAF01003579.1:17458-33510 GCA_007407185.1 Glycine tomentella
ATAACCTGGGATCCTTCATGTATGAATGAATGAAAACGAAAATGGATTACCACACATTCCAGGTTGAATGAATTCTAACACTTAGAATCACTATCTTGAAAAACTCTTTTCATCAACACATCTTCATTAGAAAAAACTCAGAAATCTTGCTCTTCACAAGATGTGTTTTTCACTCAAAAATCAATCTTTAGAACTCTTAGAAAGCTTAGTATACTTTGTGAAATTCGCTCATGTATATTAAAGAATTTGTACTGGGTCTATTTATAGAAAACAAACTGAACAAGCCCTTTAAAAAATAGTTTTAACTAACAATAATTGATTAAATCGATGATGTAATCGATTAAAGCTTCTAATTAATCGATTAAATTATTCCCCAACTTTCTGGAAAAAGTTTATGAACAGAATAATCGATTAAAGCAGCAAAGCATTGTTTTCTTTTTGGCTTATGTAATCGATTACAATGAATAATAATCGATTAAAGCAGAACAACATGTTTTCTAAGTAAAGCCTATGTAATCGATTACAATAAATGGTAATCGATTAAAGTAGCAATGCATGATTTTGATTTCACACTATGTAATCGATTACAAGAACACTAATCGACTAATGTGTTCTTCATGCCTTTTCCAAATTTAAAATGAAGGCATGTAATCGATTAAATACTGAGTTAATCAATTAAAATAATAAGTTTTCATTTTTTCAAAATTTCAACCATGAAAACATGAACTTTGAAATAACATTTAAAAACCTTAGTTAATTAATCAAAGACGTGTATGCATGAGGATGAAAAATGCAAAAGCAATGAAGGATCATAAGGAAATGCACTTGAACCACTTAGATAATTACAAATGCCATCAAAATAATTGGGCATGTAAAAAGCTAAAACTTCAAGTCATCCTTGCTTCAATCTTCTTGCAGCTTCCTTTAAATCCAACAGCTGTCAATTCTCAAAGTCTGCTGAACTTGGGAGATGAAATAATTGTACCCATTTCACTAAAAGATTGTATCGTACCTCAGTTATAAGAATTTTTGCTCTCGATGCATTAGCATTGCACGGGTCAAGCATAAAATCTGATGTTGTATCACTGGTGAAGGCCACCTCAGGCGATAATATCATGTCAGTAATCTAGAAAGCAGAGTTCATTAAAGGTAAAGATCAAAGAAGACTTTAAATCATAACTGAGTTCCATTAAGGTGTGCATATTGTTTCCTCAACTTCTTCGTGATTGAGTAGACTACATAACCTTGCATAAAACATGAATGTGTTTTCAGCAGACAAAATGTGGGAATGCCGAAATGGCATTTCTTAATAAAATTTCTTATAGATGACAACAAAAATATGGTAAGCTGAAACCTGATAAGTTTTGGGCCAAGTTTTTGTACAAGGAATGAGGTAACTTCTAAAACTGATATAATATACCCTTCATTTAAAAGACAAGGGCTACAGAATGCAGATCAAAGGATACCTGGTTAGGTATAACATGTTGTTGTTTGAATGGTCAGACAGCAAGGTTATTCCGTATCTCATATGTCTCCCCTAAAATGAAATTTCACGTCATTCCTTGAAGATATTTTCTGATCATTAACGGAAGAAAAATGAAACATACCCACATCCAAAGCGACCACTTCAGCATTCAATTCAACTTGGCCCATTGTTATGTGAATATCAAGCAGCTTCTCAACATCCTCTTTGATGCAAGGAGGCACAAACATAGTGGGAGGTTTCAAATTGAACAAACCTTGGCAAGGAAAGTGTTCCCATTTCTCAATCCCAAGCAAGCAAAGTATACTAATTTATAATCAGGCATTCCTCCTTTCAGTGCCTCACAAAAATTGCCAAGGGGTTCAATAATAAATATAAACTAGCATTAGAGAGACAAAAAAAAGGGCCAAAGACACAACATTCTTAGCTCCCCAGAGCAATTCCTACATCTGCAAACACACACACATACACCAACAGCCTTGGTTATAAAAAAAAGACATGTATTTTTAAAATCAAACCAAACATCATTAATCCAAAACAAACACTCATTGGAAGGGATCCAATTCCAATGAAGAAATAAATTGCATTAGTTAGTAGTAAGAGTACCTAAACCATAACAGGCATCTCAGTTTCCAAGGCCCTTATTCAAAGCTTCACGAACGAATCCATCTCTCTCACATGCATACAAGTTTTAGCATGTTAACAACGTTTAGGTCGGTTCTGAAGCCGAGGAGGTTAACGAGGCGGGGGCTGGGGACTTGGGAGAGGATCTCGTTCTTGTTTTCGGCGGGGCTGGTGCAATTGCCGCACTCGATGCATTTGGTGTGGTGCCGACGAGTTTTGTTGTTTTGACGGCGACGAGGAGCTTGCCGCCGTTGGGGGTGGCTTTGTAGACTCTGTCGTGGCTTCCTCTACCCCGGAAGGTGTTGGCAAAGAAGTCGTTGGCGGCGACAACGATGTCAGCATAATGGAAGTGTCAGATTGGTGTTGCGGCAAGGGGCTTATGTTTCTTGAAGTGGGGATCACAGGTGGCAATTGCGGACTCGACATTGCAAGAGAGGTAGCCCATGAGAATGGGTTTGGAGTGAGAGATGAGTGGCAGTGCGAAAGGGAACACATGAAGAATAAAGAAGCACGATTTTTCATTTTTGTTTTTTTGTTTTAAATTTTAAATTCAAATTTCAAAAATTTAAGAGGGGAAGGGTGAGGGAGTGGAGGGTACAAAAAGTAAAAAGACACTAAATTTTAAGACGGTTTTCGTATTACTGTCTTTGAACACTTGTTTTCAAAGACGGTTTTACGAAAACCGACTTTGAACACTTGTTTTCTAAGACATTTTTTCAAAAACCGTCTTAAAAAAGTTGAATTTAATTTAAAAAATGCCACCGCGCACCCTTCTAAGACGGTTATCCCACAACTGTCTTAAAACACGTGTATTAAAATATCCTTTTGTAGTATTGTAAAGTTCAAACTTTAAATCTGCTAGGTCAATCCAAATTCCAAGGTTCTAAAAGACACTTATAGATAATCCCAAAATGTTATATGTTTCAAAGAGCAGCCTCCATCTAGAGCGAATCCACCTACCATGATGAAAGTAATGGAGGAGCCACGAAGTAAGAGTTTGGATAAGGCTTCCTTGCTCAGTCCACAAGTCCCATGAGTCTCCTGTCTCCTCTCTTGGAAGGTGAACTTTTGCCCACCCTTTCTTTGAAGGACAAAGACTGCTTGCTTCAATGCCTTTGGCAGACGAGAATCGTAAAAGAAAGAGAAAGGAATTGAAAATGAAACAAGAATTTGTGTTCACTATCTATGGAGCGGAGTGAATATCCTTAATCTCCTCTTCTAACCCGGAGAATCGTCAATCAATTCTTTCTTCTGGAAACAACTAAAGTAGCTGGCATATGATAGGCAGGAGAGGAACAAAGTAGATGAATCGTCATTTTCAGCCTGTTCCTAGCTTGCCTCGCTCTCAGGTTGGCCCTTCTATCATAGAAAGTGTGAAGCAGGTGAACCCTATGGGTCTTTAAAGCTAAAAAGCAAAGACAAAGGGAAAAGGGGGACTTATCGATAGGAGGAAATGTTCATAATGGAATCTCTCCAAAAATCAAAATAGATTAGAAAAAAGAGAGAAGAGGTACTCTGGTGAACAATAAATAAAGCAAAAAAAAAAATTGAAAAAAGTACACACCTTAGATAGCAACCTCCATCCCTGTCTTTTGCCAACCCAAAATCAATAAACATTGCTTGAACAATAATTAAGTTTTTATATTAATAATAATAATAGATTGTTAGAAGAAAAAAAAACAACCAACATAAACAATTAAAAGGTGAAACATAATACATACTTTTGCATGGCCAATATGCAAGTATCCATTAGGTTCGGGTGGAAAGCGGGTCACGACTTTTCCACCCGTTGCTTTTAAGTGTTTGTCAAGAAGATCCTTGTATTGCAACATCTCAAAATACTACCATCACTAAAGGCACTTCAGTATGCACCTGAAATCAACTTATCATTAAGATATGTTGCAAATGCAATTTAATGAAAAAATAAAATTCCAAACTTAAGGAGGAATACTAGCATGAATTTCATAATGTTGAAAGAACAATAAATGTTCAATAAGAAACACCCATATGTCATGTGCAAGTAGTACATTGGAAATCACTCCTTACATACTAACAGAATGAAGCATTGGGTCCACAACATGAACAAAATAGAATGAAAATGCAAATTATTAGGAACTGATTCGGAGAAACAAGAAGCATGAGATACGCGGCGACAATATTTCCGATTTTAAAATAAGTAAAGTAAATAGCTTAAAAGTTTCCTCTGGATTAGGGAAATTAAAAATGGATTAAGGTCTTCTTTAGGTGACTTTTTAGGAGTAGCAACAGGTGCCACCTTATCCTATGTAAGCATGTAAGTAGAATTGTGAACCTATAAGGGAAGTCATAAAAGTAAAGGCAAAAAAGATAACTGGAAACACACTCACATCTACTTTAGCAGGTTTCTCCTTCTTCTTTTTAGAAGGCTTTTCATCATCTGCTACTGTCCGATCACCAAGTAGTTCATATAGTTTTGCATCAACAAGTTGCTACCATATAAAAAAGGGTAAAGAAACTAAACAGTATTAAAACTTGAAACAAGTAAGCGAACTACATGATTCATACATTACTTCACATTCTGTTCCGGTAAGCTGCAGAAAAAGATTTGGCTCATAGAACATGAGTTGAAAAAAAAAAGTTTCTCTTTTCTATGACAGATTTTCCCATAACCAGCAACCAGGTCCAAATGTTATTTCCTCCTCAGGAGTGTGGTACTTTATCTGTAATGTATATATCATATTAAATTTAGCAGCTTGGAGACCCGAGTTATTGCAGCAGTAATATTGTGAAAGAAGAATTCAAGATGTCATCAATTTTTAACTATCTTGAAAGTTCCAACTCAAAATGAAAATAAACTAACCTTAAGTGGGAGAGAAAGGCATGTTTTAAGGTTAAAAGGAAGATAGAGACTGTACGGTACTTCCACTGAAGGAACCTTTGTTTTACAACTTCCAGTGAGAAAGTAGTAGATAACATAAACCCAAAATTAAAGTCACTAGCAGACTGGCGGTACATTTGTCAAATATCCATATACCAGAACATGGTTTGATTTTCTAAGGACTCGTATATTGCTTACACTTGACACATCCAATTTTTATCATAGGAAATAATCCTGCACTACAAATGTTTTCTTCTGTCCTTACCTTCTTTCTTTTGGTTTCTTCTAAACTTATATTTTTAGTGGTAAAAGAAAAATAATAGTAGAATAATTGACCAAATATAACAATTATATTGCAACTCAAACTACCATGTTCCTTTGATTTTCTTGAGTTGGGTCCCAATTGTGCCAGTACAACAAAAGGAAATGACCTGGTGATAAATGCTTTTAATATCTTATATTCATATCTTCTCAACATACTCTTTGAAGACTGGCTTTTTCAATATATTTTGAGTCAATTTCTTTAGACAAAGCTAGACTTTTAACTAGTTCATTGATGTTATACTGTCAATGTTTAATGCAAAATTTTATCATGAAATTGAAAATCCAATTTTAATTTAAAAAAGAATGCCAAAACTATTAAATGATTGAATATGATCACTAGAGAAGAAGGAAGAAAATAAAAATGAATGAATGAATCTGGAGAGATCCCTTTAGCATTCACTACAAAGTACAGAATAAAGTCCATCATTGCCAATAATAATAAAATGCCTCAGCTCAGCTGGCACGTGATATGATATGATACTCTCTCAAGTCTCATCATTTCCTTTGTTGAAACCTTAATCTTCCATTAGGTCAAGTGAGAATAGTATAAAAGTACAAAGGAAATGGATTGTGCATAAGTCTGATTTGTTCATTGCACTTGGGGATACGTAGGAGCGAGGACAAACTCCTTTTCGACCTAAAAAACTAAAAAAAATATAAAACTCTCTATTTTAAAAAAAAATAATAAAAAGTTGCTTTCTTTTTCTGAATAAACAAAATATAACAAACGCAATTCATATTCTTAAGGGAAGAGAAATAATTTAAAAGTTACTTTATTCCTAGCACACTCGATTAAAGGTTGTCATCTTCATGATAGACGTATGAGTGCTAATATTTTCCCGTGCGTAAATGACTCACAAACTCTTTTTCTTTCAAATCGTAAATCGTTCCTTATCTTTTTGTTTTTTTTCGACGTTTTCCTTAAATAAACGTTGGTGGCGACTCCTCCCAATTTTTTTTTTTGGAAAACCTTCTTTATCTTATTTTATTGCTGTCCTATTGTGACCAGCCAGGTTGTGACACTATGCTATGTATATCAAGTGCCCATCATCATTACCATAATTCACAAACCCACCTTTCTCTCTCTCTCTCTCCTTAAAAAAAGCATATTACTTTACCTATTATTCCGTGCAATTTCCCCTCTTCTAATTTGATTTTCCATCTCCACAAAAATTATATCTTTTATACCATACCATATGGAAAAAGAGAAAAATCAGGTTAACACTACCTCTTTCATCTACACGACACAATAATAATAATAATAATAATAATAATAATAATAATAATAATATAAAAAAACCACCTATGATATGATATACTTCTTGATCATGGCTTTAATATAGATCTTACGTTACATCACATGCATGTTTTGCATTCCATTGTGATCGTGATCTGCATTAAGTGGTCGTTGTAGATCCATGATTGGATTGGATCTTAGTGATGAATGAAGATTATTTAACATTTTGCATGTGGGAGTGAACATTGCAGGGCAAAGGCCAAGAGAAGGAATTGGAACTCGAAAGTGACGAGTCTCATGTTGAGATTGAGGCTCCATTGCCTCTAAGTGTGACTTCTCGGGTTTGATATTCATATATTTATATATAATTTATGAAATTTTGAAACTGCAAGGATCAACAATGAGAAGGCCCAAGTTTGAGGCTTTTTCGCATTGTGTGGGGAACATGGGAATTGGGTAACGGAGGTTTTGTATATGTGGAGTTGAGAACCAGCAACGCAAATGTAACATCCTCAAAATTATATCTTGAATTCATATTTATAATTGAATTGTTGAAGTGTAATGATACTTGGATACATGATCATATTGTCCTTCCCTTAAAATAAAAATTACAAAAATGCTCTTGAGATTAAAATTTCATAAATACCCCTGGATATTTTGGTTAGATATTTTAAGGTGGAAATTAGAAAAATACCCTTGGATATTTTGAAAAATTACAATCATGCCCCTAGAGTGACAAATTATCATAATACCCTTGAAGCTAAAATTGCTTAGACACCCTTAGAGATTTTGTGAAAACTTGATAAAATTACAGAGCACTCTTAAATGACAGATTACCAAAATACTTTGTGACAGAAAACCCTAGAATAAAATTTCTAAGCATTTTATAAGGTAATAACTTTGAAATTTTATTTCAAAGAATTCAAGCATTAGAAAAATAGGGAAAAATGATAAATAAAATCTATGGGATTTTCTCTTAATTGTAGGATGAATAGACTTATTTAATAAAATGATTTAGTAATTTTGATTGTCAAAATTACTACGAACCAATCAGAATTAAGATAAGAACAGTCTTGTAAGAAAAGTCTGTATAGCGCTTTGAATAGATTACTTGTGAGCATTTTTTGTTGAAATTGAAGCCAGTTTCTGAAAAACTCTAGAATGCTATTATTCAATATTATCTTTAGGTAGAAGAATTCAAATCAAACTTGACTTCCTTTCAAGAAAATGCCATGTGTAAAGCCATATTAGAATTATATTTTTCTTCATCATCAAAAATGACATATATAGCATGAAAGAAAGAAAAATTTGTCCTCCTTCCCTATGGCTTGGACAATCACGTGAAGAAGCATGGAGAAAGTGGAAGAAACTTCAAGATATGCCAAGTAAGTGGACACTTGTAAAGGGAGCTTTATGATGAAGACAAGTGTAATGACACTTGTAAGTAACATAATGAATCTTGAAGATTTTTCCTAATAAAGTAAAGGAATCATAATGAACTTAGTTAGAATCTAAAGGAATGAGAAGTAATTAAGTTAGGATGGAACTAAATGAAGGTAATTAAGTTAGGAAGGGCAAAAATGTCCTTGAATATTAAATTATTTTCCAACTACTATATAAAGAGAGGAGGGGGAAACTTAAGTGCAAGTCATTTTCCAAAACTTCCTCCCTACATTCCCACGTGAAGATCTCTCACCCATCTCTTTCATTTCACTTTCATCCTCTCCTTTTTCCAAGCTTAAATCAAATAGGAAAGACGCCACTATCTTGGAGAAATCACATGTAGAAGGCAGCCCTTACTCAAATCCATTTTCAAGACTCAAACTCACTTGAGGTAGACTAGGCTTCAATCTCTAGTTAAACATTTGTTTGGTTTAACCTATTTGCTTAATTGGGCAGATTTATGGTTATTATTTAGGATGGAAATTCATGTTATTTAAAGGTTATTTTATGATATGGAAATATTGATTTAAACCATAGGATAGGTGCTGATTTATAGGCTGAAATATTGGTGATGTTTGGAAGTATATTTGGTGATCTTTGGAAGTGATTTTGATGATATTTTGGTTGTTTGTTCATAGTTTTGTTATGGTACTGTTTTGAATTAATTTTTAGAAGTAAAGGTTGAATGGTATGTAGTTAAACGGTTCAAATGCTTGAGTGATTAAATTTGAGGATGAAGTAGCAAGGTGGTAGGTGAAAGGAGATTAAGATGCATGCTAGGTTTTAATCTTTTCTTGTAAAGGTTTAAAGGAATTAGAAATTATTTGAGAGATATATTGTGGTTTATTAGTTAGATTACTAACATGATTTTTTTATAGCTTGAGGATATTCAAAGGTCATGCCTAAGTGGTAATGATCTTATTTAAATAAGGTATGGTGGTTTAACCATACTTGTGGTATGTATGATGTTTTGATAAAAATATTTTTTATAAGTTGATATGTATTTTGCTTATGGATTTTATTATGATGATGATATGTTGGTTCCTGTTTCCAAGTCTAGTACGAGATTTTGTGAAACAGAATCTGATACTACATACAGTACGATATGTAGTTACCAGGTGCAAATATATGGCATAAATCATGCATGTTTGCGTAAGACGATCACAGCGTCTACACCCAGTGTGAGGTGTAGCTACATACAGTACGATATGTAGAGGCCATGTGCACCTGGGAAAGTTCATTTCATGCATTCATATAGCTTGCATAATCATTTTATGGAATTTGTTTGAATATATATATTGATGATTTACTAACGTACTAACGTGATCGGTGGTTTAGAATTTTCCTACTGAGAAATTTTATTTCTGACTAGATTTGTTTCATTTTTTAGATGGCAACAGAGGTCAATCTCCTTGATGCCCTGGATTGGTGATGGTGTAGAAAAGAAGATATGAAATAGACTTTTGTTTGGAAAAGCTTGTACTTGTTTAATATTGACTTTTGTAACAAGAACTATGACTACTTATAATACATGTATCAGTTTAATAATTTCTATAATCTATACACTTTAGGATTTGTGTACTAGTATCCGCTCAGTAAAAATTATTATTAACTAACAATTTCTTAATAATTTATCCCTAATAAAAATACAATATCTAGAATAATTTTAGGTCGTTACAGCAAACATGGTTGTTCAAAGCATCCACTCTTGACCATGTAATATTCAATCTGTGGAGCTATTAAATTGGACATCCACAACATCATTAGAGAAATCGACCAAGAATACATACCATGAAGCCCTCACTCAAATCCCCACTCTTCATTCAGTCAACTTCATCGACAACTCCTTCTCCGGCCCAATTCCTCCCTTCAACAAACTCGGAGCCCTCAAGGCCCTCTACTTAGCCTGCAACCAGTTCTCCAGTCAAATCCCCTCTAATTTCTTATCCCAATTAGCTTCCTTGAAAAAACCATGGATCTCTGACAATAAGCTCTCTGGCCTCATCCCCTCTTCCTTAACCAACCTCCGCTTCCTCACCGAACTCCACCTCAAGAACAACCAGTTCTCTACCCCGGTCTAGGAGCTCAAGCAAGGCATAAAATCCTTGGACATGTCGAACAACAAGCTCCAGGGAGAAATCTCCACTTCCATGTTGTGGTTTGATGCGAAATCCTTCTCCAACACGAAGGGCTCTTTGGGAAGTTCAAAAGGGTCGGGTTGGGGGATGAAGGTGGTTATTCTCCTCATTCCCGCTGTTGCTTTGGCGTTGATTTTTGTGTTGATGCCGTCGACGTGACGAGGTGGTGCAAGTGCACGTGCCGAGCTCAAACCATAACAGGGCCTTCGGGGGGGGGGGGGGGAGCAAAAAGGAGCCTACTTCGTCGAAGAAAGGGTCGTCGGTATGGCTGGGAAGAGGAGTTGGGGTTGAAGAAGAGGATAACACGAATTGGAGAAGAGGAGTTGGGAGGAAACGTTTTTTTCACTGATCTCAAAGACGAGTTTTAAAAAACTGTTGTCCAACACTTGGTTTCCAAGACGATTTTTATAATATAATTCTAGAACACTTGGTTTGTCTACCCTTCATCAGGAATTGATGACTGTTTATAGTTATTACTTTGACATGAAAGAAGAGTTCGACCCAATGCTTTATTTCTATCCTAGTTTATCCCGAATGATTCATTTTGTACCATAGAAGCTCATGCGTGAACAAGGTTTCATTTTACTTCCTCATCTATCTAGTCTAGGTTGCTTTCACCCTATTATTAATAGAAATGGAATTGAATTAATAATTCAATTCCATTGAAGCCTGGAGGAGATCCTTTACATGAGATTGTCCTTCAACCTGTAGGTCCTGACACATGGTTAGAATTCTAGCTCTTCCAAAATGGTATCTCACTAATGGCTTGGCCCCCCAAAGAAGGAGACCTTCTTTGCCCTCCACATAAGCTTAAAATGATTCAATTATTTATAAAAATGCCACCAAATTTTGAACAATGACGGTTTTGGAAAAATAGTTTTAAATTCCTTGTAGTTAAAAATTATTTTTGTAATATTATGATATCAATTAGTGGTGGAGACTAGAATAGTTTACATAAGATCTTACATTCAAATATTGTTGATATTATACACAAGAGAAAGATAATAATCCTTGAGATATAGTGCTTACAACAGCTATCAATAGTCACTAGTTTCAGAGCTTCGGATGACAAACCTAGTTGATCCAGAGATTTGGTCGTGGGCTTCAACTTTTATTTATTTTATAATATTCCTTTTGGTATACCACTTCAAATTATGTAACCCCCACCTGCAGTTATAATCTATCCAGTGATGCATGAAGAAGCTGGAAGGCAAACGAAAGCAAACCAGTGTTGTAGATATATATCATAGCCTCAATGACTTTAATTATCCCCATCATCAGCAGATTTCTATCATAAGAGCAATATATATAGGCTTGGATATAATACTAAAAAGTAGGAAAATCAACTTAATCTGTCAAACAATACGAACACTAATGATTTCCGTCTCTTAATTTCCTTTCATGGACATCGCATTTTCTCTATCTCAAAATAAATGTAGTATTTAAAAACATCTCAAAATAAATGTCGTTTTGACTTTTTCAATAGAATATTAATTATTTTTCACTAATATTTCTAATAAATATCAAATTAGTTTTCCAATAATATAATATTAATACCAAGGTTAATTTTGTAAAATCATTATTCTCTTTTATATATTTATTAATTTTTTTGTTTATATAAAATAATTTATGACAATACTTATTCTGCGATGGAACATCGTAATCCATTTTATTCATTTTGTTTAAAATAATTATCTAAATTGAGATTAAAAATAATAAAATTGTTTTCCCTTTGCTTAATTTTCCTATAAAACTATACTCCCTTCATGTCTTAAGAAAACATATAATAAAACACATTGATGTGAATCAATTAATGATGATATGCCAGCTGCTCGTAACGTATAAGCCTCTAGCTCTAACAACCAATTAACATAAAGTCCAAAAGTACTGTCTTAGTAGATCCAGGTGATACAGCATTTGCACGAATGTTATCCTTTGTCCATTCCAATGCTATATATGTTCTCGGTGAATTGATTCATAGCTCCGAATCAAATGATTTAATGACTCTTTTGATTTGTTATGATATTATTTTATTTTGATATATTAAATTTTAAATTTTTTATTATAATCTTTATATTTTTGAAATTTATCACTTTAGTCTTTTTTTTAATATTTTGTTAGAAATGTTAGTATTGTATTAATTTTTAATTTTTTTTAAAAAAGATCAAAATGATATATTTGAAAAACATAAAAGATTAAAATGAAACTTTTAAAACTTAATGTATGAAAGCAAAACAACTATGAAACATAATAGACAAAAAATGACATTAAGCATTTTAAAATAATTAATTTTACGTAGTGACAACTAAAATTGCCACTATCTTTATTTTATTTGTTAAAAATACACAACTAAAAGAATTATAATTTTCTCTAACCTCTTCCATATCTGAAAAGATAAAAAATGCAATACCACATACGTCGAACAATGTCAACACATAATCTCACTGGAACCACAAAAAATTCTGGCTATGTAGGGATGTTGCGGCAGAGATAGAAGCGAGGTCCCGACAATGATCTTTTTGGATCAGCGGCGAGAGGCAAAGTGATGGAAGGAGAAATGATCTTTATCCATTGTGATTGAGAATATTTGGTGAATGACATTATTATTGATATCAAATGATTAAATCGAATGAAAAGAATAATTTTCTAATAATAATTTGAGTGAAGATTGTTATTGTTTGTGGTTTTAAATTCATCATTTTTTTTATTTATTTAGTAATTTTTTATTTTTTAAATAAAAAAGATAGTGACAATTTTTAGTCATCATTATGTTAGCTTAATTATTCTAAAATTTAGAAACAATAAGGTACACTAAATTTCTAACCAAAAATTGAAAAAATGACTAAAATAATACATTTAAAAACATAAAGAATTATAATAAAACTTTTAGAGCATAATGTATCAAAGAAAAATATAATATATCAGAAATGACATTAAATCATTTTAAATTTAAAAGTTAACATAATATTAAATTTTTTAATGGAAAATTAACAAAAAATCAAAATATTACATTTTGAAAACACATATAATCATAATAAAAATTTTAAAATTTAATGTATCAAAGTAAAACAGTTATTAGATAAAAAATGACATTAAAACAAATCAAATTTATATGAAGATTATTGATTATCTTCAACTCCAACTTATCGGCAAAAAATTAAAATATTGCAGTTTTAAAACAAAATTACCAATATATTGCAGTTTCAGAAGTATTTATGCGTGTATTGTTGTTAATCACGCCCCACGGAGACGCCATCGAACACGCCCCAGCCCTAGTAGCGCCCCAGCCAGGCGCGACTCAGGTGGTGGCGACACGTATCATTTTGAGGCGCAGTGTACATAAAACTTCGAACGGTCATAACTTTTGACTGGAATGTCCGATGGAGGCGTACGATATGTCAAAATGCTCGAAATTCAGTGCTTTAGCCCTAGGCAAATCCTAAATGGTCAATTTTTTTTCTTCCAAAAACAGCCTCTAAGTGCCTCAAAATTAGGATTTAAGATTCAATCAGCCAAAAATTTTCTTTTTGTCTACTTTTTCAATTATTTAATATATAAATTTAATGTTAGATTTTGTTTTTTCAATTATTTCTCTGAATTATAATCGTTTTGACATATCGTACACCTCCATCGGATATTCCTAACAAAAAATATCACTGTTTGAAGTTTATATGCATTATCAATTTTACATCATATTTTTTTATAGGAATATCCGATGGAGGCGTATGATATGTTAAAACGATCATAATTCAGAGAAGTAATTGAAAAAACAAAATCTAACATTAAATTTATATATTAAATAATTAAAAAAGTAGACAAAAAGGAAATTTTTGGCTGATTGAATCTTAAATCCTAATTTTGAGGCACTTAAAGGCTTTTTTTGGAAAAACATTCTGACCAAATCGCCTTTGGGATTTGTCCAAGGCTAGAGGACTGAATTTCGAGCATTTTGACATATCGTACACCTCCATCGGACATTCAAGTTAAAAGTTATGACCGTTCGAAGTTTTACGTACGGTGTGCCTCAAAATGACACGTGTCGCCACCACTTGAGTCGTGCCTGGCTAGGACGCCACTGGGGCTGGGCGTGCCAAGCTGGGGCATGTTAGATGGCATCTCCGTGGGACACGATTAACAGTTATACACGTGTAAATACTTCTGAAACTATAATATATTAGTAAATTTTTTTTAAAACTACAATATTTTAATTTTTTCCCCAACTTATCACGTTGCCTTACAGTTAAAGGATATAAAGATAGATAAACATATATCTTTAGAGGATGCATAGATAGAACTAAAAGGCAAAACTTTAAGACTTGCAATGGAGGATATGAATACTATGCTCACATATCCATATACTTTTAGAAGTAGATGTGCTAGTTGACATAGGTGGTAAAGAGACCCAAAATTAGTTTCCATTATTGTCCTCACATCTTCTGCAGTATAATCTGAGATTCTCGGGTGTAGTTGTTGCAGCATTGTTTATCTATATAAATCCATTTACCAAGTCAACTCTAGTCAATTTTGGGGTTGAAACAGGAAAAAAGCAATTGACATATTTAATTAAGGCTAATGGTATAGACTTGAATCTCTCTCTCTCTATATATATATATATACAGGAGGATCATATATACCAGAACGTTGAGTTTTTCGTTAAAGAATGAAGCAACATTTTTCATTACATTTTCACGTTGGTCACGACATAGTACATCACATGCCGACCCTGTTTTGAGAAGTCCTTTCTTATTCCAATCTTCTAAACATTTATCAATATCTTGTTGATTACGTGCACATATATGCACAGCTGCCCCAAATTCTGCTAACCCTTATGCTATTGCGTACCTAATTCACAATGAAATATAAATTAGTATATCTTGATCTTAGAAACCAGTATATATGGAAGCATGCCAGGTCAAATTAGTATATCCAGTTTTGTAAGATTAACGATTTTCATAGGAGATTAAGGGAAAATAATGAAAATATGTTTTGCAGTTTGTATATCAATCTTGATATGCCTACCCCTTGAGAAACATAAATGAATAATAAATTATACCATGATAGTCTCCAAAAGTTTAGTCTTAACAGGTCCAGGGGCCACAGCATTTGCACGAATATTATCTTTTGCCCATTCCAATGCCAAGTTTTTGGTGAATTGATTCATGGCTCCTGGGTAAAATTATTTATATTCAGATAGATTATCTCAGATGCATCAAGCTTGATTCACATCACAGTTACGGAAAACGTAGAAAATGATCGAAACGTACCTTTAGAGGCTGCATAAACAGAAAATACGGGAAGAGCTTTTAAACCTGCAATGGAAGAAATAAATACTATGCTCCCATTCCCAGAATCTTTTAGGAGTGGGTGTGCAACTTGACACAAATGGTATACGGACTCAAAATTGGTGCCCATTATGGTTGATATATCTTGTGCTGTGTAATCTATTATCTTCTTTGTTATATTTGTAGCAGCATTGTTCACCTAAATGAGAACCACATAATTATTAAATCAATTCAAATATGATAATATCTAAAAGACGAATCAAAAAATATACGAACAGTCACATATGGAGGCTAGTAATAAGCCGATAATTAAAAAATAGCTAGCGAGTTGACATGGGAGTTCCTCTTACTATGTATTAATTCAATTCAATTCCTCCAGTCCAAAAATAAATAAATTAAACTCCTTAAAAAATATATGCTAATGCATTTTAATTTGTTTTATTATATTCAATTTAGTTCCTTATTATTTTTAAAATAGGTTAAAACGATCATTTCAAAAAAATTATCATTTTGAATTTTGAAACAAGATTATAAATCTGTTTTTTAACTTAAAGACGTAAAACTTGTCTTATTAGATCCACATACATAAAAATTATAAAACACAAGTAATGTTTGAAGCAAAAAAGTCATAAACATAATTAAAATTGTGTGAAAAGTGAATCTA
>PYAF01003580.1:12111-63488 GCA_007407185.1 Glycine tomentella
GTCATTTCTACAACCTTAGGGATATTTATAAGATTTCCTTCTCAATATATATATTACTAAAAGACCTAGGGGTATTTTGGTCATTTTCCAAAATATCCATGGGTATTTTCGTCATTCCCCTAAATTCTTCTGTATTGCTTCTAATTAACATTTTATCCCTGTAGTTGATTGTGATTCCAAAATTTTGGGGTGTTACAGGTATACTTGCCGTTTCCACAACACAGCTACTATCCCAAAATTTTCCTACCTTTAGCCCAGCCAAGTTACAAGCCGGAAAAGACCTTTTGATCAGTTGTGTTTGCATCTGTTGAGAATATATTCAAGCCTATGGTAGTGTTGTGCTTATGTTGAGAGAGAGATTATCATAACCTGATACACTTGAGTGATGAGCGGAACAAACACATTTTGTGAGGAACACTCAAGTTAACTCTCACAAATTGACAGAATTGGAAGTGCATGGAAAGCTTTGATGTAAAATTTGATAATACTCAGCATGATGGTTCTAAGATTGTGAAGTGAAGTTCAGTTTGATCATTAATCCTTGTTTTTCTTTTGAGGTTCTGTCTGTTGCTGAGGACAGCAACCTTTAAATCTGGGAATTATTTGATGTGTTGCTAACACATCTTAGTTTTAGGCTAGTTTAAGTTATAAATTAATTGAATAATTAGGAATATAGGTTAGAATTAGCTTAGTTGTTGTTTATATTCAATTTTATCTCATTCAGTGTTAAAAGCATAATTTCAGGTCAAAAAGAGAGGAGAAAGCAAGAAAGAAAATCTCGCGCGATCAGCGCCATTGTCCGCGCGAGTCGTGCCACAATGAAAATATCAAGTACTCAGCTCGAACAGGTCACGCGATCCACGTCAAGATCCACGCTGGTAGCGCCATACACCCAGGAGCAGTCAGCCAACTCGAAGACTTCACGTGAATAGCGTGACTGTCCACGTGACTAGCGCCATCAAGCCACAAAGTCCACGCGATCAGCGTGGAACCTCACGCGAGTTGCGCCATAAAGACGAACAGAAGCTTCATATTCGTGCTAGTCGCGCGATCAGCGCGGCAAAGATTCTGTTTCCTGAATTAAAAAGATTTGGCTCGAAAATGCAAAGGAAAAGGGTCTTTGTTACTGGAATTAAATCACCCTCAAGGCAATTATAAAAGGAGGCCTCTGGACTGAAGAAAGATACCTTTTTTATAGCAATTGATAACCACTTGGAGAGCTGAATACATAGAATCAAAGCTAGAGTTGTTGAAGAATAATGTTTTCCTTGTATGCTTTGATGTTCTGGATGACTATGTCAGGCTAAATTTCTGTATTGTGGTTAGGCCAAGAACCAATGTGAACTCCTCTGTAATTTGACTGGTATTGAATGAGATTACTCTGATTGCTTTATTTTACTCTGATCTTTACTGTTATATTTTTTCTTAGAATTGGTCATTCTATTTAAGTTCTGAGGGTTAGGATTCGCAATAGGGATGTTGGGATTCTAATTTCTGACATGAGTAAGATAACAGTTTTTACATTGCCTAGGGATTGGAATGTATAATTGCAGAACTTTATAATATATTCTTTTAAAAGCTTAGCTTGATAGAAATCACTAAGGAATTAGGATTTTGATTCAGGTTAAAGGGTTAATTCATTAAGGGATTAGGGATTAGCTAAATTAGGAAAGATTTATTCTCTGAGTAATTAGAAGCAATCGACTTTGATAACTAGTCAAGTGAAAGAGGCAGGAATCAAAGGGGATTGCGTCCTAATCACAATTGTTTCATCCATTGGTTTACAACTTACTCAACTTGCTTTTTAATTCTTTTAAATTCTGTTATTTACTTGATCACTCAATTTCACAACACAACAACATTTTTTCAAAAACAATTTATTTTCCCTTCCAATTGCTTAGACTACGAATTACCATAGAATCAGTGTCAATCTCTGTGGATACGATACTCTACTTACCTACTCTATTACTTGAATCGAGCGGTATAATTTCCGTGTTCGCAACATAGCATAATTAACTTGTGCTTCATTCAAAACCTTGCTAGCATAATATATCACATGCAAAAGTTTATCCTTACGTTGACCTAGAACAGCCCCAATAGCATATGCACTCGCATCACACATTAATTCAAAGGGCAAGTTCCAATCAGGCGCCGTCAAGACAGGCACAATGGTAAGCTTTTCCTTCAACACATTGAATGCATTGAGGCAAGCTTCCTCAAAGAGGAATTCAGATACCTTAGCTAACAGTTGGCTAAGAGGTTTTGCAATTTTAGAAAAATCTTTAATAAACCTCCGATAGAAGCCGACATGGCCTAGAAAGCTACGCATACTGTTAACATTAGTGGGAGGAGGCAACTTTTCAATCAACAACAATTTGGCCTCATCAACCTCAATCCCTTTGGAAGAGATTTTGTGGCCTAAAACAATGCCATCTCGCACCATAAAATGGCACTTCTCCCAGTTCAAAACAAGATTGGTTTCTTGGCATCTTTTTAAAACTTTAGTCAAATTAGATAAACATGCATCAAAACAAGAACCAAAAACTGAAAAGTCATCCATGAACACCTCTAAAAATTTTCAACCATATCAGAAAAGATGGAAACCATACACCTATGTAATGTTGCAGAAGCATTGCACAGGCCGAATGGCATTCTTCTGTATGCAAATACTCCAAAGGGACATGTGAATGCGGTATTCTCTTGGTCCTCAAGTGCCAAGGGAATTTGGTTGTAGCCGGAGTATCCATCCAGGAAACAATAGTATGCATGGCCGGCTAATCTTTCTAGCATCTAGTCGATAAAAGGAAGTGGGAAGTGATCCTTTTTGGTGGAATCATTCAAGCTTTTGTAGTCCACACACATCCTCCACCCAGTAATGGTTCTGGTGGGTATCAAATCATTGTTGTCATTCTGGACTACAGTCACTCCACCCTTCTTGGGAACGGTTTGCACAGGACTCACCCAGGCGGTGTACGAGATGGGATAGATCATCCCTACATCTAAAAGCTTCACCACCTCTTTCCTGACCACTTCTTTCATCATTGGGTTGAATCTTCTCTGCGGCTGCCTCACAAGCTTCACATTATCTTTCATAAGGATTTTGTGAGTGCAGAATGAAGGATTGATACCCTTCAAATCAGAGATGGACCACCCAATGGCGGTTTTTTTCTCCTTGAGCACCTTTATCAGCTTAGCTTTCTCAACCCCAGATAATCCCTTGTTGATGATGACGGGGTATGTCTCTTCCTCTCCTAAGAACACATACTTGAGAGCTTCTGGTAGCTCCTTCAATTCTAACTTTGGTGCCCCAAGAACTATGTCATTTTCTTTTTTTCTCTAGCACCTCCGTTGCTACCCCTCTTACTTCTTCAATTGTGGTTGCATCTTGAGCCTCCATAATCTCTTCAAATTCTTGCTCATGAGACTTTTCTGTGTACACCACTTCTTCAATAACATCTACACTGAAGCAATCATTCTTGTTCGATGAATTCTTCATAGTGTAACACCCCGTATGCATCTGGCGTATTAACAATTATTTTATCAGATAAGCGCAGTAATTAACTTTAATTAAACCCGCAGAAGTGATAATAAAACCTTATTTCTTGATTCATTATGTACGGTACATTTCCCACAAAACATTAAATGCCATAACCACCACTAGCCCCTCAGATCCAAATAACATAAAGGTAGATAACCAAGTAACCCAACAGATATAGCAGGAGAAACCTAACTACATAACTTAAACTAGTTATGTACAAATATACATCCTCAAGACACTCACAGTGTCTATACAACAGAATAAGCACCAAGTGCCCCAATCACAAAGATCTCATCCTCACTTGAGGGCATACAACCATATAATGTCCATGTACAAAACATATCCAAAACATGTGTGCACACACACACATCTTCCCTCACAGGGGTACAAAATACAAAACAAAACAAGGAGCCTCCATGCTCTCAAAGTGCTGCCAAGCAGCTGCACAGGAACTGTCTCTATTGGGACCTCCCGCCCTAAGACCTATCATCTCTGCAAAACATAATACCCACACGGGGTGAGATATACATCTCAGTAAGCTCAGGGCTCTTGGAGGCTTCTCCTCCTCCCTGGCTCACTTTCATGACACACAACATCAAAGGCATCACAATCACTGGCCTCCAGGCCCTCATAACAATACATAGCCATCATCTAGCTCTAATGTATAACCGCGATACTACGCCCGCCACAAGATGCATCATCATCAACATCTGGGACTCTCAGTCCCCAGTGTGAGACCGGAACTCACACCCGTGCCATCTCATCGGGAGCTACCCCTTTACACATGGATGCACGTATATGGCACCTCCAAGAATAGGCTTCAACCGCGACGGGACCACCTATCTCTTGGTCTTAAGGGATCATCATCACCCTTTACGTGAACAAACCAAACTAGGAGGTGCGCTCTCCTCTTAGGGAGGTCCATATCTATCTAACTGGCCAGAAGATCTATTCAACAGGTAACCATACACACAAAGCATAGAAGCATGCACACATATCCTCATGAGGAAAGTAACAACCAATTCAATGCACATGCATCATGAATGCAACCATCACTCCCTCGGAGTATGGTGGAACACAGGCAGTGGGAAACATTCCCCAAGAGTGAAGAACTTACCTGGCAAAGCCGTGCTCTGCAGTTCAACCCCAGAACGGTGGTCTACGCCACTGACACCCTCGGTGTCACGCCCTATACAAGGCATACAAGCACAATCAATCACTAATCCAATCATACAAGGCATAAGCACATATCAACAATCCTCAACCGTTATAATGAAAGGAACGTCATTCCTTTCCATAAAACCTCTTAGTCATCTATCTTAAGGTTATCAGAACTGCCCAATTCATAGACAACTCATAGACCCTCAGCGGTCTATCTCGACCTAACCAAGGCACTAGAGTCTCCCCAAGACTCGGTATAAGCCAAAACAAAGAGCTCAAAGCTCTATACAGGCAAATACTCAAGAATTAACAACATGGCTTAAACGGTTTCTTTCACACAAAATCACCATTCATAAAGCCTCTCAAGCACATAAAGAGCAAGTATCAAGGCTCATGCATGTTCTACAATCATCAATTATCCAACATTTTACCTACACATGCATTTCTCAGAGCCAAAAGCCAAAGTCCATGAAACCAACATTTCAAAGCTAATCCTTCATCAAAAAAACCTCCTGAACATACTTTTCTAAAGGACCCAAGCCTAATTCCAACTCTAGCTCAAAAAGGTCACTATTCATCCCAAGAACAAATTCACAAATCAAATGGTAAAACTCGAGTTTCTTACCTCTAAAACGACAAGGAAGGCTAATGGCCCACTTCCCCAAGCTTGGGTGTCCGAGAATAGCCTCATTTCCCCACCGAACTCGAGTTTTGTGAAGTCCTCTAGAGAATGCGATCTCTCCGTTTGATGGTTTTTAGGGAAAAGTGATGAAGGATTCTAACTCATAAGAGGATTCCCTACAAGTTTCATGTTGGGTAGAAGGTTTTTTGGTCAATAAATGAAGGTTTATGGAAGCTTGGCCCTTCAACAATGGTGGAGCACAGCCAGAGGAAGAAGAAAGGGAAGGTGTTGGGCCAAAAAATCGTAAAATGACCCTTTTATAGTGATCCTGGTCGCGTTCTGGCGCTGATCGCGCCACTATGGTGCCATTCGCGCCAAGTTTCAGTGAAAAATAGGCTTTCTGGAGCACTTTTGGCGCTAATCGCGCCACTCTGAGGCTACTAGCGCCAACTTCCAGCATCTGTGGCGCTACTCATGCCAGTCTGGTGCTACTTGCACCAACTTCCAAAACTTGTGGTGCTACTCGCGCCAGAATTTTTTTTTTTTAAACAAGGGTTATTATACATAGCATCAAAAACATTGAAGATTATTGATTCATCATCCATTCTGAGCTCTAGCTTGCCTTTCTCCACATCAATCAAAGCAAGGGCTGTGGTTAAGAATGGCCTCCCCAATAAAAGCGGTATCTCACTCTCCTCTTCCATGTCCAACACTATGAAATCTGCTAGAAAGATGAACTTGTCAACTTTGACAAGAACATCTTCAATGACTCCACTGAGTCTTCTTAATGAACGATCAGCTTATTGGAGAGACACCATGGTTAGCTTCATTTCAGAGATGCCCAAAGATTTGCACACAGTCAATGGCATCAAGTTGATGCTAGCTCCGAGATCACACAATGCACGACCAACGTTTGTGTTGCCTATTGAGATTGGGATGTTGAAGCTCTCAGGATCCCTAAGCTTTGGAGGGAATTTCTTCTAAATAATTGCACTGCATTCTTCAGTTAAGACCACCGTATCACCTTCTTGCAACTTATGCTTTCTAGAGAACAAATCCTTCATAAACTTAGCATAATTGGGCATGTTAGCTAAAGCTTCAGCAAAAGGAATATTAACTTGCAATTTTTTAAACATTTCAAGAAATTTAGCATACTGCTTTTTCTAAACTTGTTGCTTTAGATTCAATGGGTATGGTGGCTTTTCAAACCGGGAGAAATCCATCGGTTTCTTTGGAGTTGTAGCAGGTAACTCCTTCTTCTCTAGTTTGCTTGAAGGTACTTCCACCACTGGTTCCGCAGCAATTGTGGTAGTGGGTTCCTCTTCAGCTTCCTTTTGTCTCACCTCAGACTTTCCTTGAGGTTGAATCACAATTCCACTCCTCGTAGTGATAGCTTTGATATGCTCTTTAGGATTCACTATCGTATCACTAGGAAATTGCCCTTGAGGTCTCTCAGCAAGTTGTCTTGATAACTGACCAATTTGGTTCTCCAAATTCCGAATGGAAGCATATTGGTTCTTGTGATGAGCTCTAGTCTCATTTATAAATGCATTCATGGTTTGGAGTGATCATTGGTAGTTTTAGCCAGTTGCAACATTGCTTTCTCCAAGTCACATGGCTCCTTGGGTGGAATCTGTGGAGGTTGCAAATAATGATTGGATTTGTAATCCAAACCTCCACCTTGAATCCTCCTTTGGTAATTACTCCTTGAGGTATTATTTTGATTCCTCTGATAATTCTGAGGTGGTCTTTGGTCATACCAAACGTCATTTACTTGGATCGGATCAGCTCCCACCAAAGTAGGACACTCATTTGACTCATGATCTCCCTGGCAATACTCACAAATAACTGAGTTTGCACGAATGGATGACGCTTGAGCCTTGGAGACTTCAAGCTTATCAATCTTGGCATTGAGAATGGCTAACTGTTGTGACAACAATTTTTGCTCTGCTAGCATAGCATATCTACTCCCCAAAATGAATAACTTCTCTTTTTGCTTGAGCGGCAATGCTTTCATTCTCGTTTCTGGCCAATGAGTCAATCAGTTCATAGGTTTGAGCTGCATTTTTGGATCTAATAGACCCTCCGGCTGCACCATTTACCACTAGTCTTGATTCAAGTGTCATTCCGTTGGAGAAAATGCGCACCTTCTTCCCAACCGGCATATCATACTGGGGGCATCTCCGGATCAGTTCTTGGAACTGGTTCCAAGCTACACATAAAGTTTCTCCTCCATGTTGAGTAAAGTTGGTGATCTCATTCGCCAACCTATTATACTTTTCCATTGAGAAGTACTGAGCAAAGAACTTGGCAACCAATTCCTCCTAGGTGGTGATATTGTTAGATGCTTGTCTATCCAACCACCTGAGAGCTTTTCCCTTAACAGCAAAGGGAAATAGCCGCAATCTTATTGCATCATCTGAGACTCCTTGGTGTCGGATGGTATCACATATCCTCAGAAAACGGTCCGCAAAGTCATGAGGATCTTCATCATCCTCTCCACCGAACTGGCTTCTCTCCACCAAACTGATTAGTGAATGATGGATATCAAAATTATATGCTTGTATCGGAGGCCTGACAATGCTAGAAGTAGGCCTGGTAAAGAGTGGAGCTAGAATGTCCTCCATAAGCTCATCCTCTGGCCTAGGCGGATAGTTGTTTCTTTCCGCCATATCTAGTTCCTCCTCTTCTTATTGTTGTTGTTGTGAACTAGATGTTGCTGCTTCTTTTCTTTGTTTAGCTAATTTCCTGTTTCTCTTGGCTGTCTTTTCTATTTCTGGATCAAATTGAAGAGATACAAGATCAGTTGTACCTCACATAAACTCAAGAAGCAGGTAAGTAACAAAAGAATTCCAATCTTAAAGATAAAAAGTTATGATCTAATTGGCGTTTACAATCCCCGGCAATGGCGCCAAAAACTTGTTGCGAAATCGGCAAGTGTACCGTTCTTTCAAGTAATAAAGTAGTAAGTGAGTTATCGTCCCACAGAGATTGTTGCACCAATTGTATTATAACTTAAATCTAAAAGTTGGACAAATAAATGTTTGGTAAAGGTATGATTTGTGTGGTTGAATAAGTAAAAGTAAAGACAAGAATTAAAACATGACTATTGATTATAAACAACAAGGCTAGATTAATGACAACATGGAAGAAAGAGTAGCCAGGGCACCCACACTCGATGATCCCTTCCAATGGATTCGTATTGCTTACTACATTCGATTATCTAAGTTACTCAGCGGTTGTGTTTCATCATGTATCAGTTACTCTTCAATTCCTTAGTGAAATAACCCTTTAACCCCTTAAAAGTCCTAATCCCTTAGCAACCTTCTTAGGGTTAAGAATTAAGCAAACACTTTGAATAAGCTACAAACATACATTCCTATTCCTAGGTAATGTAAAGCAAGTCACCACACTTAGTTCCAAGACTAGAACCCCAATATTCCTATTGTGAACCCTAGCTCTTAACCCTTCATTAGAATGATCAAGTCTAAGAAAGCGATATAACCCATTCAAGTAAAGTGCAGTAAAATAACTTTTGATAAATGAATAATAGCATTCAATACATTCCAATGGAAGTTTACATCAAGTGCTTGGCCCTAGCTACAAATGGAATTAGCCAAACCTAATCATGGTTGGCCTTGAGCTAACAAAAAGAAGCATGCCCAGCTGCGGAGTAAGGAAGAAGAAGGAGAAGAGAGAAACTCCACTTAGCCCTTCACTCCCAAACCCTAGCTAAGCTCTCCAAGCCTTTCTCTAGCTTTGTCTACTGAAATTCCGTGCCTCTATAAGTGCCTTCAATGATGTGGATTTAAGTATTTATATGGGGGAAAGTGAAACTCACAATTTACCCTCAGCAGAGTGCTGATATTGCAAGTTGTCTTCCCACGCTGATGGCGTGAAATCCACGTTGGTGGCGCCATCTTCCAGGTGCAAATAGCCTATTTTCCTTCAATTGTGGCGCTGGTAGCACCAACCTCACGCTGGTGGCGTGAGTTGACAGAGAAAAATCCCTATAATTGGTCTTTAGCGCTTGTGGCGTGAAACTACACTGGTAGTTTGACCGTGGCACTGATGGCGCCAAAATACATGCCAGAACTCCTATTTCTCCAATTGGCACGAGTAGCGTGAAATCGACGCTAATGGCACCACTTGCTTTGACCCATGCAGGTTTAAATTGATGTAATCCTGCTATAAATTTGCCCAAATTAGCTGAGAACATGAAAGCAAAGGAATAATCATAATTTGTGGTATTTATGGACAATTATCATTGATTTATGATTGTTTTCCCTACTTCTATTAGCTTGGAAAGCACCATATGCTAGGATCATATCAAATAATTCCCAGATTTAGATATTGTTGTCCTCAGCAATAAACAAAAGTTTTCAATGGGAAGCAATGACTAAATATTCAAACACAACATTGGATAAACAATTTCCAAGCTTAACATGCTACACATGACTGAATTCACATCAAAACTTTAAACAATGGTACCATATTGCATGTTGATAGATGAGTCAGGTGCATGCATCATTCTATGCATGATTATTTGAGTTGTGAAATGTATTGGATGATTGGTTTGTTGAGTGTGTATTAGGAGCATGGATTTTGTTAGTGATTGTGGTGGTTAATGTTGTTTCCTTTCCAATTATTGTTATATGATGTTTGTCGGTTTTATATAATAAACTCACCTTGCATTTGTTGTACCGTGTGGTTGGTACCTGTGATGATTGTGAACTTTTGTTCATGTGAGCAGATGAGCAACAATAGGTGACCTTGGAGGGAGATTTTCTTTTTGGTTGGAGCCGCTAAGCCGACGTGATAATGTTGGAGTTCTTTTTGGAAAAGAGTTGTGTTTGTTAATCAACTCTTTCTTAGTTAGTTCTTTGGCTTTTTGTGTTAGATATGTAATTTCAGGTGTATATACATGTAAAACTAAAAAAAGTCCTAACATGTGAATGACATGTACTGATTTAATATATATGTACATATGTGTTTATTTATGTAATTGTAATATGTGTATGATTATTGTATTATCGCGAAAAATTTACCATCATTTTCATAATCAAATAAATGGAATTTTTATTAAAATTGAGATCTTCATGATTAAGAGTTAGTGATATCGGTCATTACAACTTTGATGTAAATAGAATTCAGAAAAGAGTGGATAGGTTAGTGGAATCATGGGTTTTTTCTTTAATAAGATGCACTAAGTACATAATGCAGATGATGATCCAAATGAGGTCCTAGACCTTCTTTAAGGCCTCATGGTGTTATAAATAGTTGGGGACAACATAGGCTTTTATGTTGTTTTGGATTTTCCCTGTTTTGGCAAACTACGTTTGTTTCCCTTTCATTACCCACTATAAATGGATGCCTTCTCACTTCTCAGCAGTGGTCTCCTAACAAAATTAATACTGATATTGAATAACAGTCTCATTATCTCTCTAATATGTGCAATCATCACTCCATACTCTGAGCAGTCTTCCTCATTCATAAGGATCTTATCTGCAACCAACTCGCAAGTTGTTTCAATAACCACATCTATCATATTCAAGCTTGAAGAATGGCTTTTATGTAGTGAGTTTTTGCTAAAATGAATTGTCCAGTTTCATTCCTCACACATGAGTTCCACAATTTTTCATTTCTTTGTATTCATAAGCTTCATAAAATCATAGCAAACAAACTGAACTTCTCATTTACTGTAACAAACATTTTAAACACCAATTCTATGAATAACTCAGTGTTATTCTTCAGCAGGCCATCAATTTAATTCCACAAATTACTTTTGCTGCCACACAGTACAACTTCAATTCATCAATTTCAGCAAATAATGCCATACTGCAGAGTGTCTATCCAATATGTGTGTGTGTCTGTGTATGTGTGGGAATTCCTTGTGTCTAATGCACCCAGAACATACAAAATGCAGTTCCAAATGGATTGGTCATGGGTGGCTTAATATTTTGAAGAATAAATCTAAACTGGGGTGAGAATTGTGATGGACCTAAAAGTAAAAGTTGCTTTGGAGTCTTAAAGGTCTAGCTAGTCAATTGTCAATGTTCCAAGTGCCAAGAGTTCAAATGAATGTTAGCAACACATTCTATTTCACATTCTTTGTTGTTGGGAAAAATTCATGAGCGCCAAACTAAAATGTCATGTTTTCTATGATTTGGTTTAAGTGGATACCAAGCAATGTCATAAATTTTAAGGGCCACATCATAGAGCCTTTATTTAGGAACATTCTTATCCATGTAAATTAACAATATTCTTCTTTTACTATCATTGCCTTCATCTTGACCAACTATTCTTTTGGTCCAACTAAATACCACAACATTGGCTGCTTATATTGATAGCCTAATTCCATCCAAGTTAAGAATGTAGTTTGGTATTGGTTGGCTGGTTGGAGTCTCACTATTTATCCTATGTAACTTATCCTAAGACTTATGTTTAGTGAAAAAATGTATTTGGATTTTTGTTTAGTAGGTTAGTTCATGAAATGCTTTTCCTTTTCCTACTTATAGAAAATCGATGTTGCTGAGCACATGCAACAACATCGATTTTTATAGAAAATTGATGTTGTTACACAAATTAACATCGGTTTTTATAAAAAATCAATGATGAATTATCATATTTTAACATTTTTTATTTCTTATTTTTCGACATCGTTTTTTTTTTTGGAAAAATCGACGTTGTATACTTTTGTTAACATCGATTTTTAAAAATCGATGTTAACATTCAAACTTTTAACGTCGACAGTTTCAACATCAGCTAAAAAATCAATGTGGAAAGGTCAAAATAACCAATGTTAAAAGCGTATTTTCTAGTAGTATGTATTAACAAAATAAAGTAATTTTACATTATCATTGAATCATAAACTATCATTATAATAAGTTTATCGACTTTTATAATATATATATTATCTTCAAAATTTAAATACACTCTTAAATCCTAATAAACATGCAATTGAAATATCATCTTACGTTTTTAATATCAATTAATAATAACAATATATGGAAATATAAATTATTTATTGTAAATTTAAAATACTAGTATAATTTATATGTTTAAAAGTATTTGTTTATTATAAATTTAACTTATAACATAATTTATATGACGAAGCTAAACTAGTAGTCACTCCTTTTTTTCCTATTTATTAGACGTAGTCAACAATTTTGTCCCTTATTGTAAAATCTCATTTCATCTTTTTTTGTGCATTAATGATTTTTTTTTACAAAAATATTCTTATTTATTTTAATCTATAATTAAATGCTATTATGAATTGTCATTTTCTCTCTCTTATGAGTAGATTAATATCAACTCTCATCAATGTTAAAGACAAATTTGAAAAGTATTACAAATAAAAACATTTTTTTACTGTCAAAGAAAAATATTTAAAAATATTTTAAATTAAAATAATAATGAAAATGATTTTTTTACTGCAATAATGAAAATGATGAAAATCTCTATATTAAAAGTATAAAACAAAAATTAGAAGTGATAAAATGAACTATATGGCTCAATGTTGCTAACTATAACAAATAAAAAAAAAAAACATCAAATTTATTTCAAACTTTAAATGAGTTACAAAGTGATTGAAAACATATGCTTTTTGAAGTAAACCCAAATCTTGAGAAGTAAAAATCGGCCAAGTTTGTTGGCACATTGGCCCCCCTGGCCAGGCTAAACTGTAAAAATTGTAGCCTAAATAGAACTTAACAAATTGGCTTGACTCAATGGGTCACGCTGTGCTCAAGAATTATAGGTCCGGAAACTATCAAACCTATTTTGATTCAATATTATTTTATTTATTTATTTTTCTTTTTAAATTATACGAATTTGAACAAAATAAAACATCAAGATCAATTAGCCTTGATTCGATCAACATCAAAAAAGTCATCCATAAAAAATTTGAGTTGGACCGAGTTAACAACATCTTTAATACTAGATCTTAAGGAAGGATCTTGAACTCAAGATCTGATCTGTACTAAATCTTTCAATAAAAAAGGAGAATTGATCTCCAACATAAAAAATGAGGTTTTCGTAGAAGAACATTATCCGTACAATGTTAAAAAAATATTTTTTTACTCTTTTTTTCTAATATCTCAAAATGAGTTATATCACTAAAGAAAAAAAAATAAAAGAGATCTTGAAAGATCTTTAATCTTATATAGCATTATCTGATTCACCAAAAAATATTTAAGATCTTAATTTAAAATCTATCACTAAAGATACTCTAGCCTATTTTTTATGTTTGGTTTATCAGCCAAAAGATCTATTTTGACAAATTTATCTAAATTAAATCATAATCAATCTAAGGGATTTAACTCAATAAACAAGGTGAATAACTTGTTATAATATTTATGTCTTTCATTCTTATGATTAAAACAAACTATAATCATATGAACTTAGAAAAACTCATTTAATTCAAATTCAAACCTTTACAATGAGTTTCAAGTTGGATGAAAACACATTTTTTATGAAGTAAACCTAAGTCAAATCACAATCAGATCATATTTGAAAAACTTGAATTTAATTCAAATTCAAAAATGTTAAAGTTCAAGGCCTATATTGTATTGAACAAATTCGTACCTACTCATTTATTATAATCCATTTTACCACTTCTATGGAAATGCGAGAACAATCAATCCATGAACACCGGTGGTGATAGTGTAACTGAGCCTGAGTTGGACAGAAAGGTTGTTGATAGAGTCTCAATCCTTATCTTTGTGATATCCAACTTGGCTTAAAAGTATATCTGTCTTATCATGTTGGTATTACAATCCACTAAGCAAAGAAAATAATTTTTGGTTAAAATAAAACCTTGTCTGACCTAACTGGCCCTATGTAATGAATGTGGGTGAGATGTTGTTTACTCGGTGTTGTCTAGGGAGAACCCCACCATCGTATTGACGTTTCAATTATCATTGTTTTCTATTTCAATTTATTTATTTATTAAATTAAATGTATAAAAGGTAGTAACATTTAGATTAATTGATTCGACTAGGAGCCTCCTACGCAGAAAAGGTAGTAATTAATGAAAAAGTTTATCTTAATTAAATATGAAAGTGGGTCCATCATCGAGACTTTATTTGCTCCATCCCTGGTTTTATTTTGCTTTCTGTAATTCGCCATCCTGGCTGGTTTCTTTTTCTTTTTCTTTTTTGAATGGGAAGATTATTGTTTGATCACTATTTATTTTTAACTGAGTTAATACAGAAAGAGGATATATTCAAACATGCAATCAAAGTTACATGAGATGTTGCAAGAGTCGTAGTAGTCCAACAACCATATGCATGCATTACTTAAGTTTTAGCCTTCAAAGAAACACAATTTTGGTTATACATGTAGATACGACAATTAAAACTTAACTCGTGAATACCCACCTGATTACATTCCAAATTTAACGGAGAAAATTCCTTCTATAGTGTATTGATTGATATTATAATCAACGCAAATCGATTGGTTTCTCATTTTTTTTTTTTTGCTGAATGGTTTCCCATAATCTACACATTCCCATCATGATAATCATACATTCATTCTACAAATTAACTAATCTACAATAGCGCTTTTTATTAGTTTATTTATTTTGGATGTATTTTCGGCCACTCTTTATATTTTTTATATTTTTAAAACTATAAGGAACTTACTTCTGAGAGTCAGTTTTTAAAAATTTTAGTAAATTTCTCTTGTAAAAGGGAGGAAAAAAGTCTTACATGTCACTTAGTCTTGGGGAAAAAAGAGAAAAAATAATTTTTTTTACCCTATGAGAGTATTTTTAAGTTAACTTTTTTGCAATCGAATGTTTCTTAAATGATTTTTAAAAGATTGAAGGAATTAATTTTCATAAATATTACCCAAAGTTTGATCAATAACTTCAAATAAATTTCATTTACGAGGTTTAACTCTGTAAGATAAAATGGATCGTAACTTCAGAGTTTTTATGCATGCATCCGAATTGAATCCAATAAATTTAAATAACTGAGCAGATGAGCTATCTATTTCTTAAAACTTTTTGTAAGAAAATTGAAGACAAATAACAAATAATCTTGGCAGGCCGGACTTTTTTTTTAATAAAATAAAAAAGATTAACGGGCGGGATTGTTTTCTAAATTTAGATGAAAAATGTAACAGGGCCACCGGACCAAAGGGATATAAAAATTGTGAGATTATACAATTGAATTGAAGATGATATAAAAAATTAATTGATTTTACTTGTATCAAGAAGGTCATCTATCACTTAATTATAAACTTCATAGCTAAATATATTTGATTCTTTCTTGAAAAGTTTTTCAAAAAATATGTAAATGAGACTAAATGTTTTGCATTGATTTATATATTCATTCATCTTAAATGTAGTCAAACATTACAAATGATATTTAAATTAGTTGTCGATATCTTGAAAATAATCTATTACATAAAATTCTGATCAAGGAGAAAGTTGAATGAAGTGTCATCCTATAACATGTTCTAGAATATGAGTCGATAAGCCATCAACTCTTCAAAACGATATAAGAAATGTTTTTCCTTTTTCCATAAAAATTAGAAAACGATTTATTTCTTGTGTAAAATAATTACTATTCCAATATTATTTTTATTTATTTTTAATCTTCAATTTTGATTTTTATTTATTATTTAAATATTTCAAAATGATATTAATTTTAATTTTTAGTTAACAAAAAGTTGTGAAAAAGAAGATAAAAATTAAGGGCACATTATAATTTTTAACAAAAATACTAACATATTAATTATATTTCTGAATTTATGCAAAAATAAAACCTTAAACAAGAGCTTTTGTTTTTTTTACTGCACCTCAAACAAGAGATTTTTTTTTTTTTTTTGAGAGGAGGTCAAACAAGAGATTGAAAAACAAAACTAAGATTTGTTATATAAGTGTAACTACCAAGTATCAACTGAAATACACCATCCTTTCAATTAACGTAGTAACAAATTGATACTATTTTCTTATTAATTGGTATCAACCCAAAAAAATTTTAGTAAAACTGATTTTGAAGTTAGTTATTATAAAAATCAATAAACTTATCATACTTTTAAATTTATAATTAAATGATAATTTAAAAGTGTACAAATTATTTACTCCATTATTTAATAGTTTCAATCAAGTAATTTGAGGATATTAATTTTTATGCATTGTCTATAATTTTTTTAAGTATTAACCAATCAAAATTATCATTGTATTGTATGACTTTTAAGATATTATTATAAAAATTATCAAATTTAATAATATATTACATTATTAGTACCTACATACATACATTATTTACTTTATTTCTATTGCTAAAAAGAAAATCAAGAATTATTTTTCTTGTTCAAACTATTTATTTTTACTGAGTTTAATGATGATGCATTAATAATAAAAATAATTTTTAATAATTTATGATTAGATGACATTATAAAATTATGGTCAATATACATCTTTTTATCTTTTTTAATGTAATATTTATTTTGAAATTTTTAACTTGGATAAATTCTAGAAATGAAAAACCAGCAGCCGCATTAAGATAAATTAAAGAGCGTTAAGGTGAAGGTAGAGTAGTGGTGTTTTGTTAAGAGTAGTGGCTAATTAACCGTGTTTTTATCAGTATTTTTGGGGGAAATTGTAAAAAGTAAAAACCGTAGTTAATAGTATTTTATTTAATAGTAATTAATAATTTATTAATATATTAATTTATCTTGAAGAAAAAACCGTATAGTCTGACCCTGTCCCTGTGTCTCTCTGTCTGTGTGACCCATTCACTCTCTCACTCGCCATTTCCAGTAAGAGAGCGACTTCACCTTCAATCCCATTTCAAAACCGCTCCTTCTCCGTCTCCTTATATATAAATCTTCTCTTTTTCTCTCTCTTCTTTGCCTTTTGTTTTTCTCTAATACCGTGTAAAGAAAAAAAAATACAATCTTTCAATCAGCAAAAAATCTACAGTTTCAATCTTTCGGATCTTGTTGGTGTTGTGTGTGGATCCTTGGATCGTGATCCTCTATTCAATCCTCATTCTGGGTCGGTTTTCTTTCTGGGGGGTTTTAGATCTCTTTGTTCTGTTCACTTCAAGTCACTGCTCGCATCAGTGGTGTTTCAGTGTCCAACTTTTCATGGCATTTTGACTACCCTCTTGCCAGGTAACACTTCTTGTTGTGGAATTTTGACTTGTTGGTGACTGATATGATGCAAAAATCAAACTTTTGTGTCTGGGGTTGTGTTATTGACTTCTTGTTTATTCTGAAATTTTAAGTGAGATTAGTTTGGTTATTTGTTTTTTATTTATTTGTTTGTTGGGAATGTTCTGTATCAAGAATGGAACTTGGGTTGTCGTTAGATTGTTTTGTGGCATGAATTTGGTCTGAGATCAGTGTTGGATTGGGAGGGGAGGGGGGCGAGGGATTGGGAATCTGAGCATTGTTCATAATCATGATGATTTGGCTAAATCCCTAGTTGAAGTTTTAGTCTTTCATTAAATCTTGATGAGAATAGTTTTGCATTTAACAAGAACTTTTATACTTGTTGCTATGCTAACTGCTAGGCAAGTGCTGAAGCTTTGAATTAGGGCTCTAACTCTCAATCATGTGAATCTCGATTGTATTGTCTTTCCCCCTTTTTCTTGTGTCGTATTGAAAATAAAAATCCAGCCCCGGTTTTTCTTTATGCACTAGAAACGAAGAGGAGATTGGAATGTGAAACAAAATTGCTCTACATTATGGTTATTGATTATTAATTAGTGTCAATGGCTTTGAAAATGGGATGGATATGTATTTATCATATTTTACTTGAATTTTCTTACCCCGGGAAAGAGGAAAGTTTAACTGAAACTTCTGAATTATGATGATTATGTTGTGTTGCTTACTCCAATTTGAATGGTAAATAACCTGTGACACAACCTGACAGGTCTTCTACATTGTCATTTCACTCCTATTTTCTTCTTCAAGTAGGTAAGTTGCCATTACAACCTAAGGCCGCATGATGAACTATGTTTTGAAATATTATAATCTCTATTTGTTTATGGACTATGGAAAAGAAAAATAAATGTTTTGAGAATTTGCATCTAGATGTTTCAAAGCTGGCCTGGCTATAGGGGCAGCATTGCAGATGAACACTAAATAAATGGTTAAACTTGTTCTTGTTAAGGATATATATTTGTTTCTTGTGTATTAGCATCTCTAAGTCACAGTTCTTTGTTTCTATGTAACTTGTAGGCTAGTGTGAGTGATGGATCCAATTAACCTTTTACCTGCTGATGGGGTTGAAGTGGTCCTCCAAAATGGTGTTCATGATGAACCTTCAAATTCTGGAGACGATGGCGGCATTTCATATAATTTAGACCCCAATGTTACTGAAACTGCAGCAACTGCAGCTCTAAATGGGAACTTTGATAATTCCCATCCGTCAGATAGTGCTGCATTTGATAACTCATTTGTGGCAGAAATCAAAGAATCAAATGACAACATTGATGGCACTAATATGACCATTCCTAAGGTTAGAGGATTTTGTTTTCCTTGAGTAGCTTTCATTAAGTTGTTTATATGTGTATATATATATATATATCTGGATCTCATATATTTACTCAATTCTAGGAAGAGGAAGCGAAAGTATCAGATCAAACAAAGCAATCAAGAGCACCAAAGGGTCTTGTCAAGAACAAGAATGCAAAGGCTCCAAGTTCCAGTGGTGTTCATGCAAGTTTGGTGAATATGAGCAAAATTGGAAAAGATAAAGAAGCATCTTCATCTGCTTCAAATGGTACTTCAGCTTTAGACTCTCGCCCAAGACAGTCTACTAAAAGCAGCAGATCTTTCAATGACCGGCAGACGCAATTGTCTAAGGCCAAGGTAGACTCTGTTATTACCTTTGCTTGCTTTCCCCATTTATTACTTAGGAACTTAGATAAATGTGCTTCTTTTCTTTTATCTTTTATCTCTTTTTGGTAATCAAGTTTATAGTTTTGGCATTCCTTGATAGTTTTTCACTTTGTTTTTCTCAGCACCCTTCGAAGTCTGATGCAACATCTTCTGAAGTATCAGTGTATGTAATGCTTGTATTTCTTGTCTATGTTTCATTGCTAGAAAGTTAGATTATTGTTATTATTTAACTGGTGGACTGTGATGTTTTGGATACAGGGAGAAGACAAAACCAAAATCATCAAGAAAAGGACCCATTGATAAAGTTCAAGGCGAAGCAGAATCTTCCTTGTATCCTTTTTTGGGTTTGTATATTTCTCCTAGTGAGTGAAAATCTGGAACTACTGGGTCTCTATTATTTAAATTTATTATTGAGTGTGGTGCTGTGTATATTGTGTTTTAACCTTGATCCACCTAGAAGTTCCAACACAGAAGATGCCAAACCTCAAAGGGTGGGAACACTTCCTAATTATGGATTCAGTTTTAAGTGTGGTGAACGAGCTGAGAGAAGGAGAGAGGTGAATAATCAGTACATTCTTATTTCCTTGTACTTTGTCATTGTCCAGATTTCTTTTGAATATGTTCATAAAAAATTCAATTGATATTTTGGTGAGCAGTTCTACAATAAGCTTGAGGAGAGGATTCAGGCAAAGGAGGCGGAGAAGAGTAACTTGCAAGCAAAATCCAAGGTGAGAGCACTTGATATCTGGGCTAAAATGTGAATTGAGAATTTATCTTTTAATCGTGTCAATCATTCACCCCTTTTATAGGAGACCCAAGAAGCTGAGATTAAGATGCTTAGGAAGAGTCTGAATTTTAAAGCAACTCCAATGCCAAGTTTTTACCAGGAGCCTGCTCCTGCTAAGACGGAGCTAAAGAAGGTCCTCTCCCTCTCTCTCTCTCTTTGTGTGTGTGTGTCTTTCTACTTGCATGCATGCTTTGCATGTGTACTCTTCAACCTGCACTAATTATTTTCAAATGATTTTTCTTTGCTTTGAAGCCATATGTGGTTTATATGTTTGTATGCATGTGCTGCTATGTAAATAGACAAAAACACATGAGAGCATACATATTGCATGGGGCTTGAGACAAAGCATACAATAATCTTCTAAAAATAATTGGTAAAGAGCATTCTTTGCAGATGGAAGCTTTTCTTCTTACTGTTCCCATTTCTCTCTCTTTGTTTTCTTGCTTGTTCTTAAATATCGTGTGATTATGAAATTTTTTTATCTTCATTCATTATAGGATTCTGGATTCTCTTATTAATTACTGTATTGGATATAAAAATAGAATAATACTTCCATTTTGAAAGCCTAGCCTATTATGGAGTTTTGTCATATAATTTCAGCTTTGCTAATAAAAATTATGTTTTCCAAGATTGTTTAACCATTATTTGTAGGGAGATCACACATTAAATACTACATATATTGGCAGATTTGAAAGTTATTTTGCAAAAGTTATTAGACTATCAATTAGAATATCGCATTGTTTTATGCAAATACCTATTTACATCAATCTCTGCTAGAAATCTTTATATTTGGATGTGATTTGGAGATTTAAACATACCTATTTCCATCAATCTCTGCTAGAAATCTTTATATTTGGATGTGATTTGGAGATTTAAACATATACATGGTTTTTAAGATTACAGGGGTTTACTATTTTCCAAAATAAGCCCATCAGACTTGTAATTGTTTTATTTGCTTTTAAAATTTTTATTATTAATTTGTTGTCCTAGATGGCTTGTATATCTATAGGTGAATAAGTTGTTTGAGTGTATCTATACTGATTTCCTGATGTCACTTTGAGAATTTTTTATAAATACCAGCAGATGGTTTAGTGTGGTAGCTCCAATTTGTTGACCACAAGTGGTGTGCATGTTTTGCACATCTGCTTTATATCAATGAGTATTTGAATATTATTGCATAATTATACAATAAGCGTTTCTAATATCTTTTTATCTATGAAGTGATGCCAAAACCTCAGTTTTCTGTCACTTGTACATTGAATTGTTTGTCTTCCTTGCTTTGCTGACTAAACATATCATTTGTGAGCAAGCATAGTTGTAATCAAATTTTGAATTCTTTGTTATCTGGACCATTGATCCTATACTTGATCATTTTTTCATAAGGTTAAATTACTTTATGTCTCTATAGTTTCACTGAGTTTTCAAATAGGTCCTTCCAATTTATAAGTTCTTAACAGGATCTGTATGCTTCCAAAAAAATTTAAATGGGTAACTATAATTTTGAGTCTTGACAGTTGACTATGTTTTCAATCAGGTCCTTACTAATTAGAAAAGTTTATAATTAAGTCCCTATGAATTGTAACATCTATACAGAATGACTCGCAGATAACTGTGAATATCCATCCATATAGTCAACCATTAGTCATCCAATAAAGACCTATATAAATTTTTTCACAATTATCGGATACCATTAGTGCATGTTTGGATTTAGGTTGGATCATCCAAAATCTTGTAATATCAACTAAGGTGATTGTAAGTAGATGTTCATATATTTGGTATCACATTGAGGAGTTGATTCCTAGTCTAAAATTAATTTTGCGTTGGATAATTAAAAAATTTATACCAAGTTTTACTTGTGTTGAGTAAAAGCATCTAAACATAGTTCACTTTACTTCAAAATCAATTACATATTAATTTAATTTATAATGCTCACACGATCACACACGCACACACACATACTTGGACACTTTTAGTTTTTCAGGGACTTTTTTAAAATTTTAGTATAACTAAAGGGGTATTTCTTGATAATGCAAGTTTGGTCTGGGCATTTAGGAAGATAAGCATCTTTAGCTTATGTGTGTTACTAATGTAGATACCAACTACAAGAGCAAAATCACCCAAGCTCGGTCGTAAGAAGAGTTCAGCAAATTCAGAGTCAGATGGAAACAACAGCAGCAGTTCACAACTAGCTCGTTTAAGTCTGGAGGAGAAAGTGTCAGAGAGTAACCTCACTAAGGGACCTACTCCTCCTGTCCATCAAAAGAAGCCACAACGAAGATCTCTTCCTGCTCGGCTGGCCCCTGAAAGGAACAGTGCATCAAATTCAAGGACTGCACCAACTTCATCCAAGGCTATCAAAGATGAAAAGTCCTTCTTGTCTAGTGCTGCTAAGAAACATAAGAACTTATCCAATGCTACAGGAGAAGAGAAAGCCAAGATGATTGCAGCAAATGAAGAGAAATGTACCTTGTCCAGTGAAACAAGTGATGCTGTGCCGCTGAATGTGGTTCTTCCTTCAGATAAGCCAAGTGAAGAAGAGTCTCATGTGAATGGTGACATAGCAGGTGAAGAGAATCCTCAGCTCTCCTTGGCAAAAGAACCTATCACGGCAGAGCATTGAACAAAACAGCAAGTTACTTTCTGAGAATTTGATTAATCATCTGGTGAGATATTATAGAAGCATATGACTCAGATTATTTGACAACGAAGAAGGCTTGCAGATTTGCATTACAATTTGTGTTGTCAATTGTCATCATGATGTCCAGCAGCATTGTTTCTTTATGTGTTTACCCACTCTCAATCTTGCCGGTCCAGTCCTCATTCTCTTTCGCGCTTGCAGCAATGTGTACTTAACAATTTGCCAGGTTATTCTAGTTGATGTTTGTCTGTTTAGTGGACATTTATTTGGAGCAAAATTTTGAGAAAGTTTGCCATCTGGTGATGGTTCAAGTGCTTCTTGTTCAGGCCTTTGCTTTGTTAAACAAATTTGACATTGTCTCATGTACAAGCTGTTTGTGTTGTGGACACCCTTCTAGCTGAATCATATGGATCAAATTCTGCTTTGTCATACAGCTTTGGTTTTTCATTGATCAAATTCTGCGGTTACTATAAGAACTCAGTTTCTGCTCCCATTGTAGTACATTTTGGCTATTAACCTTTCCTTATGCACACCATGCAATAAGGCCATTAAGGACATTTTTTCTTTATCGTTATCTTCGAATAAGGTAATGAATTTTTCTTATAATTTGTCTCCTTCCAGTTCCCTCCCCAAAATGCACTTGTAATCTGTTGTTTAACTTTGTCTAAATAAGACCTCTTTTGGATGTATATCCACTTCACTATTTAAAAGACAACTTACATGGAATATGTACTTTTGGTGTTGTCTAATCAGAATTGGAATTTGACCTTAGTAATCCGCTTGATAAAAGTTAGCATTAAAGACCAATTTAAGTTAGTGAAATGAAATTCTAATTCTAATTTAGATAATGGTACTAAAAGCATGAATTGCATCTCAGTTTTGTCCCACAACTTTCAAGCATTTTAATTCTATTACGTTTCAAATTATCATGTTATTTAATGAGTTTAGCAACTCTAGTGTTATCAAATTCATTATACAATATGTAACACATCATTGGATGAAATGTAAACTTTGTTAATATGGATGAGAAAAAAAATGTACGCACAATGTTTTCTTTAGCATAAGTTACACTTTAGTATCGTGGTTTAGCTCAAAAGTACTTCACCCATATGTTGTGGAATTTGATACTTTACTCCATTTAGTCCATTATGATGTTGCTACCTTGATATATTGTTCATCCATTTTTTAATGATAACTAGACATTAAAAAAGTAAATTACTATTTATTTCATTATTGGTTAGTTTAAAATTTCGTACTTATTTCAATCCCTTATTTTATTAGAGTCAATATTTTTTTCTCCAACATCAACTCAACAATGTTTAACTAATGATTTAGCTATCAGCAAGCCATGGCATCGCTATTTTATTATGACACTTGACCGACTATGCGGATAACTTGAATAACTTTTTGAATCTGGTATGTATGTGTTTTTCGAGTTTTGGGTCCTTCCCACTTTTTTGTTTGTTGCAACTTTTTTTGTTTCACCCCACTATTTTGTTTGTTGCAATGCTTTTTCTTTAAGTTGGCATTTTTGGTCCTCAACATCAACTTAAGAGCATACCATTGTGGCGATGTTTAACTCATTTTTAGTGGTCCCAACAATATTGCATGGGACTTAAAAACTTTCAGCCTTTTCTTGCTGCTGTAACCTTAAATGTTTAAATTAGGTCTTACAATTATCTCATAATTCTTAAGAAAGTATCAAGAATAGTTGTTTATATAAGTGATTTTTTTTATACAAAAATGGAAAATGGTAATAAAATTGCATAAGAATTTGTTCTAAATTTATATTTTCATTGGAAATGTTCTAAGACTATTAGCTGATGATATAACTAACAATGAACTATGTCACCTCTCAGTGTTTAACTATCTATTGATTGTTTGCTATCAAGGTAGATTAAATGAATGCTAAACATAGCTTCACATTTTTTTTTCAATTTAAAATTTGTTATTAGAAATTAGAAAGAAATTGTATTTAATATGTTACATACTTATAATTCTAATTCTAAAACCAAAATTCAAATTCAAATTTGTTTGTAAGATTTTGCTTGGTACTTATTCAATCCACCTTAGTGGTATATAATCCATATAAGATAATCACATGTCACACAAAAGCATTAACACACTTCACTGTTAAATGGGATTATTAAAAAAAATTAATAACTAATAACTAATATTTGCTGAATAAAAAAACACTTCACTGTTAAATACATCATTAGTGAACAATCTTGTACCAACACATCTTACAGGGACGGATGGAAGGGGGGCTAGAAGGGGGCTTCAGCCCCCCCTCCCCCCAACTTCTTTTAATATACATGTGATGGGATAATGTTTCTTTTGGTACCATATTGGTTTTAGTCATTTTATTGTTTACGGTACTGTCATTGATGGGAAGGTTGTTTTGTAAGTTTTGTTTTGTTCAATGAGGGAACTTTGGGATATTCTTGGTTTTTTATATTGTAGTCCTTGTTTTGATTGGGCACTCCTGGTGCTTCATTTAGACATTTTATTCAATGAAATTTTTTGCATTTCAATCAATCAAAATATATATATATATATATATATTATTTTTAGTAAAGAAAAGTGTTTATATTAATTAATAAATCTAATAATATATGTTACATGGTTATATAGTAATCTTTTTAATAATATTTGTTGCCACTAATTATTATCTAACTCATAGAGATATATACTAATTAATAGATATGATAAGAATGACATCTTTATGACTCTTAATCAATTGTTGTTATCTAGGTTAACTATTTTGTGTATTATTATAAGTCTCATTTATCTATCTATATATCTAATCATTAACATTATTTTATAAACATATTTATTTATATTATATATAATTGTTATAAATTTAATTCTTTTTTAGTTATTATTATATTAATTTAATCTAATGAGTTTGGTCCTTTTTTATTGTAAAATTATTGTCTGTTTGATTGTTATTGACTTGTTATGCTTGTAAGGCTAAAAAATCTTTCAAATTTTGAAACATTAGTACTAGTTATAACCAAATGTGTTTTCTTTGTTGGTATCGAGCAATCATACAACAATAGAGAAAAATAGAAAGAGAGAAAAAAAAAGAAAAAATAACAGTTTTCACCCAATGTGGGTTACATCCAGCTTTTTTCTATATTTTCCTCACACACTCATTACAATGCACTTAGATTACAAGGAAATATATAGATTTAGAAACCCTAAGCACCGTAGCTATTCATGGGTTCAAGTCAAAACTACAAATAATAAACCCCAGGCCCACAACAGTATCAGGCCTCGAAAAGCTCCGGGGGTGTTGTCAGCGAGCGGCTTATCTTCTGAAGGCAAAGTATGAGTCATACCCAACATTCTCTCACTTGGCGAATGCTTTGCATGCTTCTTCAATCCAATGCAGCTATATACCATTAAAACTTCTTTGAACTCACTGCCTTGGTTAGAAAATCAGTACCATTCTCCTTCGTGTCAACCTTCTTCAGTATTACTACCTTGTTTTAATTTTTTTACTCTGATGAAATGGTACCGGATGCCTATGTGCTTGGTCCTGGCATGGAATCCTGAGTTTTTATCTAGAAATATAACACTCTGACTATCACACCCAACAATCACATCTCCTTATGTAAAACCAAACTCTCTACACAATTTTTGCAACCAAATAACTTCCATGACAGCATGTGCCAAGGCCATATACTTAACCTTGGTAGTTGATAACGCAATGGTGCTCTACCTCTTGCTCATCCAACATATAGCTCCACCAAATGAAGAAACAACATATACACTAGTAGACCTTTTACTATCAATGTCACTTCCCCAATCAGCATCCACAAAGCACTCTAGCTCTAATGGTGGCTATCCCCTTGAGTCTTTCACGCCTTCATAGCATAACCCAAGGTCAAATGTACCACGAAGATAATGGAACACACACTTCACTGCCATCCAATGCTCTTTTCCTGGCTTGGACATAAACCTACTCAATACTCCCATTGCTTGGGCAATATCAGGACAAGTACAAATCATAGCATACATTAAACTCCTAACGACACTAGCATAAGGAACTAATGTCATCACCTATCTTTCTTCTTCAGTCTTGGGACACTGATCAGTTGATAACTTTAACCCTTTAGACGTGGGAATCAACACCGGTTTACAATCAGTCATATTGAATTTCTTCAGAACATTTTCTATGTACTTCCTCTGACTCAACCATAACCTTCCTCTATGACACTCCCTTTTGATTTGCATGCCCAAGAATCATACTTGCGGGGCCTAAATCTTTCATTTCAAATCACTTTGTCAGTAGACCTTTTACAGCACTGATCATCTTCAAACTGTTGACAACAAGTAGCATGTCGTCAGCATACAAGGTTAGAATAACAAAGCTATCTTCTACCTTTTTCACGTAAACACAATGATCAACATCACAACGATCAAAAACAAGTTTCAACACATAAGTGTCAAACTTCTAATACCACATCCTGAGGGATTGCTTTAGGCCATACAAAAACTTGTTAAGCTTGCACACAAAGTCTTCTTTACCTCTTACTATGAACCCCTTTGGCTGTTTCATGTAAATATCTCCTCCAAATCACCATGAAGGAATGCAATCTTCACATCCAGGTGCTCCACCTCTAAGTCATATGCAGCTGCCATAGATAAAACAAGTCTTATGGAATTTAACTTTGCAACTGGTGAAAATACCTCACCATAATCAACCCCTTTTGCGAGCGGTTTATCTTCTGAAGGCAAAGTATGAGTTATATCCAACATTCTTCTCGTATAATTTAAAATAAAATCAATTTTAAGTTTACGTGTAAAACTAATAAATAATTTTATAAAAGTAATTATTTATTAAATATTTAATTATTGAAAGTTAGACATTTAGATAATTAAAGTACAAAAAAAAATCAGCCTCCCTTTAATGGTTCCTTGGATTCGTATCTACATCTTAACAATCTTGAGCTAAAAACAAAAACTCTTTTTTTCATCCATATAAATTGAAGACGGTTGTCAAAATATTTATGACAAATAATACATTCTATTCAACTAATTGAGTTAAATTTCATTGTCTAAAAACTCATAAATTGAGACCAATAATGATAATCTTTTTGTGTACAATGGTTGTTGACTCTATCACTAGGTTGACCCTAGTAGTTGACCAATAACGACAATAAAATAAATAGTAACAACTAATGTATAAATGTTTGGGTTCAAAAGTAGCGACCCATCTATGGTCTTGAATTAGAGTTTGGGTCTTTACATGCGGCATTTGCAACTTATTGTAGCCCGCAACCACTTCTTGAGTGATTTTTACCAAAAGGGAAGTATTGTGTAGGTGGTGACAAGGTGATGAAGAACATTTCCTAAATAACTAAGGGAAAAATAAGTGCTAACACACTTTTAAACATTTTTTTTAATTAATAGTTTGGTTACTGATATGCGTTTGTCGAAACGCACCAAAACAAATTAACTAAGCTAATTTTGTAGCACAGGTTTAACCTAGGTCAACTTAGAGACACGATCAATATGGTTCTAACTTCAAATCATTGGTAATAATAAGAGGAAATTTTGTCGAACAGTTGGTATGCGTAAAGTAAAACATGCAAGAACACAAACTAAAATTAAAGAATAATGCAGAAATTAACAAGATTATCAAGGAGTAAAGTAAAACAAATTAAAGAGCATCAATCCAATTCACCAAATCAAGCTATTCGAATCAACATCATTCTCATAAATTGATTCTATCATGAACATTCATTCAATCTCAATATAATCAGTTCAATCGACTCTACTCCTAAATTAATTGAAACCACAACCCTAACTGAAATATCATTCAATTAATCTTGTGATTATCATTCGAAATTAGGACATGAATCCATAATCCTAACTCGCTTTCAATCCTAAATGCATTCATAATCATGAAAACATAATAGAAATTGAAGAAGAAGGTGAACATTCAAATAGAATTCGAAATACCAAACCGAAACTCCAATTCTTCTCTTGCTTGAGTTGGATCATTGGATTGATTGATGATTTAGTCTTCCATAATCATCACCATGGAAAGCCCCATGAAATGAGTGCAATAAAATAGAAGGATAGCAAGATGAAAATGAAGAAGATGAAGAAGAATGAAGAACAAATGAGAGAAAATGAAGAATAAGGATTTTGATTCTAAAAACTAAAAGAGAAATGTAAAATTGTTTTTATTAAATGAAAATATAATGTAAAGTGTGTCCAATGTCACTAATATGTAGTGACAAAGTCTGAAGAAAAGAATGGGCCATGAACAAAACACATCAATTCTAATTATTTACTATTTACAATCATAAAAATCAAATTCGCAGCCCAAAATGTAAGTGCAGTGATTCTGACTTCGAAGCCCAAAATGACCCTCCAAATGGCAGAATTAGCCTCGGCTTATTTTTGGCAAACTTGTAGATCTTTTCGTTATCTTTCCAGGGACTACTAGAACGCTCCATTCGGAGTTCCATAGAGCTCTGTAGGTCCTATACAAGGCTGATAGGTCAAGTGAGCATAAAATCCGAAAATACGTTACAATTAAAAATAAAGTTACTTACTTTTCTAAGACAAAAACTGAATTAGAATGGAAAAATAAAAGTCAAAGAGTGGTCAAATAAGCTAAAAAAGATAGAAAAATATTTAATTAAAAATACTTCATCAATTATCTCAGGTTAATAATGAATTTGATTAGTAATCTGACCCGATCAGACCTTTGATTTGAAATCAAACAGTTTGGATGGATCCAAATTTTAAAACTACGTTCTCTCACAAGTGTTTAGCATATTCATAGAAAAATCACTGACATTTGCCTTTATAATGAGTCGAAAATTCTACAATACAGTATATGCTATAAAAAAAAAGTCTACAAAATATATCAGAGATACTCTGGGTCATGAATTTCTTTTAGTCACTACTAGATACGCATACAATGATCGAGCTGGAGGCACATGGAAATAAGGAAAAGCTTGTGAGGATCCACACTTAATCTTGGATCAAGTGCAACGTACATCTTGATCCTAAAATTAACAAGTCGTAGCAATAAGTTGTGTTACATAATTATAGCATGTTTAGGAAGATATCGAGATTTGAGAAGTAAAAAAATTGCGATTAATACGTGAAAATTACAACTTAATTATTAGTAACTTTTTATTTTTATATTTGGGATGTGAAAAATCACATATGTAGAACGTAACTAACACGTTATTAAGCAGTATCGGTAAATCATTATTGAATTATAGTAAATGGGTTAAAAACAAATTATTAATTTATTTGTAAAAAATATTAAAAATTTAATTCATTAGTGAGTTTTTTTTCGTGAAATTATTCAATAAAAACACCACCTAACATGTTCATTAATTATTTTTATGGATGAATATTTAATTCATTTATTTAAACTATATTAGTATATTTTATTTTTATTTTTAATTATTTTTATGGATGAATATTTAATTCATTTATTTAAACTATATTAGTATATTTTATTTTTATTTTTAAAATGTTTATATAAAATAAATTTTAATATTTATATTTTTTCTACTGCTTCAATCGTTGAACTCTGGCTACTTGACATAATAGATTGTAAAATTACGTTGAATGGTTTATTAGTCATCTAATAGAAATGGTGATCCAGTCCAACTAATTCATTGCTTTTATGAGTAAATAATATATACTTATTTAATTATAAATTATGATGTATAATAAATTTGTTAATTTCTACCGTAACTATCTTAAAATTATTCTGATGAAGTATTGTGACAAGTCTGCCATTACATGTTGCAAAATCTCTTTTTTCATGAGCATTTCTAAGCATACGGATATTAATTAAATTTCATAAAATTTTATGAATATGTGGTTGAGGAGGAAATGTTGATTAAAAGCTGCTAAGCTGAAGAAACACATCCTATACATTTTAACAGCAATGAAAAGGTGAGTTATTTCTAAAAATTAAGTATAAATTTTATCACTCAACTTTTATTATTTATAAATTTTATCATTTAAGTTTTATTTTTACAAATTTTATCATTAAAGTTTTTAATTCTTGCATATTTTACTACTGCTGACGAAAAATAGATGATTTTGACATTTGACAATTTTTGTAACTTTTTATATCATTTATAACAACAGATGTTGAAAGTCATTTTTCATATCGATTATAACTACAACTGATGTATAAAAATCTAGAAAATTAACTTTTTATATCGTTTTATTACCAATGTGATGATAAGATGCACAAAAATAAAAAAATTTAGATGATAAAATTTTTTAAATGTTGAAAGTTTGATGATAAAATTCATAAAAAAAAACTTGAGCAATATAATCCGCAAAACTTTGAAAACCGGATGGTAAAATTTGTGAAAATAAAACTTGGACCGTCCAAAATATGAAAAATACATGTGGCTACTTATGTGGGACTCCCCGTATACGTGTCAACCTTCCACGTCAGCCTTGTTACATGAACACGAACGTCTACATTCATCAGCCGGGCCGATTGGACCAACAAGTTATCTTTAACGCTTATTTATTCAAATGTTATTAATAATATTGCAACCACCTTTTCAAATAATAGCTACTTAATTATCTGCAAGCTACAAGATTATATAAGGTACACATTGTTTGTAACCTTGATTATCTATAACCTGTAATTATTTGTTAGTCTTTATCTACAAGTTAATTATCTACAAGGGTCCAAGGCCCACTCTCATTTTATAAATACTAGGTTTCATCTAACCTTTCCACACACAATTCACTCACGGTGAACACATTCTATTCTATTCAATCCCATTCTCATCGACTGATATACTCAGTTTTATGCTTTTCTCTTTATACAATTGATGTACTTACTTAAGCGTCGAGATTCTTTCCTTTGTTTTGCAGGTCCCCCCTCTTAGCAAAGTCGACTCGTCATTTGACGTGCAGAATCTGGAGCCTACCTTGGCCATGTCCACCTTGATGTGATGACTACTACAGAATATGGCTTTTACGACGACTATTCGTCGCCGGTTCCCCGAAGACCATCGTAGAAAGTGGTGCGGTGGCATTTTCGTAAATAAAACCAAAATATCAATCATGGTTTTTTGAAGTGTCAATATTGCATCGGTTTTGGGACAACCATCTTAGTTTATTCATTTGGCATTTTACCAAAACGACACTGTTTTGGTCTTTACCCATTATCCTCGCGTTACCTCCTTCGAACATGCCAGACCATTTGTGCCCTAGCCAATATACCCACACGCTCTGTTCCTTCTTTCTCTCTCCCTCTCCCTAATCCCTAATCCCAAATCCGAAGCAAAAACCACCTTCACATTCACAACCACACCTCCGCGATAAAAAAATTAAGTAACCTCCCTTATGGAAGAGCTCTCCGCGGGGCCTGTCGTCCCCGCCGTCATCAAACCGGAAGCTTCCAAGGAGCCGCCGCCGACACCGACGCCTCCGCCGCTTCCTCTGTCCGATTTGCATGCAGATCATCAAGGACGCGTTCCTCACCGCGTGCGGCCACAGCTTCTGCTACATGTGCATCATCACGCACCTCCGCAACAAGAGCGACAGCCCTTGATGCGGCCACTACCTCACCAACATCAACCTCTTCCCTAACTTCTTGCTCGACAAGGTTGGTCACCTTCGCTCTCATCATCTTTATTTATTTTATGATTCCGCAATGCTTGTTCTGCAGTACAACTTGAATTCAGTTTTCACTTGCGAATTTTCTTAAACGCTGCGTTTAAGAGAAGAATCGTTTATTTACGAGTCTCTAAATCTTCATTTTTGCACTGTAATTAGTAATTGTTTCTTATTGCAATGTTGCTGACTTCAACGTGGTAGTTTTTAGCCTGTGGTTCGCATGAAACTGTGGATCTGTGTTGATGCTTTATTTAGTTTGTGATTCCTTTTTCTGTTTTTGATGTTTTGAATTTTGGTACAGGGTTCTGATGTGGTGGAGAGGGTCTTTCAGCCTTGGCCTTGACCACAAAACGAAGCAATTGGTGATGTGGTGGAGAGGGAAGATCGTTTGGAGTAGTGGTAAATGGAACAATGGAACTTTTGCCAATTTAAAGTCCTCACTTTACCAGAAGGACTTCGTTTTTGAGTACTTTTCTGATGCAAATGCAACTTTCTTGACATATGTCGCGGCTGGTTTTATCTACATGGAATCTTCGGGTTCAATATATGGTAGCATTTCTGGTGCCTTCTACTCTTGCATTAAAAATTACTTTCTTACTGGCTGTTCAATGCCAAGTCTTCCCAAATGCAGAGATGATGATCATAGTTTATACTCTGGTAATTGTAGTTATGGGGTGATGTCAAGTAAGGGATTTGAATTTGATGAAAGTGAGAAGCTGAGCAACTTTGACTGCTGGATGAAGTGCTTGAATAACTGCACCTGTGTGGCCTACTCTCATACTAATGAGGATGGAACTGGCTGTGAGATTTGGAGCAGAGACTCAGCAAACTTTATGGCCACTAATAATTTGAAAGTTGGGACTGGGAGGCATATCTACTTCCTTCGCAGTAAAAAAGGTAAGTGGGTACAACATATATATATATATATATATATATATATATATATTAAGCAAAAATGATTTTTGTACACCAAAATGATCTATTTGAGAGTTAGATATAAAACAGAAAAAAAAAGTACAAGTATCATAGGTAGCTAGAGAGAAATGTTCACTATTAGTAAGGTGTTTAAAGAAATAGAAGAGGGTATAAAAATCATTGCTCTATATTAAGTGGCCTAAAACAAAATATACAAGTTATTGATTTGTATTAGTTAATCTATCACTTATTTTATAAGATGATAGAGAGCAGTCGACAACCGGTATAAATCAATTAATACTAGATGCATGTCAAACTTTAAATTTGTACTGTTTAATAGTTTTGACTCCCAACTTTGTTTTGTTTCCAACGCAGGCAAGGCCAAGATATGGATCATAAGTGCAATAGTTGGAACTCTTGTCCTGGTAATCTCATGCTTCACAGGCAACAAGTTATGGAGAAAACTAAAAGAAAAAGGTAATATATCTTCAACATCAGAATTCTAGAATAGTTGAAGATCAGCTACTATCAGGGTTGGTCTGATATTTATTTGAGCCTAAAATAACTTTTAAATAGAAACCATAAAATAATTTATTAAAACTATTATGATTTTATTTGAAATTTATAATAAGTGAAAAATACTGTTTTTAGGACTTAAAGCGAAGACTTATAATAACAATGGTATATCAACAATACAATTCCAGTGCATGTGATCAATGTGTAAAGTATATAGATGTGGTAGCTCAATAGTGATTTGACAAAAAAATTTAGCTAGATAGCATCTTAAATTTATTGCTAGTATATATCACAGAGCTAGTATACATCTTAAATTTTTTTTTTATAGTTTGGTCTGTATAATTTCATTCTCTTTAATTTAAAAGTTCTCTCACTAAGTGTGCCATGAAATATAATGAATTGTGAATCCTCTGTTTTGTCTTTGTTTGAATTATTGTGAGAGTGCTTTATCATGTTCTCTTACACTAATGCATTTTTTGTTGCTTATTTTCTAACGCCTGACTTAAACTTTGGATTTTAGGAAAACTGAATTAGAATTAAAAAAAGAGAGGCAAATATCAAATGTCTGCATTGCAATATATTTTTGTTTGTCATGTATTTGAAGATTGTTTAAATCCTCAATATTTAAGTTGCGAGTGCCATGAAGGTGAAGGGCAATGCTAATTTCATGTTTGCTGACCTACTCTTTTTGTGACAGGCTGTTTCTCATTGGGCTTAGTAAGTTTGGGAAAGGAGATTGGTTTTGTTTTTCTGGTAGACAGTGCCATATGATTGATTTTGTTTTCCTTTGACTAGTCTTTGGCTCTAACATATGTTAAGATTGTCTATAGGTCTGACAATTGTCTATAGGCCTGCACATGCGTATAATTATGTTTGGTGTTGCAGTATGGTATTCTAGCCAAGGGTTACCTGTAACATTGTTGCTTGGACTAGTGAATCGCCTGATCCGAAACTCAACTTATCTATAAGGCTTTATTTTCCTTTTGATCCCCATTAGTAGAACAAGATGAAAAGGCTCTTTTGAAAGCTAGGCTAAATGATTGATTTTGTTTAGTTGCTTGATCGTATCAATCAGTGGCATGGATGGACATCAACCTGAGCTTTGGCACCTTTTTTCATAAAAGATTTTAGAATAACCAAGACTTATTATAACTTGCTGCTCTTGTGGGAAAGATATCAAATAAAAAGAAAATGACCTGCTGGTCTAATTAGAGATCTCAAGGTCAAATCTCCCTTCTCCAAGGGCAACATCATTAAAATGGAAACAAAAAGTTAAAGCTCAAAGATGCGTTTTGGTTAACTTTTACCACAAATTAATATATCCCTATCTGCTTCACTTTTTTTATGAATTGCTTGTATGTCTTCATATATGTGTTTATATTGTTGGAAAATTGTACAGGGAAGTATGCATCAGATATCTTGGTTTCAGTTTCATCCTCATGAACCTGACCTGAACCCTCTACCTGACAAAAGGTTAGATTGAATACATTTTCTTTATTTTCGGTTTGTTGGTTTACTAATACTGAGGCTTCCTGGAGATATAAGGTTGGTTGGGTGGTTGGGTGTAAAGTCCCAAGAAGGGTGGGAGGGAGAGGTCGTGGGTTCGAATCCCTCCGCTAACATAGAAACTAACATTTAACAACTAACTTTGGCCGATTAAAAAAAAAAAAAAATACTGAGGCTTCCTTCTGTTCAAACAGTGTAAAAGTGGACCAAAAGGCTGCCGCAATGTTACTGGTGCTTTCATCACATCTGCAGCTTCAGAAGGAGAGGTTTCTCAGCACATGGACCAATTAATCTACAAATCCCATTGTTCCTTTTTTATTTGATACTAGATAATCTTCTCCTTCTGCATGCATTGCATTGTCCCTTGGCACTGCTTGGTATTTTTTGAAATCCAAAAACAAGAAGTGCAAGAACAAGCAATGTGATATATTGTACTTCTCAACTGAACTCTCCTCAAAGTTATCCAATTGTTTTGGGCTTTTTTTTTATTTTTATTTTTACATCTCCCTCCTCCTCTCAGTTTGCAAGGTTGTTTATTTGATTATGTTAAATTCATGCTTTTGTGATATTGCTTTCATGCTAATGTAGACGATTGATCACGAAATATAAATGTCATTTTGTCCAGTTTGAAGGACCATCTGCGTCAAATTCTTTTAGATAAAGCCTTGTACTTTTGATTGAGAAAGCTTGTGTACTTCAGTTTGCAAGTAGTAACACGGTATGCGAGTTAATGTAATTCCTATTTTTTGTTGTTAAACTTATATCCTTTTCTTTGTATAAAAAACGCAATATGAGCCCGACAAATGCTAAGGTTGGGGACCTGGAAATTTTCATTCAGTTACTTTTTATTTGAATTAATTGATTTTGCTTCCTTTTTTTTTTATCACCTGACCTGTTGTTTCTTTTTTTGTGGGGAAGCCATGAATTTTTTCTGTCTTGTTTCTTAATTATTTGGTCCTTGTTTGTTTTGTTTAGTGTCTATATATGCCTTTGCTGATATAACTTTTTTGGGGTACTCCAATATTAGGTAGTGATCATGGAATTAAGGCACAAGGAGAAGGATGGATGCTATTGACATATGTATACCCTTTACATATTTCTTATGTTATGATTGCTAAACTTGTTTTTCATTCTTGAGTGTTGAGTATGGAGGTTCCTGCAACAAATAGCTTAACAGGTTATATCTACATGTATGGTAGATGGGCTCTGGCCTGACTATAATGATGGAAGCTGGCCGTCCTGTTGCTCTGGATCTAGTTTTGATCCAAAAGAGGTATATTCCCCAACCTTAATTTGCAAATCATTATATCATGAATGACATTTGCTGTTTTCATGCTTTGATTGAAATAAATTTGGCGAAGAATGAAACTGAATTACCTTTCAGACTTATACTGGAAAGTTCTAGCTATTCCTATTAGTTTTACTAGGTAATTAATTATAAATATTAACTATTGATTGAAGAAAGCTAAGACACTTTTTTTCTGGCTTTCAAAACTGCACTTTCTTAAATTTTTTGTGGTTAATTGTTTTTGTTTTGGTTGTGTTGGTGTTACTTTTATATACTATCAGAACTTGGGTATTCTATTAATTTTTTCTCGTGAATATATTTGGCATGACAGAGATATAATATAAAGATTGTGAAATATTAATGTGTAACATGATTTAAGATAAATTATGAAATTATGTAAACCGAAACCTAATATTATGTATTTTAAATGTTGTTTTATTGTTTTACTCATATAATGTTTTTCATAATTATTGAATGTTGAAGAAGAGAACTGTTTAAATTATAAATTTTCATTTTAGAAGAGTGATATATCTTTGTGACAACCATTCTTAAATTACAAATTAAAGAATTAAAGAACCTAAAACAAAACCCCATGACCATCCATATAATATATTTTTTCAAGAAAATTTCTCTATTTTTAATTTCGAGTAAATGAAATTTTGGTGTATTTTATTATTATTATTATTATTCAAAATATCTTATTTGGCATGTAATTTGGAGATTTCTATTAGTATATCAATCAATGATGTAACATTTGCCTTGAACATGAATCTAGAATTTGTGTTTATGGATCAATAGTTCTATGATCTACTACTGTTAACAGCAGAAAAAAAAAAATAAGAATGTCCATCATGGCTACTTTTTTATTGTTATGAAAAATCAACTTATATTTGGTCTTTTTTGTTTGATGAAAACCATTGAGGCTATTTCTGAATGCAGCTATTCTTATATTCACGTGTGAAAATATGGTGAATTTTTTAGTTTGCTTTTTCCTCATTTTGTTAATCTATAACTTACGGTTTATTTAAACATTTCTATGATTTTTTTAATTGTATAATGCTAAAAATAAATTACTCATACATATCCCTTGTAAAACACTCATAAAGCCAATGAGGATTAGATAAATCAAAGGTGTGTGGGAGCAAGAGGAGCAGAAGACGCAAGGCAAGGAGTTATGCAACAATTTAAATTGTTTGCAATATAACGTGATACTATAAACTTTTTACATGATATTTTTATAAAAAAAATTATATTATTTATGTAATTTTTTATCAAATTTGCATTTTATCACTCGTTATTTCTGTTCCTTTTTTTCTTTTCTTTATACAATTATACATGCAGCTAAAACTTCTTAATGAAAGGGAAAAAATATATATTTTTAAAACAACTTTTCATTTCTTTTTCTTCTATACACTATTATTTGTATTATTATTTTTTCTCTCTTGCTATTGCTAAAGCCTAAACATACTAAAGAAAAATTGCTACTCTGATCTTATTCTTATCCACACAACACATAATTAAAATGTGAACTTTTAGATGACTCAAAGTGAAATCAAATGTGCAAAAATCTCTCACTCCACTTCAATTGCATACTCAAGATTTATATTTTTGTTTTTTCCTGTATTGCCAATCTGTTTGGATGGAACATTGCCTGGTTACCACTTTCTTCCTGGATTTGGATCTGGGCCAAATAGTTAGCTCATTCAATTGGAGGTATGTAAAAGAATATCCAAGTGTTTTGACATTGAGTCTCAATAATAAATTAAAAATACTTTCAAGATTTTACAATTTCTTAAAGTTTGAAATCTGCGTGCAACTGATAATTTATAAGCATGCTATTATATTGTATACCTCTTTGAGTAGTTGTCTATCTGTCTTGTCTGGTTATACCTTGTTGCTTTGGAAATCATAAACTGAAGGAACAATACCATTCACCGAAAAAAAGAAGAATCATTCTCTATTCTTGAATGGGTAAGTATTTTTAAGTGGTGTTCAACCAACTGTTTTTGAGGATATTGACATACCATTGATAAGATTTAATTTATAAATAATATTGTTGGGTTTCTATTACTAGGCTTTAAGTGTAACATGTTTCACATTTCCCATGATTAGATATGTAAAAAGCGAAGTGTTATCTCAATACACTCTTTTTCTAAGTCACTATTTCCTCATAGGTGATTTAATTTATAAATAATGTTGTGATCCTTGTAGAGACTTCTATCAATTGCAGAGGAAACTTTAACAGAGTTCCTTTCAAAGGCTACAGGAACTGAATCTTAAAGGTTTTTTTTTTGCTTTCTTTTTTTTTTTTGTTCCTTGCTATGAAATTGTTAAGAAATTGGTGGCCTTTGGCATGTACTGCATAGTTTGTGAATTTCGTTGTGATACCCCATTTTGATTTGAATTTTCTAAATTTGTTAATTATCTCTTCATCTAAGAAGAAGTTATTTTTGCCAGCTTAGTCCAGATTCAGTAGGGATCTTTTCCATTTCACAAAGTTGCAGTGGAGTGACAGTTCGAGCTTGAAAGGTCTTGTTAGTTTAGAACCTACAAAGGTAAAATGACTAAGTAGAAGCGATTTGAATTTTTTTGTCATTTCTTGGTATGCCAGTGAATGTTTGTAAGCTATTTGGAATTTGAATTTCTAAATGCTTGATTTTCAACATATTGCAGAGATTCTTAAAGATCGTCCATCTGTATTTCCACTCAGATTGAAACGGCCATGGCATCCTAGCACCTCTTCTTTTCACGGTACATGCCTGTCTCTACGATTTTTTTCACTATTAATCTTCCTTCTATATGTGACATACATCATATGTCATTGTGTTACAGTATGGCATGCATGAAATACATGCAAACTTCAATATGTTGCTGACTCTACCAAGGAGGTTACAAAATAATCATACATTTGTTATTCAATTACACAATAGGAGTTACAACAATCACTTTTGGTATTTACCATTGTAATTAGCATCACAAAATGTTATCATTTTTATATTTTCTCCTATGTATATTGTTGTTAGTGAAACTTTGAGGTTAATCTTGTAAATAAAATGATATTTATTTTTATAGACTTTGTATGTTCCATTCAGATTGATCATATAACCGTGGCTATTATTATCTACGTGTAAAAAAAATTGTAAAAAAGTATAATAAATTAAAAAAAAAAACTAAACTACATCGGTTCTCACTAAAACTGTCTTAGAAAGGCATATTCTAATAAGGTTGTTAACAAAGAACCGTTTTAGAAAGTGACATTTTAAGACGGTTGTTAACTTAGAACCGTCTTAGAATGTCATTTTCTAAGACGGTTGTTAACTTAGAACCGTCTTAGAATGTCATTTTCTAAGACCGTTCTTTGTTAACAACCGTCTTAGAATATGTCTTTCTAAGATGGTTTTTGATAACAACCGTTTTAGAAAGTGGCATTTTAAAATGATTTTTGACATTCTAAGACGGTCGACAACCGACGTAAAATATATAACTTATCAGCGACACCTACAACAACGACGGTTGTTGAACCGACGTAGAAATGGGTAAACAACCGACGTAGAAAGCGTATTTTGTAGTAGTGGATCCACATCCAGATTTTGGTAAAAACATTTGGCGCCCACTATGGGGTCGTAGTAAAACTTACCCTTCGACCTCGCATTCTCCATCAATCCATCAATGGTCAGTGCATGATCTAGTCTCAAACATGGTACTCCCATCAAAACCTCCAACCCTCCTCAGACAGCCATGCCCAATATAGATACCCTTTAGCAACTCCAAACCCACATTGCAGAGATGGAACAACATCATGAAGAGGAATTCCAAAAGCTGAAGGTTGATCACGATTAGCTGGAGGCTCAAATGAGACATCCTTGATGTGACGAACACTCGGTTTGTATAGCTACCGAGCGTACTCAATGAGAATCACACCCCCAACACTCTGTCAACCCTCTGGATGGTCCTAACCTATCACAAATATACTTTCTAGGAGGGCAAACTACTCGCAGACACCCATTTATTGATTGTATCAAGGAGGTCGATCTACCTCTGGGTTAGAAATCACTTAACCTAGAGAGGTATGACGACATCACTGATCTGGATGATCATCTTGATGCCTTTCTCACCCAGGCAAATCTCTATACCAATGACGACATAGTCTTGTGTCGTGTGTTCCCGACATCTCTCAAGGGAGCAACATTGACATGGTACGGTGAACTTCTACCGAGGTTCATTGACAGTTTTGACACCCTTGTTGAACATTTCAGTGCATAGTATGCGATCAGCCGATCCCATTGTATGACTTATGTTGCATTGGCCAGTCTTCAACACGCAGGCGATGAGCCTCTTCGAAGATTCATGGACAGATTTGGATGAATAGTCGTCCAAATTCGACACCTTAACCCTGAATTAGCATTGCACTCCATGTTGCTGGTTCTAAGACCAGGTAAGTTTGCGATAGCCTATGCAAGAAACCTCCCTTCTAGCATGGACGAGTTACGCAAATGAGGCTAGGGCTACACCCAAATGGAGGAGATGTCAAAGTTCAGGAATAAGGTACGACAAGCCAAACAAAAGCGAGATAAATAGGAAGGACCAACTAAGACTAGACCACATAGGTCGGACAAAAAACACAAGTCGGACAAGCACCAACCTCTTCCAAAGGGACCCATGTATGAGTGCTACAACCCCTAACAGTCAATCATACCACCATCATGGAGAAAGCCTTCAACACAGAGATACCTGTCAAACTACAGCAACCACTTCCTCTAAAGCAGGGGACATACCAAACCAAGTATTGCAGATACCATCGTAGTAATGGTCGCAACACAGAGGATTGTTGGTCCTTAAAAGACAAAATCGAGGAGCTTATACAGGCTGGATATTTATCCCGGTTTGTAAAAAGACTCGATAATCACCCAGTTGAAACCAGACCTGGCGGATACCGAGAAGATCAACCTAGAAACTAGGATGCAAACAAGAGAAGGGACAAAGCGGAAGACAGAGGGCGACAGAGGCAGCATCATCCCAGACATGAATTCCAGCCTCCTTAAGAAAGGAGAATGAGCCCGCCCAACAAATCTATGGTATGATTAACACCATCGCGGGTGAATTCTCTCACACAGGGCTGTCCAGCCAGTCTCAGAAGTGACACCTTCATGCTATTTGGGACATCGACATCAACTGTGTCGATGTTCCTCCATCATGGAGCCTCCCTCCTATTACTTTCACATAAAAAAATTTCAAGTGAATCAACCCTGTCAACTAGGACGATCCCATGGTGGTCAACCTTGTGATCGCCAACTTTATGATGTCCAACGTCCTTATAGACCAGGGTAGCTCCACGAACATCCTTTATTGGAAAACCTTCCAGAGACTCAAAGTTTCACCAAACACGGTCCACCCTCACTCTAGACCCCTTCTCAGCTTTGCAGGGGAAAGGGTAGAAACCCAAGGTTACATGGATCTCATGATCACTTTTGGTCAGGGCCTGCTCTCGAGGAGCTTCACTTTCAGGTATCTATTTGCTGATACCGACACCTCTTATTTTGATTTAATTGGCAGGAAAACACTGAACGAGCTCAGAGCCATCACCTCCACGCCTCACCTGAAGATAAAGTTCCTGACTTTGAAGGGAGAAATAGTTATTGTTAAGGCAGACCAGAAGCAAGCTCGTCAATGCTTGCAGAAAGCCTCAAAGTGGTACCTTATCCTCCCACCAGGGATCCTGGCAGATATCATCTCACGTCAGGGGGTACTAGCCAAGTCATAAGCGTGGACAAAACGTCTCCAATCTAAACCCTAATTGCCTACACAACTCACCAGGATGACACATTCGACGTGGATTCGCGCCATGACACCGATGACAGAGGACCAAAGCCCATTGAAGAACTCGTCAAGCTGTACCTCGAACCTAAACTCGGGCAATGTCCGCAGCTTAGCAAGGATCTCACCAGCCATGAGCACAGACGCATAGTTGACGTCTTGCACAAAAATGAAGACTTGTTTACCTGGCAACCATCTGACATGCCAGGATTCACCCTAGCATTATATGTCATAACCTGGCTATCTGTCCTCAGGCCAAACCAATATCACAAAAGAAGAGGAAGATGAGAGACAAAATGCGTAAGGAAGTCAGAGAAGAAGTTGATAAGTTACTTAGAGCCAACTTCATCAGGGAAGTTAGGTAATCCACCTGGCTAGCTAATGTCGCCATGGTCAAAAAGGCAAACGGCAAATGGCACATGTGTACCGACTACAATGACCTCAACAAGGCGTGTTCCAAGAATGCATACCCTCTACCTAGAATCGACAAGTTGGTCGATGGTGTGTCCGGGTTTCAAATACTAAGCTTTATAGATGCATACTCCGAGTACAACCAGATCAGGATGCCCTCCCCAGATGAGGAGAAAATGACATTCATCACCGAAGATGCCAACTACATATCAACGCTTAATGGACTGGGTTTTCAAGCAACAAATTGGACGAAACATTGAGTTCTATGTGGAAGACATGGTCGTCAAATCTCAAAGCATAGTCCAACATGTGGCAAACTTCGAAGAAGTTTTCGGAGAAATCCGAAAATATGACATGCGACTCAACCAGAAAAAATGCAATTCGGGGTCAGGGGAGGCAAATTCCTCGATTTCATGATCACACACCGAGGAATCGAAGCCAATCTTGACAAATGCACAGCAATGCTAAGATGCTTAGTCCCACCAGTGTCACAGAAGTTCAAAAGTTGAACGGTAGGTTGGCATCTTAGCCTCCCGAAGCTCGCTGTAAAAGCGAAGCCTTTTTACAAACTGCTCAGGATGATAAAACCTTTCCTATGGGACGATGCCTTTGAGCAAGCCTTCTTGGCTTTTAAAACAACTATCACCACACCACCTTTCCTGAGTTGACCCAGACCAGGAGCGCCATTGCTCCTTTATATCTTTGTAATAGACGATGCTGTCAGCTCAGCCCTCGTTCAAGAGGAAGGGAAACACCAACTTTCCATCTATTTCACCAACCACTTCCTTCATGATGTCGAGAAGTGCTACCAAATGATAGAAAAGATAGCCTTGACACTTATCACTTCCGTCAGACGCCTCCGCCCGTACTTTCGAAGTCATCAGGTGATATTCAAAACAAATCACCCTATCAAACAAGTACTGCGAAAGCTTGAATTGGCAGGGATGGTTTATAGAACTGCTAGAGTTCAACCTCTATTACGAACCCCCTGGTCCCACGAAAATACAGTTCATGGAAGACTTCCTTGTTGAATTCACTAACAACGACCAAACCACCCCAGATTGATGGAACCTTTACATTGACGGAGCATCCAATGTAAAAGGAAGCGGGGCAGACATCATTCTTGAAGGGCCTAGTAATGTCACCCTTGAGCAAGCCCTCAAGCTTAACTTTAGAGCTTCAAATAAACAAGCTAAATACGAGGAACTCATAGCAAACCTCAAGCTTGCCAAAGAAGTCAGAGCTAAACGACTAAAATGCTACACTGACTCACAAATGGTCCAAGGACAGGTCGCCAACAAATACAAGACTAAAGTCCTCCAGTATTATCACATTGCGAGAACGCTCATCTACAATTTTGAGTGTTTCGAGATGCGTTATATACCAAGGGACAACAACACTAGAGCAAACATGTTCTCCAAGTTGGCCAGCACAAAAAAGATCGAGCATCTCAAGACTATCATCCAGGAGATGCTTCAATCTCCCACCATAGACACCCAGGAGGTCATGGCAGGAGATAAGGAGGAGCCAAACTGAATGAGCCCCTCAAGAATTTTATCATTCAAGGGGTACTACCATTAGACGAAAACGAAGCCCGACGCTTGAAAAGAAAGGCCAACTACTACACCATCCTTGATGGCGAATTATTTAAAAGAGGACTGACAACACCTCTACTCAAATGCCTGGACAGCCAGCAGGAAGACTACATCCTTAGAGAACTCCACGAAGGGATCTACGGTCTCCACACAGAAGGACACTCCCTCGCCACAAAGATATTACGAGCAGGATACTATTGGCCGACACTCAGGGCAAACACCTTTGATTTCACTAGAAGGTACAAACGGTGTCAGGAATTCGGGCACGTCCCACGAACTCTTCCTGACAATCTCCACAATCTGATCACCCCTTGGCCTTTTGCCATATGAGGAATGGACATACTGGGGCCTCTTCCAAAAGCTCTAAGAATGATCAAATTCTTATTGGTTGCTATTGATTACTTTACCAAGTGGATTGAAGTAAAGCCATTATGAGAGATATCTGCCAATGAGGTAGAAAGTTTCACTTGGAAACATCTTGTATACAGGTATAGTCTCCCCTACACCATTGTCACCGATAATGGCACACAGTTCAAAGCTCAGACCTACGAAAATTCCTCACAAGGCTAGGTGTCAAGCACCTCGTCACTTCTGTCGAAACCCCTAGGCCAATGGTTAGGTAGAGGCAGCCAACAGAGTCATCTTATGAGCCCTGCACACTAGACTCGACAAGTTTAAGGGTCTTTGGAAGGAAGCACTCCCCAGTATACTCTGGGCCCATCATTGTTCACCTTAGACAACTACAAATGAAACTCCTTTCCGACTCACCTATGGCACACACGCTATGATACCTGTTGAAGTCGGGGAACCATCGACAAGGAGGTTGTTTTTTCAAGAACAACATAACAAAGAGAACATGAGGGTCAAACTAGAAATAAAAGATGAAATCCAAGATATGGCAAGAATCAAAGAAGATGCCACCAAGCTCCAGAAATCAAGAAGATACAATACCAAGGTTCAAACTCGAACCTTCCAGCCATACGATCTAGTCTGGCAAGACCAGGGTGCAGCCAGAAAAGATCCCCGTGCAGGAAAGTTTGGACCCAACTGGGAAGGCCCATTCAGAATTGTCCCAAGTCTGGACAATGAAGCCTACAGACTACAAGAACAAGGTGGTAAAGCAATTCCAAGAACATGGAATGCTACCCATCTGAAGTTCTACTTAGTTAATATATCGAAGACCGGATGACGTACTCTTTTTCCTACTCTAGAGGTTTTAACAAGACATATCCGAAGAATAAAAGGGAATATGTGCTCAAGTGCTATATTGAATAAAACATGTATCTCTCTTTAAATTTTACCTACTTGTGTCAACCTTGCAGGAACACGAAAAAACGCAGGACAAGCTCCTGATCGTTCTCCAAAAGGTTCTTAAAACCCAAGGTCTACCCTTGGTGAATCTCGCCAAAATTTAGGACGGACGCGTCCTAGTAATCTCCAAAGGTTCTTAAAACCCAAGGCATACCCTCGATGGACCTCCAACAAAATACAAGGCAACCCCTTGGTCGATAAGGTTCTTAAAATCCACTCCCGGTGAACCTAGTCAGAATCTAAGACCAGCTCTTAATAATCTCCAAAGGTTCTTAAAACCCAAGGCACGCCTTTGGTGGACCTCAAGCAAAATTCAGGGCAACCCCCTGGTTGATAAAAGGTTCTTAAAATCCACTCCCGATGAACCTCGACAAAACCAAGGACCAGCTCTAGTAATCTCCAAGGGTTCTTAAAACCAAGGTACACCCTTGGTTGACTTCCAGCAAAATCCATGGTAGCCCCCTTGTCGATTCACTAAAAGGTTGTTAAAATCCATCTTGTTGAACCTAAACAAAACCCAGGACTAGCTCCTGGTAATCTCCAAAGGTTCTTAAAACCCAAGGTACACCACTAGTGGACCTCCAGCAAAATCCAAGGTAGGCCCCTTGTCGATTCTCTAAAAGGTTCTTAAAATCCATCCTTGGTGAACCTCAACAAAATCCAGGATGTATGCATCATTGGTTGATCTCCAATGGTTCCCGAAACCCAAGGCCATCCCTTGGTGAACCTCACTCTCCAAAGACTCGTCAAACCCAAGATCCACCTTTGGTAAGCCTCGAAAAAACCCAGGATGGACAACTCCCCTGGTACAAGGCTCGACAAACCCAAGGTCCACCCTTGGTGAGCCTCCTCATTGCTAAGTTTTCCCCATGCGAAAACTCAAGGTACGAAAGGTCTAACCTTGACACGCTTTATTATTCTTAAACTTTATTCTTGCAAGAGTACAAGTTTACAAGAACACAAGAATCTGAGGTCCACCCTTGGTCTACAAAACCCAAGATACACTCTTGGTAATTTTACTCCGTTTGAACCTTGACAAGCAACGTCCGAGGATAAGCTACTCACACCCAAACAAGAAGTAAAACGAGGCATCTTCACACTGTAAGGTCTCATTTCCTACGCCACAAGGACATCGTCCACGTCAAGGCGACCTATCACGATCACCATAGAGTATTGTAGAAACAAATAACATACAAGACAAAGAATAAATAAAGAAGAATGAAGACGAAAGAAGAACATTTACATTAAAGAAGAATGATTGCCAAAATTACATGGCCTTCACGGCCCAAAGTTAAAGAAGAAAAAATACAAAGAAAAAGGCAGCCCAGACATTGACCCGTTCACCCTACTCTTGACTGGCACCTTCCTCGGTCAAGGCAATCTTTTCTTTGTCAAGCAGAACACCATTCTGCACATCCATGAATGGGTCAAAGAGACCCAATTCAAGGTCCTTAGCAAAGAACCTAGCATTCCTGACGGCCTAGTGAAAGCCCTTTTCCGTGCTACTCCACCGCCTCCCACTTGTAGATGGACAACTCCTCCTCAAGCTCCTTGTTGGCAACCTTCTTCTCGATCAACAGAGCCTCTAGGGCAGCCATTTTCTTGGCAAGTTCATCCCTCTCAGCGAAAACTTTATTGACCTTGGTAGCCAGTTCCTTCTTCTCCCCCAGCAAGTTCTTGCCACGGCTGGCCCGTTCGTCACCATCCAACTGAGTACGTAGCAACTTGGCCATAGCACCGCCCACCTTGTCAGACAGTTGGTGGTTGTACCTAACCACCTCAGCAAGTGCAACAACGATACTGTTCACCTTGGAGTGTTGCACTCGCCAGTAGTAGCAGATTTCAACTTGGCTATCTTAGCCTTCAGTGATGCCACCTTGACCACAACTTCCTGGTGTCACTATTTGTTCTACTCCAAAATTACAAGGCTTCTCTAAAGGAAAGCCTTCATAGAGTTAGTGGAGCGCTGAACCCCGACCGATCAGATCAGATTTTTGTCAAATGGTGTCGGGGTCCTTCACTTTGGCTTATGCCTCACACTCCACAAAGAGTCAATCTCCCTTGAAGCATGTATGAACTCAAGGAAGGTGATTGGGTGAGAAGAAGAAGACAACAGAGTAAACACCGGCATATCAGCAGAAGAAATCGGTAGAGTAGAAGAAGCAAAAGGCAACATTTCTGAAGTACCACTGGTCATGGCACCAGCATTCGGCAAGGGTACAACAGCAGAAGGAGCAGAAGTCTCCCAAACGAGAGCAAGAGGAGAAGTAGCAGAGGTAGGAGCAGCTGGAGCAGGAGAGGTAAGAGCAGCAACAGTAGCAGTAGCATGAGGACCTGCTTCACTGGGAAGCAACCCGACAGCCTGCCTTAAAGCACGAAGACCATACAGGGCCCTCGACTTCTTGCGTCCTGACGTCTCAACACCATTGTCCCGTTTCCTCTTAGCTAAATTAGAGGAAGGGATGATGGGGGAAGCTACAACAACTTTAGCACCAGTAGGGCCAACCCCAGTAGTGGGTCGAACCTCGCCTCTAGCCGGAGGATTGATAGAAGAAAGTGGAACAATGTCACCGGCAGACCAGTTCGCTTCACCAATGGCCTCCAAGTGAAGTCACCCATTATACCTGCAAAGCAAAAAAAAGCGACAGGTATCAATTCAGATCAAAAGAAAATACACCAAATATAGAAGAAGACAAGGAAGACAAAGCTGGACATCTTACCATCTAGAGCAGCGAGAGGGTCATTCGCTGAAGGAAGAGACAAAATAGTCCGCTCATCCAAAGAAGTCGGCAATTGTTTTAAGATGGCTCTGTCCACCTTCTCCACTAAGGTCAACAAGTCCTCATCAAATGATTTGAACCTAGTGGGATCAGACTGCCAGTAGAATGGCAAGCGGGGCTCCCCGTCCTACTTGAACATCAATGGCAACACACCTGCAACAACAACAATATCTAAGACCTTGAAGAAACAATCCTTGAAGCAACGGAAGACGTTCGAGTCGAACTCGAATAGCTTCTTGGACACGCTATTCAAGGAGACCCAACTGATCATGCCCATCAATTTCATTTGAAAAAAGAATAAAAACACCCAAACGCTTGGTCGAATGTTGAAGAAAGGGCACAAAATTTTGAACGCCCTCACTACTGCCCAACTATTGGGGTGAAGCTGGGAGGGAGCATTGTTTAAGTAATCAAGAAGAGCACATTGGAACAGAGATAGTGGAAGAAGCAAACCCAGCACCTCGAAGAGGCACCAGTACATGAAGAAGAGGGACAGACTACTTGGCGCCGCCTTCAGGAAAGGGAAGTCATCGTTCCTACAGGCCTCTACGACCACTTTGCAAGAATCCTCTGGGGTTGTCAACTTGAGTTAACGACACATGGCATTAACTTATGTCGTCGATGTGATAGAGGACCTATACTTCATCCCTCACCCATTTATACCCTTCGATGGCAGGGGTGGGCGACGACGATCCAGCGCTATGGCTGCGTCGCACGCAGAGATAAGCCTTGACATTTCCATCGCCACTCTTGCTCTCTCCCCCTAAAGCAAAAGGAAAATGAATGGTGGTAGGTGGCATGAGTTTCCCAGCCCAAGAGGCAACAGAAGGCCTCGCCTTATGACGAAGGCGAGAAGTACCCTCGCCAGCACGACGTGAGTCCCCTTTCCTCTCTAAAGAGGAGGAGTCACTGGGTTAGAGGTTCCATGGTGGGTCTCCTCCTCTGAGGAGTCACCAACGGAAATAATCTCGTGCATTAAGGGTTGCTGGATTGAGCCCCCTGATCGATACCGCTGAGACACAAAGCGGAATCAAAGATAAGAGACACATACATTATCAAAGAAGGAAAAATGTACCTTGAACGAATAAAGGGAAAACAAGAAGATCGAGAAAGCAAAAGAAGATTCTGGAGAAGAGAAGCTCAAGAATGCAAGAATGAAGGTGACAGAAAACGTCAAACGTCCACTCCATTTAAATGAAGGCACAACCTTTTAGTTACTGGTGAGATTTGAAACGGCTCCCTTGAAATCCGCGCCACGATTAAACTCTACTCACCAACTAATGCATGACTCTAATACGTGCCCAATCCACGAGTGACACGTATGTACGAGTACTGTGCATACGTTGCACGCGCCTGTAGTGAAAAGACATGCATAACGCTTACTTTCAATATACTCTCCAATGGTCAAATAAGGGCAAAAATGTCCAACCTGGACACTTCACTTGCCTAACATGTCCAACCTTGCTTGCAGAACAAAGCTTGTCCTTCATGGACAACTTAGCAGTGGCAACCCGACAACATTTGTCCAAGCTGGGGGGCTTGACAAGCTCAACACACTTACACTTCTCGCACTTGTCAAGGTTCGACAATGGAACAACACTTGCCTATGCTCGGGGGCTCGACAAACTTGCGACCCTCTTACTTGTCAAGAATACCACCATCAACACCACACACCCTTATTTGACACCAGACAACCTTTTTCACCTGCAAGATAGCTCAGAGGCTGGAGGGCTTATGTACCATCCAAAATATGAAAAATACACTTGGTTACTTATGTGGGCCCCCTGTACAAGTATTAGCCCTCCACGTTAGCCTTGTATAGGAGCAAGACGTCTACCCTCAACAGCCAAGCCGATTGGGCCAACAGGTTATCTTTAACGCTTATTTATTCAAATGTTATTGATAATGTTGCAACCACCTTTTCAATTAATAGGTACTTAATTATCTACAAACTACACATTATCTGTAACCTTAATTATCTATAAGCTGCAATTGTTTGTTAGTCTTTATCTATAGATTAATTATCTACAAGGGTCCAAGGCCCACGCTCATTCTATAAATATCAGGTTTCATCTAACTTTTTCACACAAAATTCACTCACAATGAACACATTCTATTCTATTCAATCTCATTCTCATCGATTGATATATTCAGTTGTATGTTTTTCTCTTTGTACAATTGATGTATTTACTTGAACGTCAAAGTTTTTTCCTTGTTTTGCAGGTCCCCTCTCTTAACAAAGTTGACTCATCATTCAACGTACAGAATTTGGAGCCTATCTTGACCATGTCCACCCTGACGTGATTCACATCCAGATCTTATTAAGAACAAAACCTAAGTGGTAAAATTCACAAAATAAAAATTTGGTGGTAAAATTTGTTAAGTAAAAAAAAAAAAAAAACAAAGCACCACCTTTGAAGATTTTTATTTTCTTGATGGAAAATTCTATATCTATTCAAATGAATTCAAACTTTGTGCATATGATAAAATAGCATAATTGATCTGGTAAGTGGTGAGGAGAGTACTTCCACCACCGCCTTTGATAAACTAAGGTCCATTCCTTGAATGGCGGCAAAAATGTATGTTCTAGTTGCCAATCACACTAAAATTCGTAAACTATAACCTTTGCAAAAAAAGAAAAAAGTTCACACACACAAAAAAAAAAAGAGCCGTTGCAAAAACGCAGCAAATAACATTTAAAGCATGCACGGCAAAGGCAATAGCCTAAGCATTTCTAGCTTATATGGGATTTGTTTCCTCTTACTAATTAATTGTTATTTTTATTACATGTTTTATGTAATGCCCGGAGTTTTTAAGCATGTAATTACGCCTAGATTAAGGCCATGATTAGGGATAATGAACATGCTTAGGTGAATCCAGAGAGAAAGGCTCGAAAAAGGAAGAAACAAGCTATGCCAGGCAATTGGCGCGACCAGCGCGGAATATGGCGCTACCCGCGCCATATGGCTAAAATAGGCTAAGTGGTTCTGCCA
>PYAF01003581.1:3961-27130 GCA_007407185.1 Glycine tomentella
TTTAAAAGATCGTCTCCACAGGGATTTGGGTTTACGTCGGTTGATTAAATTTAACAGTTTAGTTATGTACAGATAAGAAAGAGCGAAGATTCATTTGTTGTTTTGCGGAAAATGTAAAATAACGGAAAATAAGTAAACGATTGCGGGAAGTAAATAAAACAGATACAAGTCAATTGAATGTAGGATTAGGTTTCGTCTTGCTTATCCCTTTTAATTGATTTTATTTATGCATTTTCTATTCTTGTTGACGCACACGTTTAGGTAAACTTAACTCGATTCCTCGCAATTAAGCCCTATGGATATTTTACTAAATATCGATTCCTCGCATACTTAATTAAATACCCAAGCATTAAGATCATATTCACGTGTTTAATGTGATCGAAACATTATGCTCTATTCCTAGTAACGTAACATAACAAGTAATTTAATTCAGTTCAAACCCTAAGATTACTTTCCAGTCTCACTTAGGAATTTAAGTTCGTGACTCTAGTGATCAAGTAGAATCAAGCATTAAGCGTAGAATTAAATTACCAACAAGAAATAGAACGATGCATAAATAATTAAAAGAGCATAGGGATAAGAAGAATACACCTAATCCTTAGAGAAGCTTAGGTGAACATGAGAAGAACCTCCTCGAGAGACTGACCGATTAAGCACGTCATCGACCTCCGCTTCGGCAGAATCTCCTTACAAAAGTCACTCACCTCACTTCCCTAAGGTCTACACTCACTTAGGAACAAAGAAAACAAAAATATACAAGCAAGCAAGAGCTTGGGAGAGATTTGGAGTGAAGAATGTGTCTTGGCTGCCCAAAATTCGTCCATATTTATAGGGAGGGGTCTCCTGCTTGGTCTGGTCGCCCAGGCGACCAATTTAGCCTATTTTCAGGCGCCTGGGCGAGCTAAGGCTGCTTTCTGGGAACTTGTGCTCGCCCAGGCGACCAAAATACACATGAAATGGTGGCCTGGGCAAGTTAAAACTTAGCCTTGAAGAAAACATTGGGCTTTTGCTTCCTGATGGGCCTGATTTGCTTGCGAAACTCCCCCTGCTTAATATGTACACCTTCCTTACTTGTTTTAATCTTCCGGAAGCCTTGAAAATCCACGAAATCTATCAATTACATAACATGATTTGATTAATCTTCCGAAATACTTTAAACATAAGTATAAGGTGCTAATTAACTAGGTTTAGGGAAATTTATAAGCTAAATGAAAGAAATCAAACGATAAGTGCCAATATTTTAAACATGAGATTAACTGAATTGTGGCACTTATCAACCATGGAATTTTAGAATAAATCTGGGTGTCCCAGTCAATGACATACACTTGTTAATGGTACTTCTTGCTTCATATGCATGTAACACAACTGTAAGGACTTCAATGGCCTTCACTTGGTTGTGTTTTATTAATTTGAGTTATTGAAACCATGTAAACCTGGGAATCTAATGGTAGCAAAAGTGATTCAATTGGATTGTGTTGTAATGCTGATATATGTGAATCCTTGTTGCTTGAAACATGATGGTGTGGTGGAGTGAATTGTTGTTTTTCTTTTTAATTGGGGCTTTTACACTGTCTAACATTACCAAGGTATAAAATCTGGGAATTGTAAATTCTGGACTGAAATCGAACAAATGATGCTAATATGAAATTAGGCACAAACAGGTTGACCTTTGAAATCATAACCGAAGGTGATTCAGATTATGCTTTAATTAAATTGTTTTAAGCTTATATGTGATGCTCACTATTCTGGAATTCCAGTTGATGATCCCTTCTGAATTATAATTGTTCATAGTACCAATTGTTTCATGTGAATATAAATCCACCTACAGGTACCTAAACTCATGTGCAGTGACTGTGATTAAGTTAATTGATGCTATTCCATTGTTGTGTTTAAATGTTAATCTGAAATGCTGAGCTATTGATTGTCCCTCATTCAGATTTTATTGTTTATGCTTTATAATTGATGATATGACCAAGTATATTGAAAATTAAACTGATTGAAACACATATAAAATTGCTTGGGATTTTCTGAGTTTCAGGGAAAGCAAATAGCCAAGGGCAAAAAGAAGGCTACTGCAGAAAGCGGAAGAAGCGGGCTAGAGTAGCAGAATTTGATGAGCTTTGCTTCCGCACAGCTGAATGCCAGGAGAAGTTCGATAAATGGTATTTACCAAAGAAGATAATTTTAGAGAAGAAGATTTTATGGGACACACTACCAGAAGATAACCCAGCTAGGGCAGTCATCCTCCGGAGACAGTGGCAGCGTTTAGTGAGTTTTCCAGAGCCGAGCTCCAGCATAATCCTGAAGGAGTTCTTGGCTAACGTCGATCACAATACTGTTTATAGGACTAAGATGTCCGGGTCTCTTTTGATGATTGAGCCATAGAGCGTATCTTGGACACCCACTATGACCCCTTCGATGAATGCGAGTTCCTCCAGCTTTTCTGTCGCATGCAGCCTGATGCATTGACGAAGATGTATCGGGACAATGTTCCCCAGCTCGCCACCACCATCCGCAGGGCCATCACAGGCCTCTACACGGCATGGAAGCCTAAATCTGGGCTAGACTATATACCAGAGAAGATGCGGAAGCATGATTTGGTGGGCGACGCTTTATTCTGGCACCAGTTTGTTAATCACACCGTCATACCTTCTACTAATATGACAGATGTGAATGTAGAGAGAGCCATTCTACTCTATACCCTCTGCGGTGAGGGTAATCTTCTTATCTCTTCTATCCTGTCTGATAGGATTATGCATATGATCAGGGATGCTAGCAGTAAGTCCTGGCTAGCTCACTCTTCCTTGATTCTTCACTTGTGTCGACACGCGGGCGTACACATCGATGATGATGAGCCCATGGATGTTCCGATATCTTCACTGATGAGCCACAAGACTTATTCGGACGCCATGGCCTCCGCCGCAGATGAGCAGGTTCTTAGAGCTTCTAAGCTCAAACCTGAGGAGATAGCCATCCGCTCCCCCAGAGATATCCCACCACCAGAGATCCTACCACCAGTTTAGCCGCCAGCTGATGCACCACCTGCACATGTAGCACCATCCACCTCAGCCCCTACTCCTGGCCATGAGCCACTTTTTACAGATTCCCCCACTTATTTAGCTTTCCAGGAGTTTGTTAGGACTCAGCTTGCGCAGCAGACGAGCATGCTAGGTGCTATCTGTAGACACTTGGGCATCTCTCCATCAGATTATCAAATACCATCAGCCCCCACAGCACCAACAGAGACTACTACAGCTGAGACTCCAGCACCTATAGTCACAGATTCTCTTACTCCTCCAGTTGGGCCACATCAGATTTCAGATGCTGCAGACACAGAGATACACATTCAGGAGCTCACCCCACACACCACAGAGGTTGCAGTGATTGTAGAGAGTAGAGAGGAGTGATCAGGACATGTTTATTTTTCTGTTTCAGTTTGGTTTATGTTTATATTTCTGGTTTTTATGTTAGTTTTATGATTCTGCATTTACATTACATTACACACTTTTTCAGTTCTGCATATATATATATATATATATATATATATATATATATATATTAGTTATGAGTTTGCATTACTGTTTAGATCAATGTGGAATTGAATGCGATTTTTCGAATAATGCTTGAAAATTTCCAAAGCGCTGTGACCTTATTTGTGATTGCTGGGGACAGCAACATATAAATCTGGGAATGGTTACGCATTATTTCGCAAATCACAATCAAGAAACAAATGACGTCTAACAGAATCTTTTCAAATTTTTCTAAAAATAAGCAACACACAAAAATTTTCAGAATTAAAAGCGAATGAACACAGTAATGGACAGATTTTTGGACGAAACTTGATGAAATGAAACATAGCATGAATTGCATGATGCATGAATGGAATTTGATTGTTGGTATGTGAAATCCATGTTGAAGTTGAAATGATGCTTGATATGCAGTCAGATGAGATTGACTTGAGTGGAACACCTGAAAGGAATTGAGCCAAACAGCGGTAATGTTTTCTTTCCAAGAGACTCCGATTTCATTGTACTCTAGAACTTGAATTGTTTCTCTGGATGCAGGTGTGACTTGATATGATTAAGGCACATTTTTCTTCTGAAACTAGGGCCAAAAATGACTTACCATTCAATCAATTTTACAATTGCACCTATTTTGAGCCTAAGCCTTTCATTTCAAAATGTCCCAAATCAAAAGCTATATCCAATTGACCAATTCCCTGAGGCTAGAGAAGGTTAAACTAAGTCTATAACAGTGGAAAACAGGGAATTATCTATCAAGATTCAAGAAGCACAAGTGAATCCAATTGGTATGAAGAAAAAGAATGAACAAGCATGGTCCAAGTTGGATGACAATAAGTCCATTAGCTGAGAATTGTGAAGCTGCAGTAATTTTGTTTATATTAATATGTTTTATTCTAAAAAAAAAAGTTTATTATTCAGTTTACATTACAAATGATTTGAATAAAAGTACCAGGTTTGAAAAGGAAATGACATCAAGCATGGAAGAAGCAAGGTTTAGACTTAAGGAACTGGATCTAGCCTTTTTGATTGAGCTACTATTCCCAAATGTATCCTACCCTTAGCCCAGCCACATTACAAGCCAGAAAGACCTTTTGATCAAGTCATATTTGCAACTGTTGAGAATATTTTCAAGCTTATGGTAGCGCTATGACTTTGTTGAGTAAGAGGGTAACTATAGCCTTAAACACTTGAGTGAATGAGTGACTAAACACAACTCTGTGAGGAATATTCAAGTAACTCTCATTGTTTAACAGTATTGAAAGTGCCATAGATAGCTTTGACTTGAATTGATCATACATAGCATGATTATTCTAGGATTGTAGAATGTGGTTTGTGTTTGATTGTTGATTCTTGCTTAGTCTTGAATTCTCTCTGTTGCTGGGGGCAACAACTTTCAAATCTGGGGATTGTTTGATGTGTTGCAAACACATCCTAATTTTAGAGTAGTTTTAGGTTATATTTTAGTTAAATGATTAGGAAAATAGTTAGAATTAGTTAAGTTTATTATATTATTGTCTTTAAACTTATTTCAATACCATTTGAGTATTTTCAGGCCAAAAGAGGAGTCCAAAGAAAAGAAAAAGAAGAAAACAAAGTTTTAAGTCCCGCGCGGATCGCGCTGGTATCCACGCGGATCGCGCCAAGTGTAGAATTGAAGGCATCAGTCTCGAATGACCCACGCTATCAGCGTGGGAGTCCAAGCGATCAACGTGGGAGTCCACGCGATCAGCGTGAAGAAGTCGCAAGCACAGCGCCAATCGCTCCAGAAGCCGCGCCATCAGCGCCATGAACACAAGCCAGGCCAATTGATTCGACCAAACCACGCGGATCGCACCAAGGTCGCGCTACTAGCGCCACAGAAGACCAGAATCAGCAAATTTACCTCGAACACTCCACGCGATTAGCGTGGAGCCTGCTCTATCAGCGCCTTGATTTCGAACAGACCGCGCGGATCGCGCGGGATCGCGCCAGAGAGATGAAAAAGGAAAGAAAGTGGATGAATCCAAGTATAGAGAAATGATTGGTTCATTACTCTACTTAACAGCTAGTAGACCGGATATCATGCTAAGTGTTTGTTTGTGTGCAAGATATCAAGAAAACCCAAAAGAGTCTCATCTTACAGCTGTAAAGAGGATCATCAAATATCTCAAGGCAATGCCCAAAGTTGGGCTTTGGTATCCTAGAAATGCATCTATCAATATTATTGGTTATTCTGATTCAGATTTTGCAGGATGCAAGCTTGATAGAAAAAGCACTAGTGGAACTTGTCATCTCCTTGGAAGCTCACTTATTTCTTTGCATTGTAAGAAACAAGCTTGTGTAGCCTTATCCATTGCTGAGGCTGAGTACATTTCAGCTGGTAGCTGCTGTGCTCAGAGTATATGGCTCAAGCAACAACTACAAGACTATGGAGTTAAGTTGAAGGAGACCTCACTGCTGTGTGACAAGTGCCATTAACATCTCAAAGAATCCTGTGATGCATTCAAGGACCAAGCATATTGAGATTAGACATCACTTTATAAGAGATCATGTGCAGAAAGATAGCATTAAGGTATAATTTATTGATACACATCATCAACTTGCTGACATATTACAAAACCTCTACCTAAGGATAGATTTTACACTCTTAGAAACATGTTAGGAATCCTTGATGAACATAACATATGCTAGCTTGTTTGCTATATGATTCATGTACTATGTGAAATGCTTCTAACCATTAACATTAATGAAATTATATGAAAAGTTGTATCAATGTTAGAATACCATGTGCCTATGTTAAAAGCTGTATCAGATGTTTAAAAGCTCTATTTTTCTGCCACTCGTGCTGCAATAATCGATTAAGGCTCGGAATAATCGATTAAATTCATTAAAAGTAGAAGTAAGTATGAAATTAGACTTATGTAATCGATTACATCTATGTCGTAATCGATTACCCTTCATAAATCAAATACTCTGTCTTTCGGAAATAATCGATTACCTATCGGGTTAATCGATTACATCATATAAACCAAAGGTAGGAAATAGCTATAACTCTGTAATAATCGATTACTGTTAGCTTGTAATCGATTACAATCCTGTATAAAAAATTTTGTCATTCGGAAGTAATCGATTACCACTCGGGATAATCGATTACACATATCTAAATGTTTCATCAATGGTTATTCTAATCCAAATAATCGATTAAATATGCAATATAATCGATTACTGATCATCTTCAACCTCTGATAATCATCATGGTAATCGATTACATCACGAATTAATCGATTACACTATGTAAACGTTGTTATACTTACTCTGGAATAATCGATTACATAAGGATATAATCGATTATTGAAGTTGTTATACGTTTTCTGACAGGTTTTTGGGATTTCGTAACTGCCTTATCACCTGGATTTTGTGTCTTAAACCTCCATTAACTTGCATTAATTGCTTATAACAGCTATATTTTTCAAATTCCAATCATTTTGTACTGAATCTCTGCCTATAAATAACAGCTTAGTAAATCAATTTTCCTTTGCACCAAAATCATTCTCTCGCATTCTCTTCTGTATCTGAGTCTATCATTCTCATTCCTCCCTCTGTTCTTGCTCTGATACCATATTTCTTTCTGTTTCATTCACAATGTCTACACCAAAAAGAGTTAGAATAGGCAAAAGAAAGGTAGGTGAGTCATCCTCAAACCCCCAATCTCAACCTCCACCCGATAGACTTAGTTTATGGTTCACAAAAGAGGCAGATAAAATGACTTATCTGCAGTTCAATGCTACTAAACCACTTTGTTCACCCAAGTATATTAGTTTAGATTGGTTTATCAAGGAAAGTTTTGTGTTTCCAGCCCTATTAGAGGCCCAAGGTGTTAGGCATTTTATGGAGATGAAGGGTACCTATTACCCTGATCTAGTTAAAGTCTTCTACACTTGTGGCAAAGGCTGTAACACCCCAAATACCCTTAGAGTAACAATTACAGAAATGCCCTGAACAATTTCAGAAATGATGCTTATGTCCCTAGGGTGAAAATGACAAATTTTCCCTGGACAATTTTTTAAAATGACATAAATATCCTTGGACAATTTCAAGAATGACAGTTAGGTCCCTGAGGCAATAAATCACCAAAATACCCCTGTATATTTTATTAATGACCAAATTGCCCTAGGAAGTCCAGTAAAGACATTTTAAGGAAAAAAAATTTTATAAATATCCTTAGATGTTTTGGAATGACCAAAGATACCCTTAGGGTGACAATTACAGAGAGATCCTGAACATTTTTTGAAAATGACGATTTTGCCCCTAGAGTGAGTAGTAAAATTACCAAAATACCCCTAAGTCAAAACTGATCAAGATGACCTTAGAAATTAATGGGAACCTGAGTATAGGATAAACTACTTTTAGATAACAAGTTATGAGCAAGGTTAAGGACAAAGAACCCTAAAATAGAATTTCTACGAATTTTGGAAGGTAGGTTGAAAAATAGCTTAATCTGGACTACCTTAGGTATCAGAAAATTATAAATAAAGTATGGACATAATCTGTAGAATTTTCTCTGAATTATGAGAAGAATAAATGTTCTAAATAAGTTGGTTCATCAATTTTAATAATTAAAGAACAAATTGAACCAATAAGAACTTAGAAAATTTCTATTACATAAAGTAAAAGGAACAAAATTTAATTTGGATCCCTAACTTAAAGGCTTGGCCTTGTGATTAAGGATCAAAGGATAAAAGCTTTAAGAAGCTTCAAGATTGGCCACATGGAGGGTTAAGAAGCTTGAAAATTCCTATTGGTCCAAGTGGAAAGGTAGTTATAAATGCTTAAGAGATATTAAAGCAAATTTTATTTTGTTCCCTTTGGCAGAATAAGTGGACATTTCTAGGCCTTATTTGAAAAATCCCAACGGTCAAAACTTAGATATGTGAGATAGGAGTATACTCTTAAAATTTTAAGAAGATCCAACGGTTAACAAACCCAGAATTATTATTGTACAGAAACGGGTTTTTTAAGAAAGAAGTAAAACACAAAAATCTTTAAATGTTGGTTACTACATGTAAATCGAATAAAAGCCAACAGAATTGTCTACACAAATCAAGGTAGCACGTGGAAATAAGCAAGAAGCAAGGAAAGGTGTGGAAAATTCATGAAGAAAGCCACTTGGAAGCAAAACATTCACTAACCAATAAAAACTTAACCAAGTGTAAAGTAAGCTAGATTTTTCTAACAAAACAAAAGCTAAACATCACTATATAAATGGGATGGGACCGTGAATTGGAGAAAAGAAAGAAGCAAGGAACGTGCACACCCTTTTATGCTTATGGTCTTGTTTCTTTCAAAGCAAAATTACAACACTTTCAAACCAAAAACAAGAGGTAACCGTGCCATACTCCCTTAGTACCCTTCTTGCTCTGGCTTTGTTATCATTTTCAAATCATTCTCTCTACCTAAAAAGAAAACCAAAGACCACTATCATAGCAACCTCACGTGGGATTCCAAGGAAAAGAAGCAAGGCTATTCAATTTTAAGGAGAATAACAAGGTATAGGGAGTTTATGATAGGCTTAGTTGAATAATATTCCTTGCTTTATTTCATGAAGTCTTGTAGACTAGGTGTTTGATAAAATGTCTCAAAGAGCTTGAATGACTATTTGACTAAGTAACCTGATTCTAAATTAAATAACTAATGGTTGGATGAATAACTTGAACTAAATTTAATAAAGAAGAGTAAGAAGTAACCAAAAATTAGTGGTAGTATGATTATATTGAATAAATTAGTTGCTTAGAATTATGGTTAGTTAATAGAATAATTTTACTATAAATTTAAGGTTGGCTGAAATTCTCCTATGTTGTTCTAAGGATATATATATATATATATATATATATATATATATATATTTAGTTTGACCCTAGAACTTGTATGAGAATGTGTTTATGATGAACTTTATGAAGATCCATGTTTATATAGCTTTCTTTTAAAAAAAGTATTCTATATTGCACACCATGTGTTTGATATATTGTCACAACAAATGAAAGATGTTTAAGTGTTGTTGGCTTGGATCTTTATTGTTGGATTGGAATTATATTTGCATGATTAAATGAATTATGCTAAAGTTATGTGATTTTTCATGAGTTGTTGAGTAATGTTATTAACATGTTGCTTGGTGGATTATGATTTTGATATTGAGAAATAAATTAGATTTTGATGTTGAGAAACAAATTAAGAATTGTGTTATGTTGATGATGGAATAATTGAAATCCTCGTGTTGTAGAGTGATTATTTATAGATTCCAAGAGTTGTGGTGAATTATGGCTGTATGCTGAGATTGTGGTATAAAATTTTATGTGATGGAGGACATAAACTTTATGTGCTGTTCTAAAAAAAAACATATGCCATGAGTTGTAATGATGTTTAAAGACTTGATAAAACGAATCATTCATGCATTTCATACGCATATGCCTGGCAGGGGTTAATCCGTGGAGTTATGCCTGGCGGGGGTTAATCCGTGGAGTTATGCCTGGCGGGGGCTAATCCATGGAGTTGTTTGTCAGATAGCTGAACCGAGTCCATGCGTTCAGAGATTGAACTGGGGGGGTAGTGTGTTTCAAGGAGGACCACACCACCATGATGATCACATAGGTGGAGGTGACATTCCTACGCGCCCCTGCCCTACCCCGACTGAATGGATAGGTGTGCCACTAGGATGGGGCTATCTTGACTGTGGCCACTGTGGATGATTTAATAACCTGAGATCTCAGTCATGCATCATATAAAAAGACGAGCATGCATCTTATACATCGCATAATGGGTATATGTATGATGATCTGTACACTGTATAAGTTGTGTGGTCTTTTTATGATTAAGATTTTATCTATCTGTCTGTATATTATTCAAACTATGTTTGTCATAAACTTACCCGAGTTATGTCTGTGGTTGACACCTGTGATGACCCTAATTCATTTGGGCGAGCAGAGGAACAGGAAAGCATGGGCTGTAGATGAAGGTTGTTGAAGAAGTTTTGATGAACTGTTGGCTGTAATTTTGTAATTTCATATGGCATGTAATTTGTAATAGACAGTCTGTATATTATTTTGGAAAACTGACTTTAGACTGTATCATGGACTGTATTTTTATTATAAATGAACCGTGGTAAGGAAAATCATTTACGCTATTTATGGATCATAAAATTAGTAAGCAAGGCAAAAAGAATTTTCGTGAAAAAATTTACAACTAAGATCATTTTAATACCAAGTGGACACGAGTTTTTAATTAAAATCAATCAAGCACGAGAGAGCCAAGAGAGGCGTTACAAAGGCTCTATGCAGGGCTATTTTAAGTCCACTGTTAAAGGGGTAGAAATGGTAATAACCCCTGAGATATGGGAAACTGTAGCTGGGGTAGTAAATGATGGGGAAAGGAATTGAAGAAACCCTTGGTGGCTACAACAAAATAAGTACCTATAGAGAGTCTCTTGCTGACCCTAACCAACCCATTAGAAATAGGTTGAGCACTAGTCCCATGGCTCCTGAAAATAGGCTATTACACTACCTTATTACATATATTCTGACTCCAAGGGCAACCAACCATGCCCAGGCCACTGATGAGGACCTACAACTCATGTATGGTCTAATCAATTCCATCCCAATGAACTGGGTTCTCATTTTCTAGGAAATTATGATGAAGTCTAAAAGGCTTGTCAACTATCCATTTCCCTATCCAGTCCTTGTCTCTCGATTTATTGATCATTTTGGCATTGATGTGTCAAATGAAGTGGTGGATAACACCAACTCCTCCAACAGCCTGATCCAAGAAAAGCATCTCTCTAAGCTTGGCCTGCACAAGACCCTAGATGGCTGGGTAATGGGACAGCAACCACAGCAAGGGCCTCAACAAGAAGAACCATTTGTTGCTGATCGTGAAGATGTGGCTGGTTCCAGTGAAGGAGATCAATCTGAACAGCCTCTCCATACTCAATTTGAAGCCTTGATGCTAGCCAAGATGGATGGCCTTCTACAGATGCAACATGACTTCAAGGCTGAAGTCCAAGGCTCATTTAGAGAGATTAATGAGAGATTGGATGATATTGAAGCTACTCTCAGAATGGATGAAGAATCTGTAGAGTTTTAGGCCATAGTTTTCCATGTTTTATGTTTTAGTTTTTAAGTTTCAATGCATTATGTTGTTTATTTTATTTCAGTCTTATAATGTACTCCTCAGCTTCAATCATTGCAATATTATGCTTTCTATTCACTGTTTATCTGCTGTGCATTACATTTTTGTCTTTAAAAAGCCAAATAGGGGGAGAATACTTGAAAATCAAGTGAAAACGAGAGTGCTCTGCATTATTCTCTGTTTGCCCCTGTTTTTCGTGCCATTTTAACAGAAATTTCAGTTGCATAATGTGAAAATTTTAGGGGGAGTTAAGTGCTGAAACTGATTGCTATAAACAAATATATGTTAGGATTAAATGTTGTACTAATAATAGATGCCTTTAACACTTGTTCTTGCAAAGGATTGTAAATTTTTAGGTGTTAAGCAAAGTGCAGAAATGGTATGAAGCTTTTCCATTCAATCACAAAGACCCATTGCTTTTCAATTAAATTTGGCATGTTTAAAGCCAAAAAGGGGGAGATTGTTGATTTGAGAGGGAGCTACATGAAGAATCACATGAAGATCAAGCAATGTGAAGTCTTGGATGAAGTTTTGGCTTTCAACATGCATGAAGCCTTGAAGAAGAAAGTTTGTGCTTAAATGTAAAAGGATTGAAAGCACTCTGATGATCCAAAGCTTTGCATGCATACCTTTCATACACATTTTTAGCATTGCATCACATAAGCTTTAAGTAATTGTTTTAAAATTTAAGAAAAAGCTAAGTGTTTTGGAAAAATAGCCTAAAACTGGTTTAATCGATTAATACACTTAGAAAATCGATTATTTTGTTCATCAAGCTTTCTGGAAAATTATCATGAACATTTTAATCGATTACCATGTCGAATTAATCGATTACTTGAACTTTAGCATACTTGGAATATGGCTGTGTGACTGGTTTAATCGATTACCACATAATCGTAATCGATTACATGGTTGTGTTGAAAATATAGTCACGCTGCCTTAATCGATTACCACTTCGTGTAATCGATTATTTAGTTCATTTCATGTTTTGCATCCACGCTGGCTTAATCGATTACCAATAATTGTAATCGATTATATTACACACATGATTTTTAACATGGTCTAGCTTAATCGATTATTATGGACTGTAATCAATTATTTTACTTAAACATGATTTTATGCTCAGTCCGTTTTAATCGATTACACGTCGGGTTAATCAATTATTTTACCCGTTAACTGAAATCAAGAACTTACCAAGAACATTTTAATCGATTACAGGAGCCTGAGGAGCGCTTTTAATCGATTAATTATGTTACGAATTTTATTATAAATAGAACCATTGCCTTTTGTGATCAACAACAGAAAGAATTAAGTACATACATGATATTTTCGAACTCTGAGCATTGAAAAAGCTTTCTAAGGATTCACAAAGGCATTCTTCTGGGTTCATAGGGTCTTGCTTCCATTGATTCATCTATGGGTCACTAAGGATCTAGTGAAGCAAGGCAATCTTTCACAAAGGCTAAGGAAACCTAATTTTGCATAATTGATTCTGCATTCATCCTGAGATTTTCATTATTATACATTTCATTCTTGGATCATCAGGTGAATTCTTTCCTTATTCTTTGTGGGTGTAAAGTTTTCTGTTGTAACTTTTGATTTGGTTGATTCTATTGTAAGTGAGTTTTCTTGCAAGAGGAGATAGTATTTCTCCAAGGACAGCTGAGTAGTGTTCTCAGTGTGGGTTCTAAGGGTCTAATAGGGTTTTAGATCTCTGAACTTCATCTAGGGTTGATGAAGAGAAGCTTGTAATTGCTTGTAAGAATATTATTTGCAATAGTGGAACTCTACTCTAGTGTTGAGTAGAAGAAACTGGATGTAGCCTCATAGGGTTTGAGGTGAACCAGTATAAATCTTGTGTGTGCTTTCCTATTCTGCAAACTTAATTGTTTTTCTTGTGAATTCTATTTATATGTTGGTTCTTGAGGCATTACAAGTCTTGGATTGATATTGGATAAAGATTCTTGATTGTTTTTGTGATAAAGATCCAAAGGGAAAAGAAACTCTGATTTTAGTTTATCAAAGAAATTTTAATTTACCAAGGTTAACCAATTCACCCCCATTCTTGGTTAAGTGTGAAGTGTTCCTTATTTTCACATTATTGAATACTCTATATGCCTTGCTATGTAATGAATATCCAAGGAAAATTGCTACATCTGCCTTAGCATCAAATTTTCCAAGTGATTCTTTCCCATTGTTCACTACAAAACACTTGCTTTCAAAAACTCTTAAATGAGAAATATTGGGCTTTCTTCCTTTGTATAGCTCATAAGGGGTTTTCTTTAAAATAGGCCTTATAAGTAATCTATTTAAAGTATAACACACAGTGCTTACAGCATCAGCCCAAAAATTCTTAGGTAAATTTGATTCATTAAGAAGTGTTCTAGCTCCTTCCTCAAGAGATCTATTTTTCCTCTCCACAACACCATTTTGTTGGGGTGTTCTTGGAGCTGAAAAATTGTGGTTAGTTCCATTTTCCTCACAGAATTTTTCAAAATGTTCATTTTGGAATTCACCACCATGGTCACTTCTTACTGAAACTATTTTACATCCTTTCTCATTTTGAGTAAGTTTGGCCATTTTTCTAAAAGCAAGGAAAGCATCACTCTTGGATTTCAAAAACAGAGTCCAAGTGTATCTAGAGTAATCATCTACAATTACAAGTCCATAATAATTTCCACCTAAGCTCATTATTCTAGAAGGACCAACAAGTCAATGTGAAGAAGTTCAAGTGGTCTAGAGGTAGAAACAATGTTTTTGCTTTGAAAAGAATTCTTTGTTTGTTTCCCCTTTTGACAAGCATCACAAAGTTTGTCCTTCTCAAACTTGAGTTTGGGTAATCCAATTACTGAATCTTTTCTTATGAGCTTGTTCATGTGATGCATGTTTATGTGACTTACTCTTCTATGCCACAGCCAAGTTTCATCAACTCTACTTATTAGGCAAGAAGATTTATGGAATAATGCATGATCAATTGAAAACACATATATATTACCTTTTCTTTTACCTATATGCAGTACCTCGCCACTTTTCTCATCAGAAATTATGCAGCAATCCTTGTTGAAATTTACTTTAAAGCCTTTGTCACACAGCTGACTTATGCTCAACAAATTGTGCTTTAATCCATCCACATACAGCACATTTTTTATTTTTGCTTTGATGTTGTCTCCAATATTGCCTTCACCAATTATCTTCCCTTTGTTATTATCACCATAAGTGACATATCCTCCTTCTTTTAAAGTCAAATTTGAGAGAAGGGACATGTCTCCAGTCATGTGTCTAGAGCATCCACTGTCAAGATACTAAGTTGATGTCCTAGCTCTTAGACACACCTACAAAATTCAAATCAGAATTTAATGGAAGGTACCCACTCAAGGTTGGGTCCATAAGGGTTAGCATTTCTTTTTACTTTGGGAATCCAAATGCAATCACCATTAGGCACATAGAATCTCCTAGCATAGCATTTAAAAGATGTGTGCCCTTTTTTCATGCAATAGTTGCAACTGATAGATTTTGAAGTTTTCCCAATAGCAGAATTTTGATTGACCCTTGAGTTCTTTTGCCACTTTTATTCTTCTGTTTTGGAGGTACAAAAATTGTTTTTCCAAATGATTTTGATCCATGTTTATACCCCAACCCAAAAGTATCTCCAGCATACTTTTGCACACTTAACATTTAAGCCAAGTTGCATTTTCCCTTATAAAACTTCCTCAAGAGATCAATCAAATCACTGTTTTTGGCTAAAAGCAACATATATTTTTCACCTTGACTTTGTTTATACTCATCAAAATCCTTTTGAAGCAACTTATACTTGTCAACATTGCTAGAGGAAGTAGCACACACACATCCATTCAATTTGTAACTTGAAACAAGTTTTTCATTTTCTTCTTTCAAGTTGCAAATCTCATTTTGCAATTCAGTTATTTTCTCAATATGCCATCTAAGATTTCCTCTGAGCTTATTATTGGTTTTTTCAAGTTTTTGGGCTTCCACATACATTTCTTGAAAAGCATGAATAGCTTGATCAAGTTCAGAATTTACCTCATCTCCTTCACTAAGCAAGTCATCATCAACTCATTGATGGTGGAGGTGAAACACATGTTAGCTTCTTCATTTTCTGTGGAAGAATCTGAGGTTGTTGACTCATTATCCTCCCAAGCTATGTATGCCCTCTTTCCTTTTCCTTCCTTCTTCATCTTGCTTTCACTTTGTTGCTTCCTCAAGTATATTGAGCACTCAGATTTGATGTGACCCGGTTTGCCACATTCAAAGCATGTGAAGTTGTTGTCAATCTTCTTGTTTAGGTTGTTGTTATTGCTGTTTTTGTTTCCTTTGCTGAACCTTTTATTTTTGTTTTTCTTCAGAAATTTGCTGAACTTTTTCACCACCAAGTTTACATTGTCTTCATCATCCTCTTCACTTGTTTCCTCTTCCTTTTCAGCTTTCAAGGCTATGCTTCTTGTTTTCTTTTCTGCATCTTCACAAGATGTTAATTGCGACATTTCTAATTCATATTCAAGAAGCTTACCTACCAAACAATGCAGCCATTGACATCTTTGACAAATCTTTTGACTCCTTGATTGCTGTAACTTTTGGTTGCCAAGGTCTTGTCAAGCACTTTAATATCTTGATGTTTAATTCTTCAGTATCAAATACTTTTCCAAGACCCAAAAGGTGATTTACAATGTGAGTAAATCTGATCTGCAGTTGAGAAATGCTCTCATTGGTGTTCATCTTGAACATTTCATACTCATGGATCAAAGCATGCTTCCTTGACCTTCTAACTTCCTCAGTTCCTTCATGAGTAATTTCCAGCATTTCCCACATTTCTTTTGCACTTGTGCATCTCACAGTCCTGAAAAATTCATCAGAGGAAAGTGCAAAGGTGATCATATTTTTAGCTTTAAAATCATATTGGGTAGTTCTTTGTTTAGCCTCAATCATCTCATCCCATTCTTTGGGAATCAACTTATTTGCCACAGTTTTCTTTGGAATAAAGGGACCCTTCTCTATTGCATTCCATGCTGATGGGTCATTTGATTGAATAAAGATCTTCATTCTATTTTTTCAAAAACTGAAGTGTTCCCCTTCAAACATTGGAGGTCTATTTAAAGAGGCACCCTCCTTAAAGGTTATTTGAGAAGTATTCATTTTCCTTTTTGAAAAGAAAAAGTGATCTTGAGTAACTTACAAGAACCAGCTCTTGATGCCAATTGAAAATGAATAGAATACTTCAACACAACCAAGAGGGGGGTGAATTGGTTGAATCTTGGTAAATTAAAAATTTAAAATCAGTTACCACATGATCTTTATCACTTTAAAAATTGTTTCAAAACCAAGAATCAATATTCAATCAAATTCCTTTTCCAAGGAGAATAGAAAACAGAGTATAACTTTCTGTGCAATGAGATTGATTCACAAACAAAGCAATTAAGAGATGAATAGGTGAGAAGAAAGATTAACCACAGATTTTTATACTGGTTCACTTCAAACACTATGAAGCTACATCCAGTTCTTCCACTCAACACTAGAGTAGAGTTCCACTATTGCAAAAAATATTCTTACAAGCAATTACAAGCCTATCTATATCAACCCTAGATAAAGTTCAGAAGTCTAAAACACTATTAGACCCTTAGAGACCAAAACCCACACTGAGAACACTACTCAACTGTCCTTAGAGAAACACTATCTCTAAACATGTAAGAAACCCATTTACAATAGACTAATCTTTACAAAAATTCAAATAAGAGTTTTACACCTTCAAAGAGTGAGGAAAGATATCACCTGATAATCCAAGAACTCATGCAAATGAATGATTCAACAGGTTGAATGACAGATTACAAACTCAATGCATTCCTTTCCTTATGCTTTGATGAACAATGATGCTTCACTTCTTTGAATCAAAAAACCATATGAATTTGTGAAGCCCAAATGCCTTTTGAAACTCAGAAAGTCACTAATGAAAGCTTATGAATGTTTGTGAATGCTCATATTTCGAAATTCTCAAGTCACAAAAACACAGAGCAGTGAGTTCTATTTATAACAGCTTTTTAACTAAAAATAATCGATTAAACACGCTCCTGTAGTCGATTATTTCGCATATGTAATCGATTGATTCAAGAATGTAATCGATTAAAGTGCTCCTGATGAGTTCTGAGTTTAGGCTATGAACAATATAATCGATTATTCCGTGAAGTAATCGATTAAGATAGACAATCATGTTTTTCTAAATGCATTGATTAATCGATTACTGACTATAGTAATCGATTAAGACAGTCAGGCACATTTTTTCAAATGAACCATGTAATCGATTAAAACGATATGTAATCGATTACCTCAGTAGAACATGCTTACCATAGGCACGAATGTAATCGATTAGCCCATCTATAATCGATTAAGACAGTCAGTATGATTTTCCTATTTTGGCCTATGTAATCGATTACTATGTTCTTGATTTGTTTTCTGAAAGGCACGAAGAACAAAATAATCGATTCCAATACTTAAGTAATAGATTACTATAGTAGAACTTCATTTTTCCAAAAACTTTACTTTGTTAAATGCCTTTCTAATTAATTGCTTTTACTAAGACCTTTAATCTAACAATCCTAGATGAATGATTCATGCATGATATGCTCAATTGGATTATCAGATCATAAACTCCCTTTTTCATTAATCAAATTGGTCTTCAAGCTTTCTTGAAACTTTTATCCTTGAGCATGTTAAAAGCACAAAACACTTAAGCCTTGATTCCTTGCTCATTTGTACATGGCTTCACTTGAATCAACAAGAAAGGGCTTATTCCTGTTTGCAACCCAAAATGTTGTAATCGATTACAAGGCCAAAATAATCGATTTAAACAATAACAACCTATTTACAATTGTTTTATTGAATTTATTCTAACAAGTGCTGGAATTTGTTGGATTATATTGAATTTGAGACATCAAAATACAGCTCTTATCATCCTTGATATGGTGTGCAACTTCATGCTTGTCCAAGTTAGCTTGAATATGGTCTTGAAGTGCTTGAGTCCTAGCTATTGTCATTGGTCCCTTGAAGTTCACCAAAGGAAGTGCTTCAAGCTCTCCTTCTAGACCTTTGGTTTGTCTTGGACCTTCATCAAAGTAAATAAGTTTAATAAACCAAGAGGCATTTTGGATCATTATTAGTTTGTAAGAAAAGAGAATTGAGCAATTAAAAAAAATTACTGGACCTAAAAAAGAGAAGAAAAGTGAGGTACCCAAGAGAAAAGCTAGTGAGAAAAAAAGAAAGGAAAAGAAAATGATAACAAAAAAATTCATGAGATTAAAGAGAGTTTGTTCTTGAGTGAAAAGCAAATTAAGAGAGTGTTATTGGCACAACAACCTCTTTATTATATGCTTCCTAACTCTCTTTGTTTACATGTTGAAAAGGAAGGTGAAAAATTTCCTAAAGCTATGCAATCACTTTTGGAAGAGTATCAAGATGTCTTTCCAAAAGAAGTGCCTAATGGCTTGCCTCCTTTGAGAGGCATAGAGCATCAAATTGATTTGACTCCAGGTTGTGCACTCCCTAATAGGCCAGCTTATAAGACTTCACCAATGGAAGCCAAAGAGATACAAGAACAAGTAGAGAAGCTACTTGAAAAAGGGTGGATCCGTGAGAGAATGAGCCCTTGTGCTATGCCTATTATTCTTGTGCCTAAGAAGGAGTGAACTTGGAGAATGTGTACATATTGTAGGGCAATCAACAACATCACCATAAGGTATAGGAATCCCATCCCTAGACTTAATGATCTTTTAGATGAATTGCATGTTGTTACTATTTTCTCTAAAATTGATCTTAAGAGTGATTATCATCAAATAAGGATGAGGGAAGGGGATGAATGGAAAACGACTTTCAAAACAAAATTTGGATTTTATGAATGGTTTGTTATGCCTTTTGGTTTAACTAATGCACCTAGTACCTTGATGAGACTTATGAATCATGTTCTTAGACATTTTATAGGAAAATTTGTGGTTGTGTACTTTGATGATATTCTTGTTTATAGTTCCAATTTAAATGATCATTTAATGCAGGTTAAGAGTGTCTTGGAGGTGCTTAGGAAGGAAACCTTGTATGGAGCAATTGATAAATGTTCTTTTTGCACTTCACAAGTTGTGTTTCTAGGTTTTGTAGTAGGTGCCCAAGGAGTCCAAGTGGATCAAGAGAAAGTGACAGCCATCATGGAGTGGCCAACTCCTACAAGTGTGAAAGATGTTAGAAGTTTTCATGGTTTGGCAAGTTTTTATAGGAGATTTGTGAAGGATTTTAGTACCATTGCTTCTCCTTTGAATGAATTGATGAAGGAAACCATGAGTTTTTCTTGAAAGCAAGAACATGAAATTGCTTTCCAAACTTTGAAGGATAAGTTATCTCATGCACCTATTCTTGCATTGCCTAATTTTAATGCTTTTTTTGAATTGGAATGTGATGCATCTAATGTAGGCATTGGGGGGGTTTTAATTCAAGATAAATATCCTATTGCTTATTTTAGTGAGAAATTGAAGGGTGCATGTTTGATCTATTTCACTTATGACAGAATTGTATGCACTTGTTAGAGTTTTGCAAACTTGGCAACATTATCTTTTACCTAAGGAATTTGTGATACATAGTGATCATGAGTCTCTTAAATATTTGAAAAGCCAAGGTAAACTCAACAAGAGACATGCTAAGTGGGTTGAGTTCATTGAACAATTTCCTTATGTAATTAAACACAAGCAAGGAAACTTGAGTAATAAAAATCACAAGGCTTTGGTAAAATAATCAAGTGTTTGATTTAAATCAAAGGTTTTTGGAAAAATGAATTTGTACTGACTTAATCGATTACATTAAGGATATAATCGATTACTTTGTTCTTAGTTCATTCTGGAAAACTTTTCAAGAACAATGTAATTGATTACCTATCGTAATAATCAATTATTTGACCTTTGTTTTCACATACACTGCCTTGATGAACAATTTAATCGATTACCAACCGGTAGTAATCGATTACATTGCTATACATGATTTCAAGCAGTGCTGGTAGAATCGATTACCAAACAACAGTAATCGATTACACAGGCTAAACTGAAAAATCCATCTTCCTGTCTTAATCGATTACCAAATTCAGTAATCGATTACATCATATACAAATGCACATAAGTTTTGATACATTAATCGATTACCAAATATAGTAATCGATTACATAGTTCAATCTGATTTCTAAAGCTTCCTGGTTTAATCGATTACCAGAATCAATAATTGATTACACAGTGTATTTCAAGTTTTTGAAGCTTCCTATCCTAATCGATTACAAGACGGAATAATCGATTATTTTGTTCGTTGCTCATGTCCAGATTCTTGTAGAACACTTCAATCGATTACCAGATTGATTTAATCGATTACATAAACGTTTTAATCGATTATTAGGTGCATTTAATCGATTACTGACAGTTACAAAAGTTTGTTATAAATAGAACCTTGGCTCAGCTTGTTTGGTAACTTGATCTATTCGTATTCTGAGCATACACAAGTTTTCTAAACACGTTCTAAGCCATTTTTCTGAGTTCTATGAGTCCTTGCTTTCACTAAAACATTCATGGGTTTTTGAATGATTCTTTAAAGCAAGAAGTTTCTTTCAAAGGTTAAGGAAGGAGATGTTCTGAGATTAATTTTGTCTTTTAACTTGATTTGTTCATTCATGTGCATATCATTCACTAAATCATCGGGTGTTTTCTTTCCTTAACTCAGTGTTTGTAATTTTGTTTACAATTTGTGTTGTATTGGCTATTCTAATTGATTTATTAAAGCTTGAGACTAGAGATGAGTTCTCTAGCTTAAATATCATAGTAGAGTTCTGATGTGTTGCGAACATCCTAGTTTTAGGTTAGTTTAGGATATAATTTGGTTAAATAATTAGGAAAATAGATTATAAATTAGTTAGTTTATCATTTTATCTGCTTTCAATTCAATTCATTACCATTTGAACAGTTTCAGGTTTAAAAGAGGAGAATCAAGGCCAAACAAAGAAGAAAACAAGATTCAAAGTCCCGAGCGGATCGCGCCAGACTCCGCGCCATTAGCGCCAGATCAAGAAAGGCCAACTTCCCAGCTCGAACAACTCACGCCACTAGCGCCAAATCCACGCGATCAGCGCCATCTATTCGAGGACCCCGCGTGGATCGCGCGAAATCCGCGCTGTCAGCGCCAGGAATCTCAGCATCAGGCCATTCAGCTCGAATGATCCACGCGGTTAGCGTGGATGTCTGCACGATCAGCGCCGTGGATTCGAAAGACCCGCGTGGATCACGCCATGAAGATTTTGTTGCCTGTTTTAAACTTTATATGTTTCGAATTTGAGCACAGCTTATGCCTTGTTACCTTAATTAAATGATTCTATAAATAAAGGCCTAGGGAGACTGAAGAGGGGGCATCCAGAATATCATCTATCATCATCTAATACCATATTTTACATTGCAAATATCATTCTCAACCGCTGGAAATCAAGAATCAAGGCTAGGGTTTCAGCATAACTATGAATTATTCCACTGCTTTGATGTTCTTGAGGCCTATGGTAGGCTAATTCTTGTATTGTGGGAAGGTCATGATGAGAACTCCTCTGTAATTTGACTGGTATTGAAATACATATGTTTTGATTGTTTTATTCTTTTCTGTTCTTCTTTCATATTCTTATTTGGAATTGATCACTTCAATTAAGTACTTAGGGTTAGGATTCGCAATGGGAACGTTGGGGTTCTAATTTCTAACCTGTTAAGAATAACATTTGTTCATCACCTAGGGATAGGGATGCATAAATGTAGACTTTATAATATGATCTTTTAAATGCTTAAACTGATAGAATTCACTAAGGAATTAGGTTTTTAATTCAGGTTAAAGGGTTAATTTGTTGATTTGAGAGGGAGCTGAATGAAGATCAAGTGAAGATTCAACCAAGGTTCAAGACTTGGAGGTTTTGGCTTTAAACATGGATCAAGCTTTGAAAATGTAGTTTGTGATTTAATGTAAAAAGGATTGAAAGCATCATGATGATCCAAGCCTTGATTACATAGCATTCATGTATCATTTAAGCATTGCATCATAGAGAAGCTAAGGAATTGGTGTAAAACTTAAGAAAAAGCTAAGTAAACAGCATATAGTCGTGATAATTGATTACTGGCTTATCATAATCAATTATTTTGTTCATAAACTTTCTGGAAAATCAAATATGAACATTTTAATCGATTACCTTATTGGATTAATCGATTACACGCAACTTAGCATATTTGTAATTTAGCCTTGTGACTGTTTTAATCGATTACCATAGTGTTGTAATCGATTATATACTTATTTGGAAACTCAGTCACTCTGCCTTAATCGATTACCAATGGATGTAATCGATTATTCTTCACAAACACGATCTTAGCATAGGACTGCCTTAATCGATTACGAATGGATGTAATCGATTATCCTTCATAAACTTAATTTTAGCATA
>PYAF01003582.1:15660-33532 GCA_007407185.1 Glycine tomentella
CAAAGACCAAACCGCCCTTTCGTAAATTCGTTTAATTACTCAAATATCACCCAAAATACCTTACGGAAGCTTGGATTATTCACGGAAGCTACAAAATCTAGCACAAAATGCCACTCAACTGATAGATTGAATTTCTAATAATCCTTAAAATATTTCTATTAATCCATACACAATAAATTGAAATATTGGGGTGTTACAAAAGATGAAACAAATCCAAACTTAACTTAAAAGTTCAAGGAAGAAAGAAAAACTCTAAGACAAAACCTTGGAAATTTAGAAGACAAGCAATAAAAGTTCAACAAGAAAAGCACAACTAAAAAGGAAAGTCAAAGAAAGACAATGATGAAGATATAAAAAAATTGACTAAATATAAACCATTGTAATTATGCAAAAAGATAGTGCTATAAAGCAATCATAAGCACACACTAAGAGAGATTGCTATTAATTTTAAATTTTGGCTGTCAATTTTTTTTTTTTTACTCTTGGGTCCTTATATTTTTTTGATATTTCATTTTGAACCCAATATACTTTTTAATATTTATCTTTTGGTCCTTCGTATTTCTCTTTTAGGACTAGAAACATTTGATATTTGCACAAATGCCCAAATTCTCTCTAGACAAAATTTTATGAATCAAACTCAGAAAATTTCCAGAAATGCTATGAGTTTCATGAAGAACACGACGAACATGAAGAACAACCCATATTCAAAACAACTTAGAATTCAACAAAATGATAGGGAAATTGAAGGCAATTGTAAGCTAAACTAAAAAATTACACAAGAAACAAAGAACAACAAACAAGCAAGAATTATGATTTTCAATTTTCATTTTCAAAAAAAAAAATGAAAATGCAATTAACATAGATAGAAATCTTTACAAAATGCTTTCTGGAATCAAGCTCTAATTACTACATGATGACTTCCAAGACATGAATGCTTGGATTGGATTGTTTCCAGAATGCAAACTTCACAACTCCATGAATTGTGGTTTGAAACTCAAATAGAAAAATGGAGAAGATTAAGGAATGATTAGGAATGACGACATGATCCACAAATGGAACGATAAGTCATAGGAGGATTTGCCACAAAGGAAAGATTCCTTGATAAAAATCAATTTGGTTTCAATCAAGAACCAACAAGAGGCTAAGCTTTCAATTCAAGCAAAAGCTTAATTTCATTAATTAAAGATAACCAAAAATAGCGAAGTCTCAGTATTTATATGGCTAGGCCTCTAATAAACCCCTAAAAACGTAAGTTTAGGCGTATTTGCAGAAATATCAAAGCACATTACAAAAACAACCATTTTAAATGAAAATAATCGAGTAATACGAAGCATAATCGATTAAAACAGAGCGTTTCAGTGTTGTGTAATCGATTTCAACAACGTTGTAATTGATTAAAACAAACAGAATTGCTTGTGTAATCGATTACAAATACGTTGTAATCGATTAAAACAGACAAATAGACAGCACTAGCTTGTGTAATCGATTACAAAAACGTTGTAATCGATTAAAATAGACAGCACTTGCTTATTACAACAGACAATAGTTTTGATGTGACCTTGAAAGGCTTGAGTTTTAGCTCTTGTCATAGGTCCTTCAAAGCTTACCAAAGGAAGTGCTTCAAGCTCTCCTTCTAGACCTTTGGCTTGGAATGGACCTCCATCATCATAATACTTAGATAGTCCTCTATCACAATGGGTGGCTAATGGCTAGAGAACAAGCTCCACAAGAGGGAGCTGATGAAGGTGTAGAAGCTGAACAGGAAGAAGATGTTGAAGCTGGTCCTGCACAACAAAAACGGACACCTTTTGAATCCTTAATGATTCAAAAGATGGATGTTGTGTTGGCTCTGCATCATGAGCATAGAACTGAAACAAATTCCTCCTCGGAAGAAATTACCTCTAGGCTAGAAAACATAGAGACTAGGATGACGCTCAAAGATTTTGACATTTTCTAGTCTAGATTGATGTAATTGTCTAATTAATTATGGTTGTGGTGTTTCTGCTTTCTTATTTTCAGTTGTAATGGTTTTTATGTTATGTTTTCTTGTACCGCCCTTTAGGATTAATGAATAAAATTTTCTTTTATGATTATTGGATCTTCCTTGCTTATCTCATGGATATCTAAATTGTTGTTTTAGTCTTTGATAAGCCAAAAAAGGGGAGAAAAAGGAGAAACATAAGGAATATATTGAAGGAAAGGGATGTGTTGTAATTGAATAAACCAAACAAAGCAATAAAGGGATAAACATATTGCTCATTATCTTAACCAATGTAAATTTACATAAGATAGGGGAGCATACACAAATGTATGAATGTAAATTGTTTATGCAAAGTATACTTGACATTTGTTCTTGGTAAGAAGCTGATTTCATTTTCAGATATCAAGTACAAGCTCCTGAAAATCAACTCCCTTAAAAGAACACCAAGGTTCAACATGTTCAATTGAAGTTTGGCATGATCAAAGCCAAAAAAGGTGAGATTGTTAGATACATGGGGAGCTTGAAGAAGGATCAAGATGTATGCTGAAGCTTGGATGAGTTTTAGCTTTTAACTTGCCATTCAAGTGAATGCATTTGTAATATATATATGTATGAGTTTCATCCTATGATCCATAGCATTTCATAAAACATCATTCATTGGCTTGCATTCATGGTTTTACAAAAACGTCATTCATTGGCTTGCATTCATGGGTTCAAGTTGGAGGAAAAACTCTTTTTGACTGCCTTAATCGATTACCACAAATTGATAATCTATTATTTGAGCCTTGAAGAACAGAATAATCGATTACAAGCATTGAGTATTCAATTACTTAGTACAAACACAGAACAAGTCCTTCCTGTGTTAATCGATTACCATAAATTGATAATCTATTACTTGAGCCTTGAAGAACAGAATAATCGATTACAAGCATTGAGTATTAAATTACTCAGTACAAATACAGAACAAGTCCTGCTTGTGTTAATCGATTACCATTTATCTGTAATCAATTACTAAGCACTTTGTGAAATGCAAAAACTCTATGTTAATGGATTACATGATGGATTATTCGATTATTTTGTTCATGCATCTTTTCCAGAAAGCTCAAGAACAAATTAATCGATTAAATGGACAGTTAATCGATTACTTATAGAGTAAATAATCGATTACATGGATGTATTAATTGATTATATTCAGTTACAACAGTTTTTCTATATAAAGTTGTTAAGTCTTTTAAAAAATATAGATCATTACAATTCGAGATTTTCACTGATTTTCAAAAGGCTTTTGAATTGAGAGAAAATACACTAAGTAACAAAGCTCTTGTCCTACAATTCAAGATCTTCATGCATCATTGGTAGAATTCTTTTTGGACAAGATTTCAAAGGAGTTTGTTGGAGAGATTGGTAAACATTTGCATTTGCATTCTTTGGATCATAAGGTCATGTCTCCTCTAAAACTCTAGTTGTAATTCATTTTTACATTTAATCTTGTTAGTTGCTATTACAAAAGGGTTCTTTAAGCTTTTCTAGAGTAGGGTTCTCTACAGGGAAGAGTAGAGAAGGGTTTCTCTATGTCTTGATCATTAAAAGTCTAAAGGGAGTTTAGATTTCAGTTCTTTATCTAGGGTTGATAAAGGGTGATCTTCTGTAAGTTTGTAAAGAACAGATTTTGTTGATAGTGGAACTCTAATCAAAGTTTTGGTTAGAAGAAACTGAATGTAGCTTCTTTTTTGAGGGGTGAACCAGTATAAGTTATTATGTTGATTACTTTCTTTATTCTCTTCTTGCTATCTTAATCTTAGACTATTTTGTGAAATCTTTATTACTCAACAAGTAGAAGTTTTTGTAATTGTTTTCTTGAGCTGAGTTGTTAGATTGATTGAAGCATTCTTGGTTTAATTGTGATATGATCTTATAACTCTGATTCTTACAAGATTTTAAGAAGGCCAAGTTTTAACCAATTCACGCCCCATCTTGGTTAATTATGTGTGTTCATATTGTTTTCAGAATGGTGTTGTGGAGAGGAAAAATAGATCTCTTGAAGAAGGAGCAAGAACTCTTCTTAATGAGACAAATTGCCAAAACATTTTTGGGCTGATGCAGTGAGTATTGTTTGCTACACTTAAAATAGACTACTAATAAGGCCAATTTTAAAGAAAACTCCTTATGAACTATATAAAGGTCAAAAACCAAACATTTCATACCTTAGAGCTTTTGGTTTTAAATGTTTTATTTTAAACAATGGAAAGGAGTCACTTGGCAAGTTTGATGCAAAGGTTGATGAAGCTATCTTTCTTGGATATTCATTACAAAGCAAAACATATAGAGTTTTCAATAAAAGAACCTTATGCATGGAAGAATCTGTTCATGTTATTTGTGATGAATCTAACTCCTCAAAGGAGGAAGAGAGCTATGATAATGATGCAGGTCCTATATGTAACATCTTGAAATTTTGATAACTGAAAATAGATGTTTGATGTATTTCTTATGTTATTGGATTAGTTTAGATTAGTTGAATTGTTGTGTAAATTATCCTTGTGCAATTACTTAGTGTGGATGTTAAGTTATGTGGAGTTTGTTTGAGCTGCATTAAAATTATGTGCTTTCGAGTTTGACCCACATATGCAAAAGTTGACCGTTGGGATTGGCGAAATAACATCTGAAGTGTGAGATAATAAATTTTCACATAAGCAGAAATTTTAAAATTGGGTTAGCTCACCTAAGCGAGCCAAAATGCCTTCCAAAATTTGGTTAGGCGAGTCAAGTCGGTTTTAAATATATGCAGCAACGTGAAATCTCGATTTTCATGCTTCCATCTTCTCCAAAACAACCACCAAGTCCCCCACCTTCCTCCTCCACCACCCATGACCACTGGTGACCACCACGAGCCGTTGTTTCTTGTCGTTGGACCACCGCATTAGGAGGAACACTTTAATCAGAGCGGAATCTTCAAAACTCAACTCGAGGATTCGGTAAAGAACGAAGCTTTCAATCCTCCTTTCTTGGGTACCGTTATTGGGTGTTTTTATACTTCCTTTGAAATACCTTTGAAAATGAGACGTTGTAAAAGTTTTTTTTTTTATAATATTGATGTCATTTTTGTGACCTTCGTTGAGCCCCGGTCACATTGGTGTGATCAAAATTTCAAAATGATGTCCTTTCGATGTGGACTCCCAAAACATCATTTTAGCCTCTTTTTAAATTTGAGTGGGTATTTGACCCCGAATGTTAATGTGAACCAAGTCTTTGAAATCTATACTAAATTGTCTTCGATTTGGTATATAGAGCTTTGCGTTTGGACAAACACGCGTATTTGAATGGTCGCGAAACAACACTGTTAGGCTGTAACAGGGAGAATCCCTGGTTAGGTAAGGGGATTTTATTATTTGATTATAGTTTTGGTATCATAGTTGGGGCCAAGGAGTCCAACTATGAGGATATCTGTGTGTCCCTGTTGTGTGCTGGTTTTCAAGGAAAAACTAAGTTTTTAACTAATGAGATACAATTAATTTATGAGTGATGTGTGTTTGTTCTTGTGTATGCTCGTTTTCAAGAAAAACTATTTTAACTAATGGGATGCAATGAATTTATGATTGATGTGTGTTTGTTCTTGTGTGTGCTCGTTTCAAGAAAAACTGTGTTTTTAACTAATGGGATGCGATGAATTGGCTTGTTGATGGATAAAACTGTGAATGATGTTGTTGTAATGATTGGATTTTTGGGAAAAGTCTTAATTACAAAGAAGACTCTGCCCAAAATTTTATAATGTGTTCTTCTATTTAATTATTTATTAAATTTTTAAATGGGTATAAGAGTGTGTTTTATATATTATAGTCAGTCTTTAATTTAGAATTTTCCTAGAAATATCAGTCTTGTGGTATGATGAATTGTAAATGTATGAAATTTGGGTTGTTTGAAGACCTGGGGAATGTGAATCTCAGGCATATGTATTATGTATAGATGTGAAATGCGATTGTTTGTGATGTCATTAATGATATTTAATTGAGATAATGTTGATGTAATTGATGATGTTGAAATGAGAAAATGTTGATGTGGTTGATGATATTAATGTTCATGATGATGATATTGAAATAAAATGATGTTGATGTTGTTGATGACATTGAGGTGACATGGTGTTGATGTTGATAATGTCATTGATGAGCGATAGTGTTGATGTGGACAATGTCATTGAGTGATATGGATATACATGGAGACCCATGGGGGGTGCATGACGAGTTACCCTTGCGATGAAGGATGTGTTCCTAGCCAAGTCATGCATTGATGGTGCCCATGGTTGTATGTTGTATATGTCCAAGTGGGATGTAGTGACCGGTTGGTTACCCTTGCGAGGAAAGATGTGTTCCTAGCCACGGTCAGTGCATCAGTGAGCCCATATTGGTGTGTTATGTATGTACATGGGGGTGCATGACAGGTTACCCTTGCAAGGAAGGATGTGTTTCTAAGCTGGTCATGCATTGATGGTGCTCATGTTTCATACTTCATGTTGCATTGATGGAAATAAAATGAAGGCATGCGCATACCTGTAGGTTTATATGGGCTGAAAATACAGGTACTAAGGGGCCATCAGGTTTGGTATTCTCGTGTGCCACTGGTTGAATGGAGGGGAATGGCCAGTGCACGACAGAGTGACCCTGATAGGCGATGAATCATTTTCCTGTGAGAGGCTATTTCCCTGGATATGGTACCACATTGCATGGTGAGAGTGAAATCAGGAGCATGCATCATTTTGATCATGATTGTTTGATTTGTGAAATGAATTGGATGATTCATTTTGTCGAGTGTGTATTGGACTGATGGAGTTCTGGTAATAATTGTGGTTGTTATTATTGTTCCTTTCCAATTATTGTTATTTGATGCTTGTTGGTTTTATATAATAAACTCACCCTCGCATTTGTTGTACCGTGTGATTGGTACCTGTAATGATCGTGAACCTTCATTCATGTAGGCAAATGAACAACATTAGGTGACTCTGGAGGAGATTCTTTTTGGCTGGAGCCGCCAAGCTGACGTGATGACGTTAGAGTTCTTTTTGGGAAAGCGTTGTGTTTTGTTAATCAACTCTTTCTTAGTTAGTCCTTGAATTTTTTTGTTAGATATGTAAGATTCCAGGTATAATTACATGTAAAACTGAATTAAGTATTGATATGTGAATGATATGCCCTAATTCAATATATATATATATATGTATATGTATATGTATATATTCAATTATGTAATTGTATCATGTGTATGATAGTTGTATCATCGTGGAAAAAAATTTACTATTATTTTCATAATCAAATTAATGGAATTTTCATTAAAATTCGAAAGTTGCACGATTAAGAGTTACTGATATCGTAGCGACGAGGCAAATCATTACACTATAGAAGAATGTCAATATCAATGAATCAAATGAGAAGAAAAAAGATGAATCAAATGAAGAGATTGATCAGTCAACACCTACTCAAAAGCCTAAGGACTGGAGAACAACAAGAGATCTCTCCATTGACAACATAATTGGTGAAGTAACTAAGGGAGTATCTACTAGATCTTATCTCAGGAATTTATGTTATGATATGGCTTTTGTTTCTCAAATTGAACCTAAGAACATTGATCAAACATTACTTGATGAACATTGGATGCTTGCCTTGCATGATGAACTTAATCAGTTCAAGAGAAATGAAGTATGGGAACTTGTTCCAAGACCTTCTTCTCATAGGCCAATTGGCACTAAGTGGGTTTTTAGGAACAAACTTGATGAAAGTGGCATTATATTCAGAAACAATGCTAGATTGGTTGCAAAGGGTTACAACCAAGAGGAAGGCATTGACTATGAAGAAAGCTATGCTCCAGTAACAAGGTTGGAAGCCATTAGATTACTGCTTGCATTTGCATGTTTAATGGATTTTAAATTATTCCAAATGGATGTAAATAGTACTTTTCTAAATGGTTATATAGAGGAGGAAATCTATGTTGATCTACCTCCTGGTTTTGTTGATTTTAAACATCCAAATCATGTTTTCAAACTGAAGAAAGCTCTCTATGGCTTAAAGCAAGCTCCTAGGTCCTGGTATGAAAGATTGAGCAACTTTTTACTTAGTCAATCCTTCATAAGAGGACAAGGGAATAAAACATTGTTCATCAAGAAATCTGCCAATGATATCTTATTAGTTCAAATATATGTTGATGATATTGTTTTTGGTTTAACTAACAATTCCTTGTGCAAGGAATTCTCAATCTCTATGTAGAATGAATTTGAAATGTCTATGTGGGAAAATTAGCATTCTATCTTGGACTTCAAGTGAAACAAATGAAGAATGGGACATTTCTTAGCCAAACAAAGTACTGTAATAAATTGATCAAGAAATTTGACATGGAGAAAAGCAAGGATGTTGCAACTCCTATGCCAACCACAACTTATCTTGATTCAAATGAAAAAGGCAAGAAAGTTGATGGGTCAAAGTATAGAGGAATAATTGGATCACTATTGTATTTGATTGCAAGTCATCCAGATATAATGTTTAGTGTATGCTTGTGTGCAAGATATCAAGCTAATCCTAAAGAATCACACCTCACAGCAGTCAAGAGAATCATCAAATACCTTAAATCAACTCCAAGAGTTGGTCTATGGTATCCGAAAGGTGAATTACTAAATTTAATTGGATACTCAGATTCTGATTTTTCAGGCTGCAAATTAGACAGGAAAAACACAAGTGGAATAATCCATTTATTGGGAAGTTCACTGATCTCATGGCATTGCAAGAAACAATCTTGTGTTGTTTTATCAACAATTGAGGCAGAGTACATTGCAGCTAGGAGTTTTTGTGCTCAAAGCTTGTGGCTAAAGCAACAATTACAAGACTTTGGTGTTGAATTGAAAGAAATTCCTTTGCTATGTGACAACACAAGTACTAGTAACCTATCAAAGAATCCAATAATGCACTCAAGGACAAAGCATATAGAGATCAGACATCACTTTCTTAGAGATCACATTCAAAAGGGTAATTGTTCAATTGAGTTTATTGATACAAACAATCAATTGGCTGATATTTTTACTAAATCCTTTACTAGAGATAGATTCTATGCTCTTACAAATTGATTATGCATCACATTTGTATATTATACAAATTCTGATGAATGATACTATTCATGCTGCATAATTGTCTGTCTTAATCGATTACTATGTGTATTAATCGATTACTTAGTGTTTAAAGACAATTTAGAGTCAAAAACTCTCTGGAGTAATCGATTACCCAACATTTTAATCGATTACGTGGCGCTTAAAGTTTATTTCAAAATTAAAAACTCTTTAGAGTAATCAATTACCCTTGTATTAATCAATTACACCAAGCTCAAAGGTATATTTCACCCTGTAATAATCGATTACGAAGGTTCTGTAATCGATTACTTATGGCATTATTGCAAAACTGCTCAATTTTCAATGAATAATAACTGACATCTTATCTCTAATTAAAATTTAAATTCTGGTTCAATGAATCCAGACACTCTTGGAATTTGAGATAGCTGTTATGAAGTTTTTAAAAATCAAATTTTAAACTTGAAAAATCTTTATAAATTCAGATTTTCAAAGCCTAAAAAAGTCATACCTGAAAATTACTCTCTCCCTTAACAAAACTGCGCTAATCTTTTGCTATACCTCTTTCTCTTTTCAGCTAAACCTTTGCCCATTCCTTTCTTCTAAATATCACTATGTCTCACCCATCTGCCTCCAAGAAAATCAAAAACAGCAAAAGAAAGGTTGACCAAACCTCTAGAGCTGCTGAGAACAGGCTAGATACATGGTTTTCTACTGAAGTTGAGAGGAACAACTATATGCAGTTTAATGCAACTAAGCTTGTGAAGCCTCCAAAATATCCTGAGCTTAATTGGTTTGTAGTTTAGGGATTCACATTCCCTGAAATACTGCAAGCTCAAGGCCTAACAAAGCTGCTGGAGATGAAGGGTACCTTTTACCCTAAATTTATACTTGTGCTAAGGCAAGCATGGATGGTGTTCTACGCTTCAAAGTAAATGGAGTGGCCATGGAGATTGATGACACTGTGTGGAATGCAGTGGCTGGCATTTCTTGTGAAGGTGTTAGAAGTTTTGAAGAAGAAGTTGAAGGGTATTCAAAGATGGATACATACAGGGGTATAATACTGAATCCATAGGCTCAAATAAGGAACAAATTGGGGGTTGGTAACATGACAAGTGAAGATAGAATTCTTCACTACATCATTACCTGCATCCTTACACCAAGATCAACAAATCATGCACAAATCACTGATGATGATGATGATCTGCAAGTGGTGTATGGAATGAAGTCTGGATCTCAAATTAATTGGGTTCTAGTCCTTGAGGAGACAATGATGAAGTCTAAGAGGTTGCTTAACTATTAATTCCCTTATGCTGTCTTGGTCTCAAGGTTTATTAATTACTTTGGGATTAATGTGTCAAATGAGATAGTTGACAACACCACCAACTGTTAGTATATGGATGTCCTAGAGACAATCTTTTCATTAGATTAGGATGTACATGTACTTTTCATATTGTCATGAATAAATTATAAGCGCTATTTATCTTGTTTCATATTCTGTCTCGATATCATTATTAATATATGAGTAACTCGATAAAACCCTTGGAATAGAATAGGTATCTCTTGAGTATCAGTGATGGGATCATGATCATGAGGATTCAAGGATACCAGATGTCAACTCCTAAATTTTAAGTTCCTATTCTAGAGACACTGAGAATGGGGATCAGTGATTTCGGGTAAGACTAGCACGACTTAACTACTTGTATGCAGATACAAGCTAAAGACCTCATGAGCTACAGACATGGAGATGTCTTAGCTAAAGTCGTGGGTGAACCTATAAGGGTATAGCTCGCACTGAATGGACCCACAAAGAGACTCTATGAGGAAATCTCACAGATAGTATCATTAGAGTAGTCTCTTATTATTTGGGTGTGTCTTTCCTTAGACCAGAAGTTTTCACCTAGATTGTGTTCTAGAAGACATGCTTTGATTGTATACCTCATCTGCCTGAAACATGGAGACACATAGGTATACCTTTGGGCATGTCCTGAAAGAACACGAGTCTAGGGTGACTAGCTGAAGGAATTCGTCAAATCTCTATGAGAGATTAGGTTATCTGTAAACCGGAGAAATTGGGATGACATTTACGGGACTCGGGAATCTATGCATAGTAAAAGAAATCATGAAATGATTTGCCTTTAGAGTCAGTAAAATTGGAGACTCCCTATTTCATATTAAAGTTTACCCTAGACCGCAAGGGCTGATACGTTTGCTTGCCCTAGGTTTTAAGGGAAGGTAACCGATGAAAGGAAATATATACGAAAACCAAATAGATTTAATAGGATGATCTTGTCATTTACCTAAATAGTTCTGGGGCAAGAAAGCATTGCTAGTGCTCTCTGTTGTCATTAAATGGGTAATGGCCTTGTTGGGCCCAAACTCATTTATGTCAGTGGCTATGTTGGGCCTAATGGGTCACACACTAACACTTTATTGTCATGACATTATAGCATTAAAGTTTTTGGGCCTAATAATGGTTGTTGGCCCAAGAAAGAGTTTGGATACTTATCTTAAAGAGAGAGGAGCGCATTAATGGAGTTAATGGACTTGGATAGTCCAAGACATTATTAATTAATTTAAATAGTTAAATTAATTATCTAATATTTAAATTTGATAATTTAAATTTTGAATTTAAATAATTGAATTTAAATATGGCAGTTAGTTTCATATCAAAAGGAGAAGACAAGAGCTAGATTTGAATTTGAATTCAACTAGCATCTTATCATGATCATGTCCTGGATTTTAGGAAGAAGTTTGAGGGCTGATTATGGGCTTACATACGGCTGATATATGATTATCATTTGGCAAAAATAAATCCTAAGTAATTGACTTGGTCTTAGGAGGATAACATAGGAGGTTGTTGGCAATTTTTGAAATGCAACAACTCTATCTTTTCTTCACGTGTAGGATGCTTCATGATCAGAATTTTTGGTTAAAAAAAAAATCTAACTCAAACTCTTCTATAAAAAATGTGCTATTGTGATCATAGTTCTCTAATAGTTTTTAGAGGAAAAACCCTATCTACTTTCCTCTATTTTCACGTGCCCCTTTGTGTGAGTTTTGGCTGAAAATTTAGCCACCAATATCATCTATTGGTGAGCTTCTTAGATAAGTAAAAATACTTTAAAACCTAACCTTCTTCCTCTTCATTGGTGTGCCTAGCCTACCTTCTTTGGTGTTTGTTGGTAGCCTTCAAGAAGTGTTCTTGAGTCTTGACAAGAAGTGTTATGGATCAACATTAGAGGGCTTGTATCTTCAAGCCTATCCTTGATCATCAAATTTCGAATATAAACAAAGTAACATCTATGTCCTAAAGAATGATTCTTATGATATGATATGTGTGTTTCCGCTTGAAAAATTTTATTTTTCTCACATGCCTTCGGGCTTCAAGGCCCATCTTTCACCAATATCACCAACCTCATCTCTATAAAGCATCTCACCAAGCTGGGATTGATGAAAACACCAAATGAGTGGACAATGGCTGGAGCTCAAGCTCCTTAAGGAGGTGCTGATGAGGAACAAGAAGCTAATGAGGAAGATGTTGAAGCTAGACCTACTGAGCAACAGTGGAGTCCTTTTCAATCTCTCATAATTCAAAAGATGGATGCAATGATAGCTTCTCTGTCATGAACATTTAGCTTATGTTCATTCCTCTTTGGAAGACATCACCACTAGATTGGAGAATATAGAGACTAGAATGAGTCTTAAAGACTTTGATAATCCTTAGATTAGTGGTTGTCTTGTTTTGCTTATGGTTGTGTTGTCTTTATTCTCTCATGTTCAGCATTTATATTTGATGTTTACCTTCATGTTTGGCACCTTCATCAATGAATAAAATTTTATTTATGTTATTTACATCTTCCTTTGATTATTTCATTTTAACTGGTATATTTTGACTTTGATAAGCCAAAAGGGGGAGAAAAATGAACATAATGAACATATGAAGGGTGTTGGGTGAACAAAAGAATAAAATATAAGGGGAGAAGAATGATAAAACTAAATGATGAATGATAAATTCCTGCTATGATTTAACTAAACATAAGCATTGCTCTTAATCAAACATAATATGAAATTACATAAAAAAAGGGAGCAATACATATGCTTATGATGTTTTGAGTTTATGCAAAGAATACTTAACACCTGGTCTTGGCTAGAGGCTTATTATTTTCCAAGTTTCAGGTAAAAATTCTTGGAAACTCTTCTCCCCTTATAGTTCAACATGTTTAGTTAAAGTTTGGCATGACCAAAGCCAAAAAGGGGGAGATTGTTAGAGTCAGGGAGAGCTTAAGAGGATCAAAAAGCTAAGTCTCTTAGGCAACAAAGTATTTAAGCTTTTTTTACATGCCAAATCAATTGATTGGTAGTTATAATTTGTGTATGTCTAAGGGAGACTACCTGTGATCCATTGCATAAATCTCTTACATGTTTTTGCATCTATGTTTTCATAAAAGCATAATTTTTGTGAAAAAGCTTTTCTGAACCATAAAGTTTTCATGGTTGCATAAACAACCAAAGTAGTCAATTTTTAAGTTTTTGGAAAAATATTTTTTCTTTGCTTTAATTGATTACCAGCAAATGATAATCTATTACTTAAGCTTTCAAAAACACTTTATTCGATTACAAGGTTATGGTAATCGATTAAACTACACAAAATCACAGAAAATTCTTCCTGTGATAATCGATTACGATATTGTTGTGATCGATTACTTGCCGCGTGTTTAGAGCGAAGACTTCATGTGATAATCGATTGCATTGCTCATAAATCTTTTCCAGAAAGTTCAAGAACACTTTAATTGATTAAAAGAGTTATCAATTGATTACATAAGTGAATTTAATCGATTACATTAGTGAATTAATTGATTACTGATAGTTACAAACTGATTTCTATAAATAGTTGTTGGGTATTTTGAATAGAGATAACAAAATATCAAAGTATTTTCATAACGTTTCTGAAGTAAGAAAAGATTCCAAGTGCTAAATTCTGTTAGACCCACAAATCCTCAAGCTTTAATATTTCTAAAGAGGATTTCTTTTTGGGCAAGTTTCAAAAGAAGTTTTGGAAGGAAAGTTCTAAAGTTGTTTATTTCACCATTGATTTAATCTTTTGCATACATCATTATTGGATCATCAGGTGGTTTCCTTTCATACAACTTGTTTGTAAGATCTTTTGAATTTATTTTTGTGTGTAGTTATAACAATAGTTTTTCTTAAGGCTTTTCTAGAATAGGTGTTTCTAGAGGTAAGAGTAGAGATAGGTTTTCTCTATGTCTTGATCACAGAGATTCTAAGTGTGTCAGATATCTCGTTTTTGATCTAAGTGTGATTAAGAGTGGTTGTAAAAAGCTTGTAAGAAACATATATATTGTTATTAGTGAAACTCTAACTTGTTGGTTAGAAGAACTAAATGTAGCTTCTCTAGGTTGAGAAGTGAACCAGTATAAATCCTAATATTGACTACTTGATCTTTATCTTTTCTTACTGTTATTATTTGTCATTCATTGGTGGTGCATTTCACAAACAAAAAAAAAATTTGAATGCATTTTTTGAGTAGTGGTGCTTGATTGGTTGAGTGAAATCTTTCTTAGATTGTTTTGTGATACGATCTTGTTACCTCTGATTATTTAAGAATTTTTAATTGTCCAAGATCAACAAATTCATCCCCCTCTTGGTTTTTGTGTTGTTCATATTGTTTTCAATTGGTATCAGTGCTGGTTCTTGTGTGTTACTCAAGATCACTATCTTTTTTCAAAGAAAATGAATACAACATAAATTACCTTCAAGGAGGGTGTCTTCCTTAATCGTCCTATGATGTTTGAGGGAGAACACTTCAATTTTTGGAAAAACATAATAAATATTCATTCAATCAAATGACCCCGTTGCATGGAATGCAATAGAAAAAGGTGCTTTGGTTCCAATTAAAATTGGTGGTAATGAAATGATTCCCAAAGAATGGGATGAAATAACAGACGTAGAAAAGAGGGTAGTTCAATATGATTTCAAAGCAAATAATATGATAACCTCTGGATTATTGTCTGATGAATTTTTCATGACTTAGGTGTATTCAATCCTTTGTCTTTTAATCTTTTATAGTGTTGTTCTTGGTTTGGGTTACTAGGGATGTTGGGGAATTGGTAGGATTCAATTCTGGATCTTTTCTTGTAGGGTTCAAGAGAAAGATTTGTTTTCTATTAGAGAATTGTGTGTGCATAGTGTGTCTACTAGTATTCTCTACATAGTGACATTTCTAATTAGAACAAACTGGATGTAGGTATGGATTGGACTAAACTAGTAAAAAATCTTGTGTGATTCTCTTATTCTCTATGACTTTAATTTTTGTAGTCATCTTGGTAATGAAATTGATTTCAAAGGGTCATCATAAAGTTTATATTTTCTAAAAATCTTTTAAAGAAACTTTGATTGATTTAAATGGGTGTTTTTAATCGATGTTAAGAATGAATTGGTAAAGATTTTAATAGAATCTATTCAACCCTCCCTTTTATATTCTCGGCCTGATCCAACAATCGGTTATCAGAGCTTGGGTCATGAATGTTAATCAAAATTTTTCAAATTTTTCAAATTATGGCTGGGAATTAATTGTCATTCGCTGAAGGTGGATCCATTAATAGACCACCATTGTTCTATAGTACGAACCACCCTTTTTGGAAAGTTTGGAAGAAAATCTTCATGAAGTCTATTAATATATGCATTTAGAGTGCAGGGGTTAATGGATATATCATTCTAACCCATGTAGTTGATAATAAGATTGTAGAAAAATCTTATACAAGAAGAGATTAAAAAAAGGTGCATATGATTCCAAGGAAATGAACATTATACATTCCTCATTAACTTATGATGCGTTTTTCAAGGTGTCTGCTTGCACAATTGCCAAAGAGATGTGGGATTTAATCCAAGTCACACATGAAAGAACACTGGAAGTAAGGAGAACTCGAAAGAATTCGCTTATCCAAGAATACAAAACCTTTAGGATGAAGCAGGGGGAAACTATAAAGGATGTACAAAAAAGATTTACACAAATTGTAAACCATCTCAAGGGTCTTGGAAAGATTTTTGAAGAAGAGATCAATCTCAAGGTGCTGAAATCCCTCAATAGGAAATAACAGCTAAGGGCCACAACAATTTTGAATCAAAAGACCTTGCTACTATGACACATGCTGAATTGTTTGGGAAGCTGAGGGAATATGAAATGGACTTGACAAGAATGGCTAAAGAAGAAGATATAGATAAGAATAACATAAGGTTAGCATTGTTAGAATTGAAGACTAGCATTCCATCAAGTGATGAAAGTGAGGATGACAATGCAGAAAGGTCGGATGCTGAAAATCTGAACTTGCTTGTGAGAAGGTTCAATAATTTCCTAAAAAAAATGAACTATGAAAAAAAAAACCTTTCAACCATCTTCCTCCAACAGATTCACTTGCTTCGAGTGCAGAAAGACAAGATAAATTAAGGTAGATTTCCCCATCTACCAAAAGAAGCAACAACTAGAGAAGATGACAATGAATCAACAACTTCCATTGACAATAATGAAGAGGAAGAAGCAAGTTTGTGCTTGATGACAAAAAATGAAGCTGAAAGTGAGGTAAGCATTTCTGATTCGAAAGTTGATGATAACTATGATCAGCTAGTATATGCTTTCAATTAAATGCATCAAGAAACACAAAAGTTGTTTATTGCAAATAATCTTCTAAAAGGAAAACTGAGTTGGCATGTGGATAAACTACTGAAAATTCAAAAAAAGAAAGAACAAAAAATAATATTTTAGAAAAATTAAAGAACAACTCTTCTTGTAATTGCTCTTACACAATTAATATCACTTCCCCTTGTGAAGGATGTAAAGTTTTAGAAGTTGATGAGGACATCAAAGACCAACCCCAAGATCAAGACCCAACATAAGGTATAGGAGGGCCCATGACAAGAGCAAGAGCTAAAAAGACCCAAGAAGCTTTGCAACATATAATGGCTAATATGAGGGCCATCTGTAACGCCCAAAATTTTTTTTCCGCTTATTTCCTTTATTACCAAAATTTATTTTATAAAATCGCTTTTCTTCTTTTCTTAAATAAACTTTAAATAAAATAGTTACCATTACATATTTCCAAGTATGAGAAAATATTTTACAATCCAAGACAGTCTTATATAATATAATCCAGATACAGATCATCAAACCAAAATAGTCCATTACAAATTACATGGCTTCAGAGTCAACAATACACCAAGCACAGAATACAAATCATCCAAGCTCTTCCATCACACCATCTCAGCTTAAATTTCACTGTTCCTCTGCTCGCCCAACACATTGGGGTCATCACAGGTGTCAACCACAGACACAAAATAGGGTAAGTATATGATAAACATAGTTAGATAAAACAACAGATTCATAGTAAAACAAAGTAATACGTCATAAAATCAGATACATAATAAATACATAACAAAATTTATAATAGATGCATGATTCTTGATTAAAATGATGCATGACTGAGATCTCAGATTCTCAACAAATGGTACCAAAGTCAAAATAGCTCCACCCACTCTAGTGGAAGCCCCACCCGCTCTAGTGGAATACACCTCCACTCTGAGGTTAAATGGTACCATAGTTAAGATAGTCCACCCGCTCTAGTGGAACACACCTCCTCTCTGTGGTTACTTTTATTACCTCCATTCTGAGGTAATTACCTCCTCTCTGAGGTATTAAATGCAGATGAAATATGCAATGAATTGCCTTTATTTCTTCTTCACCATTAATCTCCAATTTATTTCTCATATATTCAACATAA
>PYAF01003582.1:33632-44006 GCA_007407185.1 Glycine tomentella
TGTATCTTTCCCTTTTCTGTGTTTTTATGAAACTCAGGTTATTCTAGATTAAATTCTTTTTGAAATGTTTTCCAAAATTTCTAAAAATTCTATTTCATGATTTTTCTTCATGAATAATATCAATAATTCCTTATCTAGGAGCATACTGTATTTTTGTCAAATGTTTATAGCATTACTGAGGTTATATGACCTTATCAGGACTAAAGGGTATTTTGGTCATTTTTCAAAATGTCCAGGGGCATTTGTGTCTTTTTAAAAATGTCCAAGGGTATTTTTATCATTCTATCTAGAAATGTATACTTATAAGAAAATTCACATATATATTGAAATATGAGGGTGTTACACCATCCAATTGCATGAGGGGACCCAAAATCTAGAGGGTTGCATGAGTGGACTACTAGTCACATGTATTGCTTGCTTGGAGTGATAATAAAAACAATTATTGACTTAGGCATTTAATAAAAAATAATAGTAATAAAGTGCTTGCATCTAGTTTTGAGACCTGGACCTCAAGCTTAGTTATGCCTGGCTTAACCATTAAGCCACTTTAGTTATTCTTACAATGTTGAGATTTTAATTTTCTTTTATTTTCTACCAAATGCATAAGAACTTATCTGTATAAATCAATTCTGAAGTGAATAGAGAAAGAGACTTTTGCTGTTGGATTATATTATTAGCTTGAGTATTGTCTTTGCTAGGGTTCTTCCTTGAACCATTTGATCTTATCAAGAATTGCACAATTCTTGTGGCGATCCTCAAGGCTTATCAAACTTCAATTGTTTGTGGCACCTATTTGCTTCTTCATTTGCACATTTTCTGATTCCTTTCTGTAACACCCTCATTTTTAAGATATATTTGTTAGATTTTTCTCATTAAATTATTTATTTTAGAAAGAATTAGTTTAAGGAAAAATGACAAAAATGCCCCTAGATATTTTTAAAAAGACCAAAATACCCTTTACCCTCAAAATGCCCATTATAATTTTTAGAATCCAGTAGAAACCTGAGGAAAGGATAATATATCCCTAATGGATAAATTCCCAACAAAGCAGATGACAAGAAACCATGAATTAGAATTTCTAGGAATTTTAATAGAAATTTTGGAAAGAACTTAATACAGACTAACTTAAGTATCTGAAAAACACAGAAAAATGATTGATACAATTTATAGAATTTTCTCTTAATTATAGGATAAATTAACAAGTTAGTTTAGTAATTTTACTAATTAAAAACAAATTAGACCAATAAAGGACTTAGAAAGTTGCTATTACATGTAATAAAAGAAAAAAAAAATTTGATTTGGCTTTTAGGAAAAAGTGTTGGCCGTGCAACTTAAAAACCAAGGGAGAAGCCTTAGAAAAATCAAAGAATGACTACATGGAAGGTTGAAAAGTCTAAACTTAATCTAATTGGTTCATGTAAAGTGACAATAAATGCCTTAGGATATTTATGAAGCAAAATACATCACAAAGCCAAAGATACCAACCGTATAAGCAAAAAACCAAATGAAATTGTCTATAAAATGGAATAGCACGTGAAGAAGAATGAAGAAAGCAAGAAGGCTGTAGAAAACTCAAGAAGTAAGCCACTTGGAAGAACAACATTCATTAGCCAATAGAATTTAGCCAAAAGGAAAGTAAGCCATGATGACATTAAGAAAGATATTTCTACAAAACAAAGAATAACATTTGGTATATAAAGGAAGTGGGGACCGTGGAGTTGGCTGTGGAAAAAGAAGGAACGTGTATATTATTAAACGCATAAATTACTGAAATAATTGACTTGGTTTTTAAATGATTGATGGAAAGAATAAATTTAACTAAGTAGGGGAATGTTTAAAATATTTGAACCTTTGAGTATTATGATTTTATTTAAGTAAATAATCCATTTGAAAGATAATAATATACAACAAATGTTTCACTAAAGTTTATGATTTTATTTAATGTTCTATAAATTCCTAAGCATACTCATTAAATTTTGTATGTTGTAATTATATTTATCTTGCTTGTTATGTTAAACTATTTTAATAAATGTTTGAGCCTTCACGTTTTATGACTTGTTCTAAAAAATTTTATGGATTGAACTGTGGGTATATGGCTGGATATTTTATAAAATATTATGTATGGGAAGCCTATGATAATTATGGTTTAAAAATGTTAAGAGTCTTAATTTGCTTGGTTAAGAGTCTTAATTTGCTTTACAATTAAGAATTGTCTCAAAGAATTAAATTGGTTTAATGAATTTATTAATTGATGAAGGAATTTGAATATAGTTTAATATAGGTTTAGTAGCATGAATAAATTAAATTTAGCTTAATACGTATTTTGTTATGAGACTTAAATCTTGGTATGTAATGATGTAAATGGTATTTATATTTTACTAAAGTTTATGTGGCTGATTACTATGTTATAAATTCTTGAATATGTCTATTGAATTTTATGTTAAAAGAATGTTGGAATTTTGTGTATTATGTTGAGCCATGATTAATCAATGTTTGAGTCTTAATAAATAGGAGAATCATTCATGCATATGCATATGCCCTGCGGGGGTTAAGCCGCGTTACCTCAAGAGGAGGTGTGTCAGATAGCTTGACTGAGTCCATGCGTTCAGACAAGGGAGTCTGAGCTAGGGGGTAGCTGTGGCGGTGAGGACCACACCACCATGATGATCACATGGATGGAGGTGACCTTCCTATTGCAACACCGACCTACCCTGACTGATTGGATAAGTTTTGTACCACGAGAGAGAAAGTGGGGCTATCTTGACTATGGTACCATTTGATAAAATTTTGAGAAAGACATGCATCATGTAAAAAGATAAGCATGCATCTTTCATGAATTTTATGAGCAATATCGTGGTTATTTATAAATAAGCTCTGTTTATTTAAACTGTATTTATCATAGACTTACCCTATTTTGTGTCTGTGGTTGACACCTGTGATGGCCCCAATTTATTTGGGTGAGCAGATAAACAGCAGTAGCTGAGCAGGGATGTTGGATTGAAGATATGCATGGATGATGTGATGAAGATGTTGTGATGCTTACTATTTTGTGGCTTTTGATATGTATTTTGGACTGTCTGTATATTATTGGATATGTATTATGGACTGTATTATGGACTATTTATATTAAATTGTATGTTGTATGTTGTGGTAAACTCACGAACGTAGTAAATTAAATAACTCACTTAGAATGTTAGTTTTACGTCCAGCAGAAATTTTTTTCGTAAATATAATAAATAAAAAGTTAAGTATAATAAAGAAATAAGCAAAGGAAATCTAGGCGTTACAATAGACATGTAACATCCTGGGCGCTGACGAGGGCGGGGAGTGATCGTCGGTGCAGTGAGGCACGGACAAGGAGCGGCTCCTGGCAGGCTTCCAGCGGGAAGGGTACATGAATGAATCGAATACACACCCGAACGAGAGGGATCCAGAGGCTGTGTAGGTATGGGACTGTACAGTTGAGGATAACTTAAAGGATTTAATAGGTACTACCTATACCAACAAGGTGCATCTACTTTTCGGTAGCCTATAACATAAGAAATCCACAGTTAAGCATGCTTGACTTGGAGCAATCTTGGGATGGGTGACCTCCTGGGAAGTTTCTCAGGAAGTGTGTGAGTGAGGACAAAGCACACTGAAAAGTCTTGTGTTGGTATGTAGGGACAGTCATTGATTCTGCAAGTGGCCGGGCATTACACTTTCCACATTTCCAATTCTGTTATTTCGCCCGAATTTCTTATTTACATAAGTCTTGTTTTACTTACCCTTTTTTGGTGTTTTTTGTGTCTAAATTGCATTTTAGAACATCCTCTTTCACTTCATTTTGGAATCGTTCCAATCCGAGTTCTACAGACCAAGAAACGCATAAAAGTTAACAATATGATTCTGGTTCAATTGGTGAGCAAATTCCAACCTAGAATTGGTCCGAAATTGAATCAAGGCAGGGGGATTCACATCATTTGGTATTCAGAGCAAGGTTTGAGTTTGATTTATTTCCAGCTACGGAGCTGAGGTCACATTCATTTCTAGAGGAAATCGCCTGGTCTTTACTCTTCTGTGTGGTATTCATTCTCGTTTGGCTCTTGGAATCACCATCAGATTAAAGGGCTAGCAATGGTCCAAGGCCTACCAAAAGGAGTAGAGAAAAAAAGTATAAGCTCGATCCGCCTTTAGAATGAAAGTCGCTATGAAGCCCCTACTACTTCTATTATATTATAGCATTCCTCCCGGGCTGGGCTCAGGGACTGCAATCAACCGCTTCCCCTGTAGTCGTCAGCTCGTCCTCCGTTAACCAACAAGGGGCACGTCCTACGCCTGCCAAGCGTTCTATTGGTTTCCCAACTTGTTGCTTCTAAAGGCTGCCCTCTCTCGGCTGGACTCTCTTATATACGTTAGGACCAAACTCAACTGATTCAACTCAAGCAATCACGGCATATGGCTGAGTTCATCCATCATGTTCTGCATTTTTGGGTAATCCTAAACCCCAAAATTTTGTTTGCTCAATTTGAATTGTGCAATTCTGTTACAGACTTGTGTTTGGTCACTATTTAGTAGTTCATTTTCCTAGTTTGTCATTTTCTTCAAGTCTTGTTTAGTTGATACAGTTCTGCATTTGTGTTCTTGAGTTCATCCCATGTTCATCATTGTTCATAAACTTTAATCCTTTCAATCCATGTGATTTGGGCTAAGTTTTTGTTGAGTGTTAAATATTTGCTTGTTTTGTTGGGAATTTTAGTTCAGTTACATTCTCAGTTGTTGCAACTTCAAAGCTTTATTACAAAATTACATATTTCATTATTAGAAGCATTTTGACTATAAAAAAAAGAAGAAAAAAAGGCTGCAGCAAAAGAAGTTAAAAAAAAGTACATCAGCTGGGTTCATTGCCCCCACTTGTTTGATAAAATTCCTAAGTGTCAAGTGTCTTATCTAATAACTGTTTTTTTCCATAAAATTAAAGTTTGTCTTGCTTGTTTGTTGGTAGTGAAATTTTTCTTTACTACTTCTTTGCATATGTTGGTGCTAGAATTTTGTTTAAGCTCTGTGATTGTTACCTTTAAAGTACTTCTTGATTATAGATTGTTTTGATTCAAGTAAGAACTTTAAGTTAGGGAATAAGTGGTAAAAGGCAAAGAGTGAAACATTAGAGAAAAAGCCATAAAAGAGAGCACTATACACGAGTGGTACATCTTTGAGTATAAACACATGAGAAGAGTGGTGAGGTCCTATTACTTCACTTTTTTGGTTCTTTACTTGAAATATGGAAGGTACAAGTGGTAATGGTACCCCTCCTCTAGGGGGAGGCAATATTGCTTTTTTGATGCGATTACAACCCAAATGCAAAGAATGTTGACAGAACATACCGAAGAGTTGTATGGGAGAATTGAACAACTAGAAAATCAATGAAATGGTGATGATGGTGGAGGTAGAAGGAGGAGATGGAAAAATAATGAGGGTGATGCTAGAGAGGATAGAATTGAAGGAGTAAAGTTGAACATACCCACTTTTCAAGGAAAAAGTGATCCAGAAGCATATTTGGAGTGGGAAATGAAAATTAAGCAACTATTTCCATGCCACAATTACACTGAGGATAAAAAGATGAAGGTGGCAGCCATGGAATTCACTGACTATGCTCTCATATGGTGGAACCAATTACAAAGGGAGAGGGTGAGATATGAAGAATCCATGGTGGACAGCTGGGAAAAAATGAAAAGGTTGATGAGAAGAAGGTTTGTTCCTTAAAGAGACCTTCATAACAAGCTCCAAAGACTCACACAAGGTAGCAGAAGTGTTGATGAGTATTACAAGGAGATGGAGGTTTCCTTGATTAGAGCTAATGTTATGGAGGATCGAGAGGCTACTATGGCTCGATTTCTACATGGACTAAATAGTGATATAAGGGATGTTGTGGAGTTACAGAATTATGTGGAGTTGGAGGACTTAGTACATCAAGCTTCTAAGGTAGAACAACGATTGAAGAGAAAAAGTGTCATGAGGAGGAGTTCATCTAATTTTCATTCTCCTGGTTGGAAGGAAAGAAATAAGAAGAAGAGAGGTTCATCAACAAGCAATCCCAATGTTACAGTTCAAAGAACTCAAAATAAGTCCGATGAGGCACTTAAGAAAGCAAAGAGTAGTGAAATTAAGTGGTTCAAGTGTTTGGGAAGAGGTCACATAGCTTCTCAATGTCCAACTAAGAAGACCATGCTACTTAAGGAGGATAGAGAAATAGTTAGTGACTCTTCTTCAGAATCTTCCCCATCCAACAATGAAGATGAGCATGAAGAGGAAAGAGAGTCAGAAGGAGATTTATTTATGATTAGAAGGATGTTGGGTAAACAATCAATTGAATTGGATGACTGTCAAAGAGAAAATATTTTTCATGCGAGGTGCCTCATCCAAAGGAAGTTATGCTCTTTGATCATTGACAGTGGGAGTTGCACTAATGTGGCTAGTGCAAGGTTGGTTTCAAAAATGAATTTGGAGACTAAGCCACACCCGCGACCATACAAACTTCAATGGCTTAGTGAAGATGGTGAGATGGCTGTGAATAGGCAAGTTGAAGTGGGTTTTTCCATAGGGAAATATGAAGATTCTGTTTTGTGTGATGTGGTTGTAACGCCTAAAATTTTTTTTTTCCGCTTATTTTATACAGAAATTTATTTTATAAATTCGCTTTTCTTCATTTCTTAAATAAACTTTAAATAAAATAGTTACCATCAATTATTTCTTAGTACAAAATAAAGTGTCATATAGTCCAATACAATCTTATATAATATAGTTCAGATACAGACCATAATATAGTTCAAATACAGACCAACAAACCAAAATAGTTCAATACAAAATTTACATGGCCTCAGAGTCAATAGTACATCAAGCATAGAACAAAATCATCCAAGCTTCTCCATCACCATTTAGCTTAATATTTCACTGTTCCTCTGCTCGCCCAACAGATTGGGGTCATCACAGGTGTCAACCACAGACACAAAATAGGGTAAGTATATGATAATCATAGTTAGATAAAAATAACAGATTCATAGTGAAATAAAATAATACGTCATAATAAATACATAATAAATATATAACAAAATAATAACATATGCATGATTCTTAATTAGAATGATGCATGACTGAGATCTCAGGTTCTCAATAAATGGTACCATAGTCAAGATAGCCCCACCCTCTCTCAGTGGAACGAACCTATCCATCCAGTCAGGGTAGCCTAGTGGCGCATAGGAATGTCACCTCCACCTATGTGATCATCATGGTGGTGTGGTCCTCACTGTCTCAACTACCCCCTAGTTCATAACTCCTTTGAACGCGTGGACTCAGTTTAGCTATCTAACACACCTCCTCTTGAGGTCACTCCATTACCTCCTCTCTGAGGTAATTAAATGCAGATGAAATATGCAATGACTTGCTTTTATTTTTTATTTTCTCTTCACCATTAATCTCCAATTTATTTCTCATATTCAACATAGATCCAGTACAGAACTCAACTCAACATAGATTTATAGAAACACTCAGCAATACAAGGTAGAAACACTCAGCAACACATGGATTTCATAACAATTCATATAAATTTCCAACAACACATGAGCTTCATAAAATACTTAGTGAAACATAATCAACACATAAACTTTAATAAAAACATCTAATTGATATACAACATACTAACTTTAGTAAAACATTAAGTAAGTAACAACATAACACCCAGACTTTAGTAAAACATTAAAATAAGTATTTCCTTAAATCAGAGCCATAATATATAAAAGTTTAAGTTACTTAATCTCTTTCTTACTAGATTAGATTCAAATTATTCATTATAACCATTTATTTAAGTTACTTATCCAAATCATCATTCATGTACCATTACTTATTCTTGGAGGCATTTCATCAAACACATGGTATTCAAAGCCTTAATTCTTATAAAAATAAATGAGAATCTAACATAAAGAATATCTAAACCATGGTTATCATAGTATTTCCCCATACCTTGCTTTCTTAAGTTGGAATTTTAGCAACTAGCTTCCAAGACTTCCTAGCTTCTTCACGTGAATTTTCAAGGGTGTGGGCCTTGGTTTGCTTTGGAATTTTAGTGAAAGGGATGTAGGAATGAAGTAGGTTGCTTCAAGTATAATTGCCTTCATTTGGTCCCTACCACTCCTATTTATAGGCTAGATAAAGTGGCTTTGCTAGAAAAATCTCCAAGCTTATGATTACTTTGCTTTCTATTTGGTTTATTTTCATTGGCTAAGGCTTTTCCACCATACAAGTGTCCAATTTCCACATTCTTCTTCATTCCCACGTGGATTGCTAGGTTTCTAGGGAAAATTTTACCAATTTTCTTCCTTTACTAGGTTTTAGAGAATTTTCGTGCTTTTCAAAACCTGTTTTAGCAAAATATTGATTCGGGATTCGTTAACCGTTGGATTTCCTTGAAATTTTACTGGTATACTCCTATGTCATATATCTAACTTTTGACCATTGGGATCTTCGAAATAATGTGTATAAATGTCCACGTGTTCTGCCAAAGGAGACAAAATAAAATTTGCTTCAAATATCTCTTAAGCATTTATAACCTAGCTTTCCAAATGGTCCAATGGCATGTTACATGGCTTCTTAACCATACAAGTGTCTTTGTTCTTGAGTTTTCTAAAGCTTTCTTCCTTCTTCTTGTAACCCCACGGCCATATTGGATTTTTGGAGCAAATATGTTGCAATTTTACAAATTTCACATGATGGCTTGAATGACTAAGATTTTAGAGATTTTAATGTTTTATTGAAATTGATTTATGTCTTGAAATTAAATAACATTGCTTCTATAATTTATGGAAGCTTAATTCTAATTGGTTTTATAGAAATAAAATCCTAGAAATCTTTTGGAACTAGTTTAAGTTTGGTTACATTTTTAAGATGTCACATAACTTTCTTTTAATATTTTATCTAATTTCTCATTGGTTCATTTTGTTTTTACTTAACAAAATGTCTAGACTACTTTATTAAAGAATCCATTCCTCTCATAATTAAGAGAAAATTTCACAGATTGAATCTTTCCTTTTTCTGTGTTTTTATGAAACTCAAAGTAGTCTAGATTAAATTCTTTTTGAAATATTTTCCAAAATTTCTAAAAATTCTATTCCATGGTTTTTCTTTATGAACAATGTTAATAATTCCTTATCTAAAAACATACTGTATTTTTGTCAAATGTTTATAGCATTACTGAGGCTATATGGCTTTATCAGGGCCAAAGGGTATTTTGGTCATTTTGCAAAATGGCCAGGGGCATTTGTGTCTTTTCAAAAGGGACATTTGTGTCATTTTCAAAATGTTCAAGGGTATTTTTATCATTCTATCTAGGAATGCATACATACAGAAAATCCACATGTATATGAAACTATGAGGGTGTTACAGTGGTGCCTATGAAGGCTTGTCATTTGCTTCTTGGGAGACCTTGGCAGTATGATAAGAAAGTCCTGCATGATGGTTTCACTAATAAGTTCACTTTTGTGCATAAAGATCGCAAAACTACCCTTGCACCATTGGCTCCAAGAGAAGTTAGTGAGGATCAATTGAAAATGAGAAAGAAAAGAAAAGCAGAGAAAAAAGAAAAAGAGAGAGAACAAAGAAAAGGAAAACATAGTGAAAAGAAAAAGGAAAAAGAGGGTGGAAAAGAGAAAGAGAGAAAATAATCAAATCTGTTTATAAAAGAAAAAGAAGTGAAAAGGGCTATGCAATTGAGAAACCAATACTCTTACTTTTGAGTAAAGAGTGCAATTCAAAGGGCACATGTCCTACTAACTCTCCTCCAAAAGAGGTTTCTTCTTTGTTACAGGATTTTGAAGATGTCTTTCCCAAAGAAGTGCCTCAAGGTCTACCCCTTCTTAGGGGCATTGAGCATCAAATTGATCTCATTCCAGGAGCTTCATTGCCTAATAGGCTAGCCTATCAAAGTAATCCCCAAGAAACCAAGGAGATTCAAAATCAAGTTGAAGACTTGATGCAAAAGGGGTGGGTTAAAGAAAGCTTGAGTCTATGTGCAGTTCCAGTCATTCTAGTCCCTAAGAAAAATGGAACTTGGAGGATGTGCACAGATTGTAGAGCCATCAATAACATCACGGTAAAGTATAGACATCCCATTCCTAGGTTAGATGACTTGTTGGATGAATTGTATGGTGTAACACCCCAAAAATTTAAGAGTTATAGACAATTACTATGAGTAAAATGTTAATGAAAAGCAGTAGAAAATCTAGGGCAAAATGCCAAGAATGCCCTGAACAATTCTGGAAATGACCAAGGTATCCTTAAGAGAAATTACCAAAATATCCTTGGACAATTCCCCAAATGACAGTTAGGTCCCTAGGGGAAATGACT
>PYAF01003582.1:53404-63843 GCA_007407185.1 Glycine tomentella
GTCAAGGGGAATATTTTTATCTTCTCTTCTTCCTTCTATATCATGTTATTATTTCCTTTAAAGAGTAGAAAATTGTGTGGTTCTCCTTGTGTCCATATGTCACCTTTCATGAGGAAGAAGAATTCAATTCCAAGTTGTCTTCACACATGGCCTTTCATAGGAAGAAGTAAAATTCAATTTGAACTTAGCTTTACACATGCCATTCATAGGAGGAGTTCAAGTTCAATTCGAACTCTTCTACCTAAAGGATAATATTAAATAATGAAACTCTAGAGTTTTCCAGAAGCTGACTTCAGTTACAATATAAATAGCTCACAAGTAGTCTATACAGAGTGCTACACAGACCTTACATTCAAGACTGCTTATATCTTAATTTTGATTAGTCCGTTCCACTTCTGACCATCAAAATTACTAAATCATCTCTTTGAATAAGTCTATACATCCTACAATTAAAAGATAATTCCCCAAATTCTACTTATCATTTTTCTATACTTTTCTGCTACCTAAATTTTCCTGAATAGAATTTCAAAGTTATTACTGTATGAAATTCATAGAAATCCTATTATGAGGCTTCTTGTCACAAAGTATTTTGGTAATTTGCCATCCAAGGGCACTCTGTAATTTCATCAAGCTTTCACAAAATATCAAAGGGTGTCTTGGTAATTTTTGCCTCAAGGGTACTATGGTAATTTTTCATTCACCCTAGGGGTATGATTGTAATTTTCAAAATATCCAAGGGTATTTGTGTAATTCTAGCTCAAGGGTATTTCTGTAATTTCTGCTTCAAAGAAAGGATAATATGGTCATTCTCCTTTAAGCATTATTTTTGTAATTTCTCTTTTTATCTCTAACTAACATATTTAAATTTTTGGGATGTTACACATTGCATATTTTATTGAGAAACTGAATGGGGCTGCTATTGGTTATTCTACATATGATAAGGAATTGTATGCCTTAATTAGAGCTTTGCAGACTTGGCAGCATTATCTCTTGCCCAAGGAATTTGTTATTCACAGTGATCATGAGTCTTTGAAATACTTGAAAGGACAAGGAAAGTTGAACAAGAGGCATGCCAAGTGGGTTGAATTTCTTGAACAATTTCCCTATGTAATCAGGCATAAGAAAGGTAAGAATAATGTGGTAGCTGATGCACTCTCCCGCAGGTATGCATTATTGTCTACCCTTGAAACTAAGTTTTTTAGTTTTGAGTGCATTAAGGAATTGTATGAGCATGATGCTGAATTTTCTAATAAATATCAAACATGTTCTCATACTGCATCTGATGGGTATTTTAGGCATGATGGGTATTTGTTAAGGGACAAGAGACTTTGTGTGCCTAAGGGTTCAGTTAGGGACTTGCTTGTTAGAGAGGCACATGAAAGGGGCTTAATGGGGAACTTTGGGGTACAAAAGACATATGACATATTGCATGAGCATTTCTATTGGCCTCACATGAAGCATGATGTGCATAAGCTTTGTGATAAATGTCTTGTATGTAAGAAAGATAAATCCAAGGTCATGCCACATGGTTTGTATACTCCATTGTCAGTTCCTGAACATCCTTGGATTGACATTTCTATGGATTTTGTTCTAGGTTTGCCTCGATCCAAGGGAGGAAAGGACTCAATTTTTGTGATGGTTGATAGGTTTTCTAAGATGACTCACTTCATAGCATGCAAGAAGGTAGATGATGTTTGTCATGTTGCTGATTTGTTCTTTAAGGAGGTGGTAAGATTGCATGGTTTACCTAGGAGTATTGTAAGTGACCGAGATTCAAAATTTCTTAGTCACTTTTGGCGAACTTTGTGGGGTAAGATGGAACTAAATTGTTGTTTTCAACTACATGTCATCCCCAAACCGATGGGAAAACTGAGGTGGTCAATAGAACTCTTTCTACTCTTCTAAGAACTGTTATTAAGTAAAATCTTAGGACTTGGGAAGAGTGTTTACCACATGTTGAATTTGCTTATAATAGGGTTGTACATAGTACTACTCAGATGTCACCATTTGAAATTGTTTGTGGATTTAATCCTTTGACTCCTATGGATTTGTTGCATTTACCTAACATTTCTCATTTTAAAGATAAGTCTGGGCAGGTTAAAGTAGAATATGTCAAGAAGTTACATGAGAAAGTCAAGGCCCAAATTGAGAAGAAAATAGAAGGATATACAAAGTATGCAAACAAAGGAAGGAAAAAAGGTAACATTTGAACTAGGTGATTGGGTGTGGGTGCAATTTAGGAAAGAGCGGTTCCCTTCACAAAGGAAGTCGAAGCTTATGCCAAGAGGAGATGTCCTTTTCAAGTACTGGCCAAGATCAATGATAATGCCTACAAAATTAAATTGCCGAGCGAGTATGCTACAAGTCCTACCTTTAATGTGGCTGATCTATCTCTTTTTGATGCAGGTGATGATGCTTTAGTTGATTTGAGGGCAAATGTTTTTCAAGAAGGAGGGAATGATGAGGACATCAAAGGCCAACCCGACATCAAAGACCAACCCGAAGACCAAGACCCAATACAATGCATAGGAGGGCCCATTACAAGAGCAAGAACTAAAAAAAACCCAATAAGCTTTGCAATAATAATGGCTAATCTGAGGGCAATCCAATTGCATGAGGGGACCCAAAATCTAGAGGGCTGCATGAGTGAACTACTAGTCACGTGTATTGCTTGCTTGGAGTGATAATAAAAGCAATTTTTAGTTATTCTTGCAATGTTGAGCTTTTAATTTTCTTTTATTTTCTACCAAATGCATGAGAACTAATTTGTATAAATCAATTTTGAAGTGAATAGAGAAGGGATCTTTGGCTGTTGGAATTTTATCATTAGCTTGAGTATTTCTCTGCTAGGGTTCTTCCTTGAACCATTTGATCTTATTAAGAATTCTTCAATTCTTGTTGCTGTAACACCCCGTAGGCCTCCGGTGCATTATCATTAACAATATCAGATTAGCGTCTCATTAACATTAAATATTACTCAGCGGAAGCATAGAATCGTTTTTCTTGATTCATTCATGTACCCCTCCCGCTGGAAGCCTGCCAGGAGCTGCTCCTTGTCCGTGCCTCACTGCACCGGCGATCACACCCCGCCCTCGTCAGCGTCGGGATGTTACATGCCCACCAGCTTCCGCCTGGTTCGTCCTCAAACCACACCGTACTGGTAGAGAGGCCTTGCTCTGATACCACTTGTAACGCTCGGCCACTTGCAGGATCAACGACTGTCCCTACATACCAACACAAGACTTTTCAGTGTGCTTTATCCTCACTCACACACTTCCTGAGAAACTTCCCAGGAGGTCACCCATCCCAAGATTGCTCCAAGTCAAGCACGCTTAACTGTGGAGTTCTTATGTTATGGGCTACCGAAAAGTAGATGCATCTTGTTGGTATAGGTAGTACCTATTAAATCCTTTAAGTTATTCTCAACTGTACAGTTCCATACCTGCACAGCCTCTGGATCCCTCTCGTTTGGGTGTGTATTCGATTCATTCATGTACCCCTCCCACTGGAAGCCTGCCAGGAGCCGCTCCTTGTCCGTGCCTCACTGCACCGGCGATCACTCCCCGCCCTCGTCAGCACCCGGGATGTTACAGTTGCAATCCTCAATGCTTATCAAACATTTGTTTGTGGCGCCTATCTGCTTCTTCTTTTGCACCATTTCTGTTCCTTATTTAAATTTTCGCATTCCTAATTCTGTGATTTCACCTCGAATTTCTTACTGTCATAATTCTTGTTTTACCTATCCTTTTTCGGTGTTTTTTGTGTCTAAATTGCATTTCAGAAAGTCCTCTTTCACCTCATTTTGGAATCGGTCCAATCCGAGTTCTGTAGGTCAAGAAATACATAAAAATTAACAATACGATTTTGGCTCTGTTGGTGTGAGAATTCCAACCTCGAATTGGTCTGAAATTGTATCAAGGCAAGGGGACTCTCATCATGTTGCAACTCGAATTGCTTTGAGCTAAATTTTGGATTGTTTTTAAAATTTTATATCTTCCTCTGTACTTAACCAAAAGAGGTGTTTGACCATGCATTTTAAAGCTTAGGATGTCCTCTACTTTTCCTAAAATATGGGACCAAATTGAGCAGTGAATCGCGCCCAGAATTTATTTAAACCCAAGCTATCCGAAACTGTCCACACCCAAACAACTACTGTCACCCGTTTTTAAAAAAATTGTATATCTCTCATTTCTTACTCAAATTAGGCTTATATATGGAATTAAACATCTTGATTTAAACTATAACATATTAAAAATTTAGCTAAATCTGGATTATTTACTGCTTGCAGTTGTGAACACAATAAGAGATGTTAGTGTCCCATTTGAGCCTGTTGGCAGATTTGGAGTTTGTTTTTAGCATACTATATCTAGAGTTGTAGAACTCTAATTGAGGCATGTAATACCTGGTTAGAAAGCTTAGGAAGCCTAGTTTAATATACAAAAAAATGAGAATTTAATAACTTGTAGATTAGCACAGATTATAGGAAGAACCTAATCATATGTGGTGAGAAATCTTTTTGTTATGATGTTCTTGAAAAGTGTTTTTGTGTGATGATGAAATCTTAATGTTTTGTGGCATATTTGCATGACAAGAGTTATGTAGCTTTGCATGTCATATGCATTAAGAAAGATAAAAAGACCTACTTAGGGGTGAAGCGGATAGTCCATGAATAACCCTGATGGTGCCCAAAGGGTGATACAGTTGAGCTTAGCACGATCCTAAGGGAAAGACTAAAGAAAGATAAGACCTGGAGGGTGATACATTTAAGTTGAACATGACCCTGAAAGACCCAACGGGTGAAATAGTTAAGCCGAGCATGACCCTGCGAGAAAAACATATTGACCCAAGGGTGATACAATTAAGTTGAGCACGACCATATGGGACCCCAAAGGGTGATACAGTTAAGTTGAGCACGACCCTGCGTGAGGAACCTAAGTCTAGTAATGAGCTCATTGTTTAATTTAGGGTATTAAAGAAGAGGTTAATAAAGAAAAGCTATGCATTGTCATGATTGAAAATTATGCTTGCACTAATGATGAAGTATGATATTATTTTTAAGTGTTTATGAATAAAATGAAACTACTTCGGGTTATATGTTTATGAAATTAAAATCGACTATGATTGTTCACATGTTTTCTTAATAAACCGAAGTAGTTGGATGATGATGATGACACTGTATGATAAGTCATTTTTCACGTACTGGGAATTCTTTGGAATTCTCACTGTTTTAGTGTGTTCATGTGTTATTCCATATAAGTAAATTGAGAGAAGTAGCTACAAATTGGGGACAAACTAGAAGATTTCTTTTAATGTTGCAGATTTGTAGTATTTTCCTATATGCTTTGTAGTATATGGGCATTAATATTATTGCATGAAATATTATTTACAAGTTATTATTAAGTTTATAATTCACTAAAGAGACCAAAAACTCTCAACATGCTTTATATAAGCGTAATTTTCATAACACAGTTACATTTCAAATATTGAGACAAGTTTTTCTTAATCAGATCTGGTTAAAAAATGTACGTTAGAAAATTTAACATCTTCTAGTTATTATGACATATGCATAATATAGTAATTGGAAGGGGTTACAACTTACGCTCTCTTACAATTTTGATTAGATCGACATAGGCATCCACGGACCAGAGAGGTGCTAACACAATGGCCTGATTGTTCAAAAGAAGAGCATATCTATTTTTATAACCATGATGAGTAACCTTTCTATCAAATGTCCATGGACACCCCATAAGTATTTGCCTAGCATGCATACATACCACATTTTAAAGAACTTCATCCTTGTATACCATGGAAAAAGAAACCAACACTTGCTTGATCACCCTTATGTCTCCAAAATCATTCAGCCATTGAAGTCTATATGGATTAGGGTGCTTTAATGTGGGCAAACCCAATTTCTCAACCAACAAGGTTCTAGCAACATTAGTAAAACTTCCACTATTAATGATTAAATTGCATACCTTATCTTTTATGTGGCATCTTGTATGAAACATATGCTCACGTTGCTCCTCATCACCTCCTACCGTAGGTTGCATGTTAAGAGCATGCCTAGTAACAAGCACATCTCCATTTATAGGTTCAGCGACATCAACATCAATGTTATCCTCCAATGGTGGCATTTCATCATCATTTGAGCTCTCACTCTCTATGTCTCCATTATCCAGCAATATCATGGCTCTTTTATTTGGACATTGAGAAGCAATATGTCCAACTCCCTGACACCTAAAACATTTGATATAACGAGATCTTGAAGATGAATTAATTTTCATTTTACCTTTAGCTGCAGTAAATGAATTTTTGGACTTAGCTTCATCTTTTGACTTTGTCACATATTTGTGGTTTTGCCAATTTGACTTCCATGAAGAAGTGGAAGCAAATTTGGAAGTACTCTTAGCTTTCAATTGCCTTTCCACTTGAATAGATTTGTGCAGCAAGTCCTCCATCTCCACATTATGCTGCAATTCTACCACATCGGCTATCTCCTTCTTTAGACCTCCAATGAATCTGGCCAAAGTTGCCTCACGGTATTCGTAAACATTGTCTCTAATCATGACTATTCCCATCTCCTTGTAGTAGTCCTCCACACTCGTGAAACCTTGAGTTAGAGTTTGGAATTTTTTGTACAAATCTCTTTCTCATGATAGTCTTCATGTCTTTCCATCTACTAATAGGCCTTTCACTATTCCTGTGCCTACTAGTCACAAGTTGATCCCACCAAATACTAGCATAATCCGTGAATTCAAAAAAAGCTAGTTCAACATTTTTCCCTCAGAATAATTGTTGCAATCAAACACATGTTCAACCTTTCTCTCCCACTCTAAATACAACTCAAGATCGTTTTTACCTTTATTTATTGTCACCATAATGCTCCCAAGTGATTATCTCTTCTTGGTTCACCTCTTTGTCTTCTTCATGACTTCTTTCATCTGAATACTCCTCTTCATCTTTTTTCTCTGAAGTTGATTGTCTACGACTTCTGTAAACTATCCAATTTGAAGTTTAAAGCTTGAAATTGTTCATTAACAGATTTAACAAACAACTTGAGATTCACTCCTTCCTCTCCATTCATGATTAAAATTGCTGCAAGAATTGTGTTAGAATTTCTCGTAAATGGACAAATAAATGTACTTACACAAACACTTTCTCACATGTTTACACTCAATAATTTTTTTCCACTTGTGTTTCACTATTTTGTCTCTTTCCCTCTAATAGTCTTACAACTCTAGCCTTTACCACTCAACTTCTCTTTATGAGCTCTTAAGTAAGAACCTTTGGGGTTGTTTATACACGATTAGCCACAATAAGGTATCAATGAGAACTTTAGTGAATAACAACAAACATAGAACGAACAAAGGACAGGGAACAAGGGATTTAAGGAAGTGTTATTTTTAAGGAGAATAAAACCAAAGGAAGATTGATAGAACAAGAAGAAAATAAGACCAATAGTCACACCTTTTTTTTTGGATTTTTTTTCTTCAAATTGTAGACAAATGTAAAACTGTCTAGATTTTTTTTTCTACTTCCATTTTTTTCCTCACTTTTTTTTTGCATGATTTTTATTTTATAATATATATAAAAATATATTGATACTAGATAGAATTCAAAAAAGAAAAATAGACTCAAAAAAATAGAACAAAGGAAGATGAAACAATAATATAGAGTTAAACAATAGGGAAAGCACAAACAAAGGAGGAAACACACAAGAAGAAAGAAAACATAAAGGATAGATAACACCGGATTTCAAGAGTCGAAGCTCAGATACCAAATGATAAGAAACACTTAGGATCATCTTAGGTATATAAAAACGGAACTTGACCCTAACTGCAACCTTTGGTAGAACCAAAGTTATCAAAAAGAGTGTGACCCTAACCGCGAGTTGTCGATAGAACCAACACTATTGAGTTCTTAACCAAAAACAAAGAAAAATCTCTCACAATAGATAACTCTTAAATTTCATTAATCTTGAAAATTTTCCTTTGGAGAGTACAAGAGTTCCTTATTTATAGGCTGATCTTGAAATGCTAGAATATATCCCCCACTAACATGAATTTACCAATTGCATTGGCAATTGCATGCCCACTACCTTGGAAAATGACAATAGACATGAAAATAAATTCCCACTAGCCAGTAAATGACTTGGAGAACTTCTAGGAAGCATTTAGTAAGGCTAAAAGAAAATAAAAAAGTCACTAAATAATTCAACCTAAAAAGAGTATAAAAATTACAAATAAAATGACAAAAATTTGACTTAGTTATTATCTAATCAGCCCAATATTAATAGTTCATCAAAATTGATCAACTCAGCCCATTGATGCTTTTTGTCTCGTAAATTGGAATTCCCAAAGTGATTCTTCAAGTTGGCCTCAAAGCATCTTCATCAATTTGTAGGAAAGTGATCCAATTAGGTGCAACCCTTAATTCACATTGGCCTTCTTTCTCTTTGATCTTTAGAATCAGGCCTTGCAATGCTTGCTTCATCCTCTTGACTTGGACTTTGTCATAGGACCTTCAATTCCGTGTAAAGCATCATTAGACTGGTAACACGTCTATCACTTGTTATTTTTTGATGTATTGCTATTGTTGGGCCACATTTTGTGGTCGACCTTTAATAAAATATGTTTTCCTTAAAAAAAGGCTTTTGGAGGATGGTGAAGTACCAAACTGACCCACATGTGCATAAGGAAAGCAATGGGATTGTTGATCTCTTGGCAAAATATGGTTTGAGCTTGGATGATGGTATTGTTTATTTTAATAGTTTGAATATAGTTACTTAATCTTAACTATTCCCAATTTGAAGAAATAATTTATAACATTTTTAAAATTAAAATTTCAACAAAGCATTTGTGATCAAATAACTAAAATAAGTAAACTTAAAACTACTAATTTAATCCATAATATTTCTAGTTTTAAGAAAGTATTTGTAAAATTTTAAAATAATCATAATTAGTAAATTAAATTAAATTACTTGTTCTCAATTATTTTTTTAGTTTCAAGAGTGTTTATAACAATCGTAAAAAATAATATTTTATGAAAGTATTTATAAAAGTTTGAAATAATTAAAGCTAATAAGTTTATAATTACAAATTTAACAACAATTATTCTCAAATATGTCATAAAATAAGTGTCATGTTTGCTTTTCAATATAATATTAATTACTTTTCCACTAATATCCCTGATAAGTGTCACTTAATTTTTTTAGTATAATATTAATAATAAGGTTAATTTTGTAAAATTACCACTCTCTATAATTTATTTATTAACTTTTAGAGAAAAAACTATTGTGAACAAAATTTGAAACTAAGAATTTTTATTAATGATGATTAATATTTTAAACGCACGGGAATATATTTCCCTTTTTATGGTAATTTTAAAGTTTGAGAAAAAAGTGTTGGACCCAGAGTTTGAAGTCTTAAAGATTAGTCTTAGGTGTCTTTTGATTTTTATATTCTGCAATGCCAAACAATTTTTCATATATGTGGCATTTGTATTGATTGTTTTAGTCTAGGCATGATTGAATAGTTTAGATTCTTTATCCATGCTTAGTAGGTATCAAAACATGAGAAGTTTAATTATCTAATCTCAATGTTTCTAAGAGCTAGGCAACAAGTTCAATCACTAAATAATAAATTATTAAGTTTAAGATAATCAAATTACAAAGTGAAAGAACTAGCAATAGAGCTATTTGTGTTTGGGAACTTAAGAGCTCTTTGTGTTTCAAAATAATCGATTACAAGGATTGATAATTGATTATTCTAGAAAGCATAGAAGCATGAGAAGCTCTCTGTGAAACGAGATAATAGCTTGCGAGTTTTTAGTAATTGATTACCAAGTTTCCGAAAATGCATACTGTAACGACCTGCCTCGTCGCTACGATATCACTACTCTAAATGTGTAGTTTCAATTGTTAATGAAGACTCCACTAATTTGATTTATGAAAATGAGAGTAAATTTTTCGCGATACTACACTCACCAGACAACGTACAAATACATAAAGAAATAAATACATACATACATACATACATACATACATATATATATATATATATATATATATTAAACCATTATATGTCATTCACATTGTGAAACATAATTCAATTTTTACATGTATCTAAGCCTGAAATTTACAAAAAAAAAGAGTTGATAACAAAAAAACTTTTTTCCAAAATAAATTCCAACGTTATCATGTCGACTTGGTAGCTCCAACAAAAGATCTCCCTCCAATGTCACTGATCGAGAGGTCGTACTCCGTCAAATTAATACAGTTTAAATGTAGTACTAGGAAGTGACTCCTAGGTCGTCTCTCAAGGATCAATTGTCAATGTTTAAGGGATTAAACGTGCAAAAGGGGGTTTCTTTGTTGAGCAGAATGCGAGAATATAAAAATAGAACAGAATTACTAATTAAACGCAGTGATTAAAACGAGT
>PYAF01003582.1:75147-88679 GCA_007407185.1 Glycine tomentella
TGTAATCGATTACGACCAATTGGTAATCGATTAAGACAGAAAGATCTTATTTCCAAAATAGCTTGGTAATCGATTACAAGCAAATGGTAATCGATTAAACCAGTCACTCATTAAAAACTTCATGAATGCAATGATGAAATAATCGATTAAAACGATGCAATAATCGATTAATTTGTTCTTAACTCATTTCCAGCATTCTAAAGAACAATGTAATCGATTATATAAGTATGGTAATCGATTAAAACCATTTAGAACTATTTTTCCAAAAAGCTTTACTTATTTATCAATTTCAAATTAATTACTTTAAGCTTTTAAAATGTCATGCATGAATGATTCTCAATGATATGCATATAAAAACTTGGATCATCAGAAGGCTTCCTTTCCTTTTACATTGAATCACAATCTTGATCTTCAAGCCTTCAAACCTTCAAGCATGTTGAAAGCCAAAACTTTTCCAAGTCTTTAATCTTCAAAAAGCTCCCCCTTAGTTCAGCAATCTTTCAAATCAACATAAGGTGGATCTAATCAACACCAAACCTCAGTGTGAAATCGGAATTCACACCCGTGCCATCCTATCGGGAGCTACCCCTTACGCATGGACGCACGTATATGGTACCTCCGAGAATAGGCTTCAACCCGACTGGACACACCTATCTCTTGGTTTTAAGGGATCATCATCACCCAAGAGCAAACCAAACTAGGAGGTGCACTCTCTCCTAGGGAGGTCATATCTATCTAACTGGCTAGAAGATCTAATCACAGGTATCCATACATACAAGGCATAGATTCATGCATACATATCATTATGAGAAAGCAACACCAATACAATGCATGCACCATGAATGCAACCATCACTCCCTCGGAGTATGGTGGAACACAGCGGTGGAAAATATCCCCAAGGGACCAAGAACTTACCTGGCAAAGCCGAGCTCTGCAATTCTTTCCCTGCTCTGTGGTCTACGCCACTGACACCCTTAGTGTCACGCCCTATACAAGGCACAAAAGCACATATCACAGTCTATTCAATCACACAAGGCATAAACATATCACGCGGTTCTCAACCGTCACAATGAAAGGAACTTCATTCCTTTCCAAAACCTCTAAGTCATCTAACTTAAGGTTTACCAAGGCTCATCACCCACAAGCCATCTCATAGACCCTAAGCGATCTATCTCAGCTCAATCAAGGCATTAGAGTCACCACAGACTCGATGCAAACCAAACGCAATGAGCTCAAAGCTCTCTACAAACCCAAAAGCTCAAAACTCACATATGTCTTGAATGGTTCTTTTCACACGCAAGACACCATTCCTATAGCCTCATAAGCACATCAAGACCATAATCAAGGCTCTTGCATGTCACAACATAGTCAAGTAACTCAACATACTAACTATACATGCATTACATAGAGCCAAGAATCAAAGTTCACCAAACTAACATTTGAGAGCTAATCCTTTATCCTCACAACATTCTAAACACATGTTTCTAAAGGACCCAAGGCCAATACTAGCTCTATCACAAATGGGTCACTATTCACCCAAAACCACAACTCACAAATTAAACGGTGAATCTCGAGTTTCTTACCTCAAAGATGACAAGGAAGGCCCAAGGACGACTCCCCCAAGCTCGGGTGTCCACGAATAGCCACCGTTCCTCGCCGAACTCGAGTTCTATGAACTTCCCTTGAGAAAGGGATTTCTCTAATTTGGGGTTTTCTAGGGAATTAAATGAAGGATTATGGCTCACAACATGTTTCTAGTAAGTTTGGTGTTTAAAGGAAGTGATTTGGGTCAATAAACAAGGGTTTATGAAGCTTGGAAGCTCATCAATGGAGGTAGGGCACTGGAGGAAGAAGAAAAGGAGGTTTTTCCCTTCAAAACGCGAAAATGGCCTTTTATAGGCCCTCAGCCTGAGCTCCTACGCTACCAGCGTGACACACCAGTGGAAAATGGCTTTCTAGAGCACTTCCCACGCTATCAGAGTGGCTCCCACGCTACTGGCATGGCTTACCAGTAGAAAATGATTTTCTGGAGCACTTCCCACGCTACTGGCGTGGCTCCCACGCTACTGGCGTGGCTTATCAGCAGGCCAATTTTTTTTTTTTTAAAACTAGGTTATTATATTCACCCCACCTTTTAAGAATTTTGACCGCAAAATTCGAATTCATACCTGTCAAGCAACTCGGGGTACATCTGCAACAGCTCCTGCTCCCGCTCCCAAGTCGCCTCCGCAGGCATCCTCCCTTCCCATTGTACCTTGACTATGGGAATGGTCTTGCTCCGGATCCTTTTCTCCATCCGATCCAGAATTGTCATGGGTCGTGTAGGACTAGTCAGATTCTCTCTAATCTGAACGATGTCAGGCTCTACCACGTGTGAGGGATCTGGCACATATTTCCTCAACTGTGACATGTGGAAAACATCATGTAGCCCTAACAACTGGGGAGGTAAAGCTAGCCTATAAGCCACTGGTCCTACTCTCTGAAGGATCTGATAGGGACCAATGAACCTAGGACTCAGCTTCCTTACACCCAAAACCCGTCCTACACTTGTGACAGGAGACAGCCTCAGAAACACATGGTCGCCCTCATCAAACTGTAGCGGCCTGTGTTTATGATCATAATAACTCTTTTGTCGACTCTGAGCTCTCATCAACTTATCTCTGATCATCCGGATCTGCTCAAAAGTCTCCTAAACCATCTCAGGTCCAAGAAGCTGCCTCTCACCTACCTCTGTCCAACAAACTGGAGTCCTGCACCGCCGGCCATACAAAGCCTCATAGGGTGCCATGCCCAGACTAGCATGAAAACTGTTATTATAAGATAACTCCACCAGAGGTAAGTATCTATCCCAGCTAGTGCCCTGCTCCAAGGCACAAGCTCTCAACATATCCTCCAGAGTCTGGATGGTCCTCTCGGTCTAACCATCTGTCTGAGGATGGTAGGCTGTGCTAAGCCTCAGCTGGGTCCCAAAAGCCTCTTGAAGTGCACCCCAGAACCTCGAGGTGAACTTCGGATCTCTGTCACTAACAATGCTCTCAGGGACACCATGAAACCTCACAATCTCCCTGATATACAGCTGGGCCAACTTCTCTGCTGTGTAGTCAGTCCTCACAAGCAAGAAATGAGCAGACTTGGTCAGCCTATCAACAATCACCCAGATGGAATCACATCCAGCCTGAGTTCTCGGTAACCCCACTACAAAGTCCATGGAAATGCTGTCCCATTTCCACTCAGGGACCTATAAAGGCTGTAGCAGACCAGATGGTCTCTGATGCTCAATCTTTACCTTCTGACACACCAAACACTTAGCCACATACTCAGCTATGTCTTTCTGCATCCCTGGCCACCAGAAATTCCTCTTTAAGTTCTGATACATCTTAGTGGCACCTGGATGAATGCTGAACTGGCCCTTGTGAGCCTCAGACAAGACGACATCCACCAACTCGCCCTTAGGCACCACAATACGATTTTGGTACAACACCAAGTCGTGGTCCTCCCAGGAAAAATCCTGCTGGCCAATCATGGCCCTCACAGCCTCATCCTGCTTCTGTGCTTCTCGGATCCTCTAGATCAACTCATTATCAATCCTGGTCCTTCTCAACTCAAGACCACGAGCACCCTCTGTCACAGTCAGGTGCATATCTCTGAACTGCTCAACCAACTTGCAATCAAAGATCATCATACAGGCGGCACTCACATGCTTCCTGCTCAAGGCATCAGCAACAACATTCGCCTTGCCGGGATGGTATCTCAACTCAAAATCATAGTCTTTGAGGAACTCCATCCACCGCCTCTGTCTCATATTCAGCTCTTTCTGATCAAAGAGATATTTGAGACTCTTGTGGTCACTGAACACCACCAGCTTAGCACCATACAGATAGTGCCTCCAAATCTTTAGAGCAAACACCACAGCTACAAGCTCTAAATCATGGGTAGGATAAGACTCCTTATGAGGCTTCAGTTGCCTGGAAGCATAGGCAACAACCTTCTTATCCTGCATTAGCACACATCCAAGCCCCCGCTTGGAAGCATCACAATACACCTCAAAGCTTCCCTCAGGGTCAGGAAAGGTCAACACTGGAGCTGTAGTCAACCGTTCCTTCAACTCCTGGAAGCACTGCTCGCACTCATGGGTCCAACAAAATTGAACCCCCTTCCGAGTGAGTCGAGTCAGAGGTATCACTAACTGGGAAAACCCTTGAATAAACCTCCGGTAGTAGCCGACCAATCCAAGGAAACTCCAGACCTCAGATACATCTTTGGGTCTCTCCCAAGACATCACTGCCTCTATCTTACTGGGATCAACTGAAACCCTAGTTGCTGAGATCACATGGCTAAGAAACTTCACCTCTGATAGCCAAAACTCACACTTTGTCAACTTGGCATACAACTGATCATTCCTCAAAGTCTGAAGAACAATCCTGAGATGCTCAACATGCTCCGTCTTCGTCCGGGAGTAGATCAGTATGTCATCAATAAACACCACCACAAACTGATCAAAGAAGGGCCTGAATACCCTGTTCATATAGTCCATGAACACTGCTGGGGCATTCGTCAGATCGAAGGGGATGACCTGATACTCGAAATGACCATACCTAGACCGGAAGGCTGTCTTTTGTATGTCAGCAGGCTTGATCCGAATCTGGTGATATCCGGATCTCAGGTCGATCTTAGAGAACACTCTGGCTCCCCTCAACTGACTAGCAGATCATCAATACGAGACAAAGGATACTTATTCTTAATAGTAACCTTATTCAGCTGCCTATAATCAACACATAACCTCAAACTGCCATCCTTCTTCTTCACAAAGATCACCGGTGCTCCCCAAGGTGAGACACTTGGTCTGATAAACTGTTTGGACAGCAGGTCCTCCAACTGCACCTTCAGCTCCCTCAACTCCAGAGGAGCCATACGGTAAGGTGCCACAGATATTGGTCCTACACCAGGAACCAGATCAATGGAGACTCAATCTCTCTCTCAGGTGGTAGCTGTGTAATCTCCTCAGGAAAAACATCCACAAACTCGCTCACCACCGGGATCTGCGACAGATCAACACTCGGCTTATCTTCTGTCACACAAGAGAAGATATAGCCCTGAGCTCCTTCCCTGATTGCCTTGCGAGCTTGCAAGACTGATAGGAAGGAGGTGGAACTCGAACCAGCTCCATCAGAAGGCACAAAAACCCTCTTCAAACAACAATCCAACATCACGCCATACTTGGCCAACCAATCCATACCCAGAATGATCTCAAGGGTAGGCATAGCTAGGCAGTACAGATCAATCGTGTACTCTCTACCATCAAACTGAAATCGCACGTTCTTGCAGCACGTGCTCACCCGACATCTCTCACTGGATGCGGTGGTAACCTCTATCGGAGGGGAAAAACTAAACATAGGCAACTTAAGCCTATCCGCAATCACATCCTGAATGAAAGAATGTGTAGCTCCGGAGTCAAACAAGACTTTCACATCACAAGCATCGATCAGAACAGTACCTCTGATCAAGTCTGGAGCTCTAGCTGCTTCTCTGGTATTGACAATATACACCCGGCCTGCTGTGGGTGCTGTCATCTCAACTGGAGCAGCCTGTGCACGGCCTCCTGCCTGCGTGCACTCCCAAGAAATATGGCCTGGTTGGCCACATCTGAAGCAGATAATCTGACCTGAGGGGCACGATCCCCAGTGCTCCCTCCCACAAACTGGACACTTCGGAGGTTGCCTCCTCCGAGCTGAGCCACTCTGGCTAGAGCCTCTCTTGAATCTATCAGAAGATGTAGAGACTCTCAAATCCTTGCCCTTACCCTTACCGGGTGGGCCAGAACTGCTGGGCTTCCTCCCCTCCTCTCTGACTGAGGGGGAAGACTGACAGCCTCGGTGTCTATGAAGCATGTCCTCAACTTGGTGGCACTGCCTCACCAAGCTATCCATGTCACGGGATCCACTACCGGCAACCCGCTCCTCAATGCTCTCCCTAAATCATTTTATTAACTCATATTTATTTTCAACATCAGTTCTTCAATCACTATCTCATTTATTTTACCCAGAAATTCAACATAAATCAAGTACAAAACTCAGCTTGATACTCATGTACATAAACTCAACATATCATTCATGTACAGAGATTCATAGAAACACTCAGCAACACATAAACTTCATAGAGATTCATAGAAACACTCAACAACACATAAACTACAAACACTTACTCAAACACAAACAACACTTAAACTATCTTTGTCATAAAGCTTCCCTATACATACCTTGTATCTTCTTATAAAGCTTGTCAAATTCCTCCTAAAGACCCTTAGCTTTACACGTGATTCTTCAAAGTGGTGGGGTTTCTTTCTTACTTGATTCAAGCTTTGAAAATGAAAAGGTGAAAATGAAATGATAGGGATGTGGGAGAGAGCTTTCACGTGAAGTATATAAAAGGGTAGAGCCTTGAATGTGACTTCCACTTAAGGCTCCCCTCTTTCCTTTATATAGAGTTTAGGAAATAATAAAATATTCAAGGACATTTCTACCCTTTCTATCTAGTTACTCTCATCTAGTTCCATCCTAACTTAGTTTCTTTTCATTCCATTCCATTCTAACTAAACTCATAATTACTCTTTTACTTTTATACAAAAATCTTCTAAGTCATGATGACTTACTTTACAAGTGTCCTACACTTGTCTACTTCTTTTCAAGTGTCCTTCCACTTGGCATTGTTATGAAGCTTCCTTTACAAGTGTCCCACCACTTGGCATTGTCATGAATCTTCTCCATTTCTCTACCTATTTCACGTGAAACATCAAGAAATAAGAGAAGATTTTCGTCTCTTCATGCCATCTTATACATATGTCTTTCAAGGTTATGATGGCTTTTTATCTCTTCATCAATGGTGGCTTATAAGTGACTAGATATTTCTTAAGCCTTCATGATTGTATCTTATCATTTGAATTTATGAATCTTAAGGTATTTTTCTACTTATCATGACTTATCAAATTAAAATATGACAAACCACCTTATTCCCCTTTTTCTTCTACTTCTTGTGAATACCATAGTCAAGGGGAATATTTTTATCTTCTCTTCTTCCTTCTATATCATGTTATTATTTCCTTTAAAGAGTAAAAAAAATTGTGTGGTTCTCCTTTTGTCCATATGTCACCTTTCATGAAGAAGAAGAATTCAATTCCAAGTTGTCTTCACACATGGTCTTTCATAGGAAGAAGTAAAATTCAATTTGAAATTATCTTTACACATAGCATTCATAGGAGGAGTTCAAGTTCAATTCGAACTCTTCTACCTAAAGGATAATATTAAATAATGAAACTCTAGAGTTTTCTAAAAGTAGTCTATACAGAGTGCTACACAGACCTTACATTCAAGACTGCTTATATCTTAATTCTGATTAGTCCGTTCCACTTCTGACCATCAAAATTACTAAATCATCTCTTTGAATAAGTCTATACATCCTACAATTAAAAGAAAATTCCCCAGTTTCTACTTATCATTTTTCTATACTTTTCTGCTACCTAAATTTTCTTGAATAGAATTTCAAAGTTATCACTGTATAAAATTCATAGAAATTATATTCTGAAGCTTTCTGTCACAAAGTATTAAGGTAATTTGCCATCGAAGGATACTTTGTAATTTCATCAGGTTTTCACAAAGTATCTAAGGGTGTCTTGGTAATTTTAGCCTCAAGGGTATTATGGTAATTTGTTACTCAAGGGTATTTTTGTAATTTTCACCTTAAAATATCTTACAAAATATCTAAGGCATTTTTGTAATTTCTGTTTTAAGGGAAGGGCAATATGGTCATTTCTCCTCAAACATTTTTGTAATGTCTCTAATTAATATTTCACCCAAATAATTTAAATATAGACCATCAAATCTCTCATAATCTAATACTCACATCAATAGCTATGCAAGAATAATTCATATAATATTTTGACCATAGTTTTTAAAATTTTAGGGTGTTACAACGAGACTGGTATTTTAGGAAAATTCTAAATTAAAGAGGAGGACTACAATATACAAAGCAAACTCTTATGCCCATTTAAATTTTAATAAAGAATTAAATAGGAAAACATATTGTAAAATTTTGGACAGAGTCTCCTCTGTAATTAAGACTTTTCCTAAAAATCCAATCATTATAACAACATCATTCACAGTTTTATCCATTAATAACAAATTCATCGCATCCCATTAGTTAAAAACACACTTTTTCTTGAAAACCAGCACACAACAGGGACAAACATACATCTCCATAATTGGTTTCCCTGACCCCAACTATGGTATCAAAAGCTGTAACCAACAATAAACTCCCCTTACCTATCTATCTCCCGTTAGCTCCTCACGACGTTGTTTTGAGATCTATCAAGTTCACGTGCTTTGGCCTAAACCCAGAGCTCTATATACCAAATCGAAGACAATTTAGTATAGATTTCAAAGACAAGGTTAACATTAACATTCAGGGTCAAATACCCACTCAAATTTAAAAGGGGCTAAGATAATGGTTTTTTTGGAAGTCCACATCAAAAGGACATCATTTTGAAATTCCAATCACACCAATGTGATCAGGACTCAACGAAGGTCATAAAATTGACATCAGTTCTATAAAAAGGAAACTTTTATAACGTCTCATTTTCAAAGGGTTTTCAAAGGAAGTGTAAAAGCACCCAACAATGGTACCCAAATCACAAGAGATACTTAAGAGAGGCTTAAACTAACTAGGAGAAGACAAGGAAACCATGGTTACCTCGAAGAAACCAAGAAAGGAGGATTGGAGGCTCCGTTCTCTACTGAATCCTCGAGTTGGGTTTTGAAGATTCCTCTCCGATTAAAGGGTTCTTCTGAAAGATAGGCCTTGAAGCTCGAAGGCATGTGAGAAAAACAAAATTTTTCAAGCAGAAACACACATACCACACAAGAATCATTCTTTAGGATAGAGATGGTACCTTGTTTATATTCAAAATTTGATGATCAAGGATAGGCTTGAAGATACAAGCCCTCCAATATTGATCCTCACCACTTCTTGTCAAGACTCAAGAACACTTCTTGAAGGCTACCAACAAACACCAAAGGAGGCAGGCTAGGCACACCAATGGACAGGAAGAAGGTTAGGTTTTAAAGTGTTTTTACTTATCTAAGAGGCTCACCAACAGATGATATTGGTGGCTGAATTTTCAGCCAAAACTCACACAAAGAGGCACGTGAAAATAGAGGAAAGTAGATAGGGTTTTTCCTCTAAAAACTATTAGAGAACTATGATCACAATATCACACTTTTTAGAAGAGTTTGAGCCAGATTTTTTTAACCAAAAATTTTGATCATGAAGCATCCCACATGTGTAGAAAAGATAGAGTTGTTGCATTTCAAAAATTGCCAACAACTTCCTATCTAATCCTCCTAAGACCAAGTCAATTACTTGGGATTCATTTTTTTGCCAAATGATAATCATATATCAGCCGTATCTAAGCCCATAATAGCCCTCAAACTTCTTCCTAAAATCTAGGACATGATCATGATAAGATGCTAGTTGAATTCAAATTCAAATCTAGCTCTTATATTCTCCTTTTGATATGAAACTAACTACTATAGTTAATTCATATTTGAATTCAAATATTTAAATTCAAAATTTAAATTATCAAATTTAAATATTAGATAATTAATTTAACTATTTAAATTAATTAATAATGTCTTGGACTATCCAAGCCCATTAACTCCATTCATGAGCCCCTCTCTCTTTAAGATAAGTATCTAAACTCTTTCTTGGGCCAACAACCATTATTTGGTCCAAAACCTTTAATGCTATAATGTCATGACAATAAAGTGTTAGTGTGTGACCCATTAGGTCCAACATAGCTACTGACATAAATGAGTTTGGGCCCAATGAGGCCACTACTCATTTAATGACAACACAGAGCACTAGCAATGCTTTGTTGCCCCAGAACTAGTTAGGTAAATGACAAGATCATCCTATTAAATCTATTTGGTTTCCGTATGTATTTCATTTTGTCTCAGTTACCTTCCCATAAAACCTAGGGTAAGGAAACGTATCAGCCCTTGCAGTCTAGGGTAAGATTTAATATGAAATAGGGAGTCTCTAATTTTACTGACTCTAAAGGCAAATCATCGCATGATTTATTTTACTATGCATAGATTCCCGAGTATCGTAAATGTTATCCCGATTTCCTCGATTTACAGATAACCTAATCTCTCACAGAGATTTGACGAATTCCTTTAGCTAGTCACCCTAGACTCGTGTTCTTTCAGGACATGCCCAAAGGTATACCTATGTGTCTCCATGTTTCAGGCAGACGAGGTATACAATCAAAGCATGTCTTCTAGAACATAGTCTAGGTGAAAACTTCTGGTCTAAGGAAAGACACACCCAAATAATATGAGACTACTCTAATGATACTATCTGTGAGATTTCCTTATAGAGTCTCTTTGTGGGTCCTTTCAGTGCGAGCTATACCGTTATATGTCCACTCACGACTTTAGCTAAGACATCTCCATGTCTGTAGCTCATGAGTTCTTTAGCTTGTATCAGCATACAAGTAGTTAAGCAGTGCTAGTCTTACCCGAAATCATTGATCCCCATTCTCAGTGTCTCTAGACTAGGAACTTAAAATTTAGGAGTAGACATCTGGTATCTTTGAATCCTCATGATCGTGATCCCATCACTAATACTCAAGAGATACCTATTCTATTCCAAGGGTTTTATCCAGTTACTCATATATTAATAATGATATCGAGACAAAATATGAAACAAGATAAAGAGCGCTTATAATTTATTCATGACAATATGAAAAGTACATGTACGTTATAATCTAATGAAAAGATTGTCTCTAGGACATCCATATACTAATAATCTCCCACTTGGCCTAGAGCCAATCAGACCTAAGTCGTAAACCCAAAGCCTCATAATGACTATCATGTTTTCTCTAAGAAACAGCCTTTGTCAGAGACTCGGCTAGGTTATCATCTGTGGGAATATAATCCATCTTTACATCTATCCTATCAATGATCTCTCTAATCAGGTGATATCTGTGAAGCACGTGCTTAGATCTTTGATGAGACCTAGGTTCCTTTGACTGTGCAATGGCCCCAATGTTGTCACAATACAACTGTATGGGCTCATGCACGCTTGGAACCACCCGTAGTTCAGATATGAACTTTTTGATCCAGATGGCCTCCTTGGCTGCGTCTGAAGTGACTATGTACTCAGCTTTTGTCGTAGAATCTGCTGGAGTCTACTGCTTGGAACTCTTCCAAGATACTGCTCCACCATTTAAGGTGACTACGAACCATGACTATGACTTGCAGTCATCTTTGTCACTCTGAAAGCTGGCGTCAGTGAATCCTTTCACTGAAAGCTCATCTACCCCACCATAGACCAGAAATGAATCTTTAATTCTTCTCAAGTACTTAAGGATGGTCTTGACTGCTGTCCAGTGACCCTCTCCAGGGTCTGACTGGTATCTGCTAGTACTGGTCAAAGTATATGAGACATTTGGTCTTGTACATAACATGGCATACATGATAGACCCAATAACTGAAGCGTATGGAATTCCATTCATGAGGTCTTTCTCAGGCTGTGATTTAGGACACATAGCCTTGGAAAGATGTACCCCATGACTGACGGGAAGAAAACCGCTTTTCAACCCTTCCATGCTAAATCTTTTAGCATCTTGTCAATATACGTGGATTGAGATAATCCCAGCAGCGTTTTAGATTTATCTCTATAGATCTTTATACCAAGTATAAAGGCCGCTTCTCCCAAATCCTTCATGGTGAATCTTTCTGAAAGCCAGTCTTTAGTTGTTTGTAATGTGGGGATGTCATTTCCTATTAGTAGTATGTCGTCTACATAGAGCACTAAGAAAACAACATTGCTCCCACTATCCTTCTTGTAAACATAAGGTTCATCCTCGTTTTTGATGAATCCATTACTTCTAACGATTTCATCAAAACGAATATTCCAACTTCGTGATGCTTGCTTTAGCCCATATATCGACCTCTGCAGCTTGCATACCATATGTTCTTGGCCTTTGGATTCAAAACCTTTAGGTTGTGTCACGTACAATTCCTCTTTCAGGAATCCATTCAAGAAGGCAGTCTTAACATCCGTTTGCCAAATCTCATAATCGTGACATGCTGCTATGGCAAGCATGATCCTAATAGACTTGATCATGGCAACGGGTGAGAAAGTCTCATCATAGTCAACACCTTGTCTTTGACAATATCCTTTCGCAACCAACCTAGCTTTATAGGTTTAAACGTTGCCATTTGCACCAGTCTTTCTCTTAAAGACCCACTTATTACCGATAGGAATTTTTTCTTACAGTTGTGGATGTTAGTATATGGATGTCCTAGAGACAATCCTTTCATTAGATTAGGACGTACATGTACTTTTCATATTGTCATGAATAAATTATAAGCGCTCTTTATCTTGTTTCATATTTTGTCTCGATATTATTATTAATATATGAGTAACTGGATAAAACCATTGGAATAGAATAGGTATCTCTTGAATATCAGTGATGGGATCACGATTATGATGATTCATGGATACCAGATGTCTACTCCTAAATTTAAGTTCCTAGTATAGAGACACTGAGAATGGGGATCAGCGATATTGGGTAAGACTAACACGACTTATCTACTTGTATGCAGATACAAGCTAGACCTCATGAGCTATAGACATGGAGATGTCTTAGCTAAAGTCATGGGTGGACCTACAAAGAGACTCTATGAGGAAATCTCATAGATAGTATCATTAGAGAAGTCTCTTATCATTTGGGTATGTCTTTCCTTAAACCAGAAGTTTTCACCTAGACTGCGTTCTAGAAGACATGCTTTGATTGTATACCTCGTCTGCCTGAAACATGGAGACACATAGGTATACCTTTGGGCATGTCCTGAAAGAACACGAGTCTAGGGTGACTAGCTGAAGGAATTCGTCAAATCTCTATGAGAGATTAGGTTATCTGTAAACCGGAGAAATTGGGATGACATTTACGGGACTCGGGAATCTATGCATGGTAAAAGAAATCATGAGATGATTTGCCTTTAGAGTCAGTAAAATTGGAGACTGCCTATTTTGTATTAAAGCTTACCCTAGACCGCAAGGCTGATACGTTTTCTTACCCTAGGTTTTATGGGAAGGTAACTGAGACAAAAGGAAATACATACGGAAACCAAATAGATTTAATAGGATGATTTTGTCATTTACGTAACTAGTTTTGGGGCAACAAAGCATTGCTAGTGCTCTATGTTGTCATTAAATAGGTAGAGGCCTTGTTGGGCCCAAACTCATTTATGTCAGTAGCTATGTTGGGCCCAATGGGTCACACACTAACACTTTATTGTCATGACATTATAGCATTAAAGGTTTTGGGCCTAATAATGGTTGTTGGCCCAAGAAAGAGTTTAGAAACTTATCTTAAAGAGAAAGGGGCGCATGAATGGAGTTAATGGGCTTGGATAGTCCAAGACATTATTAATTAATTTAAATAGTTAAATTAATTATCTGATATTTAA
>PYAF01003583.1:8454-19700 GCA_007407185.1 Glycine tomentella
TACTAGTTTTCAATATTGTAATAATCATATACATTTTAGCGTGATTATTGAATACAACAATATGTACTTAAGATATCTTAATATTTTCGTTCCGTCCTCTGGTCCATCCAAGAGTGGTATCAGAGCCTCTAAGAAGCGAAAGTCTTGTTAAACTTTGTAAGTTTCTTTCTATCTTTCTCCAGATATCTTTTCTTCTGTAATGCCACTTTTGATTCTTCTGTTTTGGAGGTACAAAAACTGTTTTACCCATTGATTTTGAACCATGTTTATATCCCAAACCAGAAGTATCTCCAGCATATCTTTGCATACTTAGCATTTCAGCCAAATTGCATTTTCCCTTGTAAAACTTTCTCAAGAGATCAATCAAATCACTGTTTTCAGCCATAAGCAACATATGTTTTTCACCTTGGCTTTGTTCATACTCATCAAAATCCTTTTGAAGCAATTTATACTTGTCAACATTGCTAGAGGAAGAAGCACACACACATCCATTCAATTTGTAACTTGAAACAAGTTTCTCATTTTCTTCTTTCAAGTTGCAAATCTCATTTTGCAATTCAGTAATTTTTTCAATATGCCATCTAAGATTTCCTCTAAGCCTATTATTGGATTTTGCAAGTTTTTGGGCTTCCTCATGTATTTCTTGAAAAGCATGAATAGCTTGATCAAGTTCAGAATTTACCTCATCTTCATCACTTAGCAAATCATCATCATCTTCATTGATGGTGGAAGTGAGACACATGTTAGCTTCTTCATTTTTTGTGGAAGAATCTGAAGTAGTTGACTCATTATCTTCCCAAGCTATGTATGCTCTTTTAGCTTTCCCTTCTTTTTTCAACTTGCCTTCTCCTTGTTGTTTCCTCAAGTAGATTGAGCACTCAGATTTGATATGGCCTGGCTTGCCACACTCAAAACATGTAAAATTGTTGTCAATCTTCTTGTTGAGGTTGTTGTTACTGTTGCTGTTTTTGCTACCCTTGTTGAACTTTTTGTTGTTCTTCTTCAGAAATTTGCTGAATTTTCTGACCACTAAGTTCACATTTTCTTCATCATCCTCTTCACTTGTTTCCTCTTCTTTTTCAGCTTTCAAATTTGCAGCTTTCAAGGCAATGCTCCTTGATTTCTTTTCTGCATCTTCACAAGATGTTAGTTGAGACATTTCAAGTTCATATTCAAGAAGCTTACCAAACAATGCAGCCATAGAGATCTTTGATAGATCCTTGGACTCCTTGATTGCTGTAACCTTTGGTTGCCAAGGTCTTGTCAAACACTTCAATATTTTGATGTTTAACTCTTCAGTGTCAAAGACCTTTCCAAGACCCAAAAGATGATTTAATATATGAGTAAATCTGGTCTACAGTTGAGAAATGCTTTCATTGGAGTTCATCTTAAACATTTCATACTCATGGATCAAAGCATGCTTCCTTGATCTTCTAACTTCCTCAGTTCCTTCATGAGTAATTTCAAGCATTTCCCACATTTCTTTGGCACTGTTGCATCTTACAGTCCTGAAAAATTCATCAGAGGAAAGTACAGAGGTGATCATATTTTTTGCTTTAAAATTATATTGGGCAGCTCTTTATTCAACCCCAGTCATTTCATCCCATTCTTTGGGAATCAATTCATCTCCCACAGTTTTCTTTGGAATAAAAGGACCCTTTACTATTGCATTCCATGCTCCTGGGTCATTTGATTGAATAAAGATTTTCATTCTATTTTTCCAAAAGCTGAAATGTTCCCCTTCAAACATAGAAGGTTTGTTTAAAGAGACACCCTCCTTAAAGGTTATTTGGGAAGTATTCATATTTATTTTTGAAAAGAATAAGAGATCTTGAGTAACTTACAAGAACTCACTCTTGATGCCAATTGAAAATAATAGGAATACTTCTAAGCAACCAAATGGGGGTAAATTGGTTGAACCTTGGTAATTTAAAATTTTACAAATCAGAGTTTTCCACAGGATCTTTATCACTTTAAAATTGTTTTCAAATCAACCAATCTTATATTCAATCAAATTCCTCAGTGAAGAAAACCAATAGACAATTGAAATCTTTTCTGTGCAAGTAGTTTGAATCAAAGACCAAAGCAATAAGAGATGATGAGAATAGAATAAAGATCAACCACAATTTTATACTGGTTCACTTCAAACACTATGAAGCTACATCCAGTTCTTCCACTCAACACTAGAATGGAGTTCCACTATTGCAAATATTATTCTTAAAAGATATTACAAGCCTCTCTTTATCAACCCTAGATAAAGTTCAGAGATCTAAAACACTATTAGACTCTTAGAGACCAACCCCACTGAGAACACTACTCAGCAACCTCTAGAGAAACCCTATCTCTAGTTATCATGCAAGAAACCCATTTACAATAAGCCAATCTTTACAGAAATTGAATAACTATGATACAACTGCAAAGTTTAAGGAAAGAAGTCACCTGATGATCCAATGAATGATGCACATATGAATGATTAATCAGGTTGTATGTTGAAAACAGATTCAGACCATTACTTCCTTAAAACTTTGTAAAGAACCTTCTTGCTTTTTCTTCAATTTAACAACTCATGAAAGAATTGTGAAAGCAAGAACCTTATGAACCCAGAGAATCACTAAAGAGAGTTTGAAAAGCCTTTGAATGCTCAGTAATACGAATTGGTCAAGTTAGAAAAACAGCTGAGCCAAAGGTCTATTTATAACAAACTTTTATAACCGTTGGTAATCAATTAAATACGCTCCTGTAATCGATTATTTTACTTATATAATCGATTAAATCAAGCTTATAATCGATTAAAGTGTTCATAAAAATTCTGGGAATGGTTTTCAATCAAAATAATCGATTATAACGATGAGTAATCAATTACACCAGAAGGATGTTCAATAATAAAAGCACAGTGTAATCGATTACATCCTTTTGGTAATTGATTAAACCAGGAAGATATATAAAACGAGTTGTACTGTGTAATCGATTACAATCTCTGGTAATCGATTAAGCCAAAAAGATATATAAAATGAGTTGTACTGTGTAATCGATTACAATCTCTAGTAATCGATTAAGCCAGAAAGCTTCCAAGCTAATGAATGTATTAGGTAATCGATTACGACCTTTGGTAATCGATTATGACAGAAAGATGATTCTTTGTTTTAGTTGATGTAATCGATTACAGTTCATTGGTAATCGATTACAATGTTCATCAAGGCAGTTCAAAAAGTGAATCAAGTGAAAATAATCGATTATCCCAATATGTAATCGATTACAATGTTCTTGAAAGGTTTTCTAGAAAATACAAAGATAAAAAATAATCAATTGTTTTATTGAAATAATCGATTATATCAGAAAGAAACTTATTTTTCCAAAACCTTATGATTTGATTTAAAAACTTATGCAATTTTATCAAAGCCTTGTGAACTCTTTCTCATAACCACATGAATTTAATAAATGTTATGAATGCAATGCACTTGGATCACCAGAAATGCTTTCTTCCTTTTACATTCAATCACAAATTAATCTTCAAGGCTTCATGGCATGTTGAAAGTTCAAAACCTTCTTTCTTGAATCAATTTATCCTTTGTACTTCAAGTGGCTCCCCCTCAATTCAATAAATGTCTCCTGGAGTAATCAATTACACAGCGAATTAATCAATTACACCATGTTGAATAGCCTTTGTTAAGCTCGAATTAATCGATTACAGAGCTTATATAATCGATTATGTATGGTGTTACTACAACTTCTGTAAATTTCTTGGAAATTTAAACTGCCATATCTCAATTTAAATTCAAAATTCAAACTTGTAAATGAGAAAGTTAAGGCTCTAGGAACACGAGATAGTTGTTATACCATTCAAAATTCAAATTTGAACTCTGAATCACTCTATAAATACAACCTTCATAGGAGATAAAAAATTCATACCTATCAAACTCATATACTATGTGAAAACTGAGTTTTCTCCTTCATTCTCTCTATCCCAAACACTACCCATCAATCTCTTCCACCCAAAACTACTATGTCAACATTAAAGAAAGCCAAAACTAGCAAAAGAAAGGATGAAGAATCATCTGCTTCTGCTGAGAGCATATTGAATATCTGGTTTACTGAAGAAAAGCATAAGTTGAACTACATGCAGTTCAATGCTACTAAGCTGGTGATGCCACCCAAATATCTGGACCTTTCTTGGTTCATTAAGGAGGGATTTCAATTCCCTAACTTGTTGGAGATTCAAGGGTTGAAAAAGTTCCTTGGACTCAAGGGTACTTTTTACCCTGAACTGGTAAAGGTGTTTTACACCTGTGCAAAGGCCAGTATGGATCGAGTAATTCGTTCCCAAGTGAAGGGAGGACCCATGGTGATAGATGAAGAAGTATGGTTGGCTATTGCTGGAATTTCCTCTGAAGGTGTGAGGAGATTTGATGAAGAGATAGGGGGCTATAATAAAATTGAAACTTATAGAAGAATGTTGATTGATCGCCAAGCTAGGTTGAAGACTAGACTTGGTGTGGGAAATTTGACTGGGGAAGATAGGTTACTCCACTACATAATAACCCATATCCGTACCCCTAGGTCTACCAACCATGCTCAAATCACAGATGATGATTTGCAGCTGGTCTATGTCATGAAGACCTCCACACAGATCAATTGGATCATGGTCTTTTTGGAGACTATGGTGAAAGCCACTAGGCTCATTAGCTATAATTTTCCTTACGCTGTCGTTATATCCAAGTTCATTGACTACTTCCAAATTCATGTATCAAATGAGGTGGTTGACAACACAACTGACATCACCAACCTCATCAAAGAGAAGCATCTGAATAAACTTGGATTGATCAAGACACCCCATGGATGACATATGACTGGTCAGCAACCTCAAGCTGGAGGTGCTGAAGAAGGGGCTGAAGAAGCTGATGAAGGGGCTGCACAACAACCATATTCTCCTTTTGAATCCCTTATGATTCAAAATATGGACGCTCTTCTGACCCTACATCATGAGCATAAGGTAGAAACCAACTTTACAATTGAAGAAATCAAATATAGAGTAGAGAACAGTGAAGCTAGGCTGGTCTTAGATGAGATCCTTGCATTGCATAAATCATAATCATAATCATGCATACATGTGTTATGAAAAGGTTGAATGATTACATGATGCATGTGGAATGATTCTCTCATGACTTTTTTTTGAAAAAGCAAATATGTCTGCATTAATCGATTACTCTGTTTTTGTAATCAATTACATAAGCAAAGGATATTTCAGAAAAGTCATATAGAACACTTTAATCGATTATAAGCTAAGTGTAATCGATTACATAGTTCATTTCATTCATTAAGCATGCCTGTCTTAACCAATTACCACTCTTCTGTAATCGATTACATTGTTCATCAAAGTTTTCCATAACTGTTCAAGAACATTTTAATCGATTACTTGGCATATTAATCTATTACATAAGGTGAAATAATTGATTACATACTCGTATTAATCGATTACATGCAGTTAATTCTGTTTTCTATTTAAAGCTGTTGGGTCTGAAACTTTACTAAGAATTAATCTTTCAAATTTGTGAAATACCCAACACAAGCTAAAGCTCTCATAGGTCCAAGAAACAGTTTTCTGAGTATTAGATTTCTTGCTTAAGTTCAAAAGATCATTTGCTTCATAGTTGAAAATGAGTTAAGGCAAGATTTAGATAATAAGTTCAAGAGAGCAGATTCTGAATTATAACATTCATGCAACCTGGATTTGATTGGTAACTTCATTCGTGCATTCATTCATTCATTAAGGATCGCATGTTGTGTCTCTCTTGAATCTTCTTTTTAGATTTTTTTGTGTTTCAAATTTATGTTGTAAATCTAAGTTCAAATAGTTCTTTCAAGCTTTCTAGAGTAGTATTCTCTAGGGGTAAAGATTTGAGTAGGGTTCTCAGGTTCTTTGTGATTTGATTTCTAATAGGGTGTTAGAATTCTGATTCTTTGTCTAGGGTTGATAAAGAAGATCACTTCTCATTGCTTGTAAAGAACACATTTGAATTAGTGGAACTCTAATATAGTTTGATTAGAAGAACCAGTATATGTACTAGTGTTACTTTCTATTGTTCTATCTCTTCTTGCTATCTTGATCTCTTAACTGTTGTGATTTCTTCATTACTCAACATGTGTAGATTTTTGTCATTGATTCCTTGGATTAAGTGGTTTGATTGAATTGTAGTCTTATTGGTTTTAAAAGTGATAAAGATCCTTAAACTCTGATTTCTTAAAAGTTTTAAAAGGTCAAGTTTATACCAATTCACCACCCCTCTTGGTATTTGAGTGTATTCATATTATTTTCAGGTACTCTCTGTTCCTAAGTAAATGGAGTTGCCATGGAGATTAATGCAGAAGTCTGGAATGATGTTGCTGGGATTTCCTATGAAGGAGTCAGAAAATTTGATGAAGAGATAGGAGGATACAACAAAATAGACACATACAGAGGATTTTTGCAGAATCCTCAAATCAGAATGAAAACTAGATTACGGACTGGAAGCATGACTGGTGAAAATAGAATTTTTCACTACATTATCACCTAAATTCTCACACCTAGGTCCACCAACCATGCTCAAGTAACAAATGATGACCTTCAATTGGTGTATGGAATGGTGACAACAACACAGCTCAACTGGATTCTCATCATTGAGGAGACAATGCTGAAATCCAAAAGGTTAAAATCAATTATCAATTCCCTTATGTTGTTTTAGACTCTAGATTTATTTAATATTTTGGGGTTGATGTGTCCAATGAGATTGTGGACATTACCACAAACAGCCTCATCACTATCAAGCACCTCAACAAGTTAGGCTTAGTGAAGACCCCTAATGGGTGGTTAATGGCTGGAGAACAAGCTCCACAAGAGGGTGCTGATGAAGGTGAAGGAGCTGAAGAGGAAGATGATGTTGAAGCTGGTCCTGCTCAACAACAATGTGAAAATAATAGGAATACTTCACAACAACCAAGAGGGGGGTGAATTGGTTGAACCTTGGTATTTTAAAATCAAATTCAAATCAGAGTTTCAGGATCTTTATCACTTACAAAACCAAGAAACCTTTTACTCAATCAAATAGCTCAACCCAAGAATTCAATAGATTAAAATAAAATTTGTTGAACAATGAATATGATTCAAAGAATTAAAGATCAATGAATAAGATGAGATTAGAGATATAGAAATAAGAACACAAGCAATTTATACTGGTTCACTTCAAAACCTGAAGCTACATCCAGTTTCTTCTAATTCACACTGAATTAGAGTTCCACTATTATAAAATATTCTTACAAGCTTTTACAAGAATCTTCCCTTTATCAACCCTAGATAAAGAACAGAAATCTAAAACCCTATTAGACTTCTAAGGAGAAAGATTCAGAGAACACTACTCTAATCTTTATGCTAGAGAATCCTTCTCTAGTCCCAAGCTATAAGAATCCTATTACAATAGTCAAATTCAACAAACTATGTAAACAAAATTACAATCAATGAGTTCTGTAAAGAAACAACCTGATGATCCAGTGAATGACATGCATATGAATGAACAACTCAGGTTGAAATACAAAAACAAACTCAGAACATTCTTCTTCCTTAACCTTTGAAAGAAACTTCTTGCTTTTAGAATCACTCAAAAACCCATGAGTGTTTTAGTTGAAGCAAGAACTCATAGAACTCAGAAAATTACTTTGAATATGTTTCGAAAGCTTGTGTATGCTCAGAATATGAATTTATCAAGTTACAAAACAAGCTGAGCCTTGGTTCTATTTATAACAAACTTTTCTAAATGTCAGTAATCGATTAAACACGCCTAATAATTGATTAAAATGCTCATGTAATCGATTAAAGTGTTCTACAAGTTTCTGGACATGAGCAACGAGCAAAATAATCGATTATTCCGTCTTGTAATCGATTAAGACAACAAGCTTCAAATTATCAAAATATACTATGTAATTGATTACTATATTTGGTAATCGATTAAATCAGGAAGCTATATAAAACAGAATAAGCTATGTAATCGATTACAACATTCGGTAATCAATTAAGACAGGAAGACAATATTTTCAATTAAGCCTGTGTAATCTATTACTACCTTTTGGTAATCGATTCTTCCAGAGAGTCTTAAAACCATGTATAGCAATGTAAAGCTTTGTAGTCGATTACTATCTATTGGTAATCGATTAAAGTGTTTCAACAAAGCAGTGTATGTGAAAACAAAGGTTAAATAATCAATTATTCCCATATGTAATTGATTACTTTGTTCTTGAAAGTTTTTCAAGAATGAACTAAGAACAATTTAATCGATTATATATTTAATGTAATCGATTACAATAGTATAAAACAATTTTTCCAAAAACCTTTGAGTCAAAATAAAACCTTAGTAAAGTATTAAAAGTTTTGTTTGATTTTCATAAAAACCACTTTGTTAAATCAATGAATGAATGATTGAATGTATGAATGCATGGATCAATCAGATTGTTTTCCTTTTACATAAACTTCCAAGTCTTCAAGCATGTTGAAAGCACAAAACTCTTCTTGAATCAAAGACTTCCAAACATTATGAAGCTCCCCCGTGTCCAACACAATGGACACCTTTTGAATCCCTAATGATTCAAAAGATGGATGCTATACTGCCTTTGCATCATGAGCATAGAGCCAAAACAAATTCCTCCATGGAAGAAATTACTTCTAGGCTAGAAAATATAGAGACTAGGATGGCTATCAAAGATTTTGACAATCCCTAGTTTAGTTGATGTAATTTCTTGATTGTGGCTGTGGTGTTTTTGCTTTGTTATTTTTAGTTGTTGTATTATGTTTTCTTGTATGACACCTTATGATTAATGAATAAAACTTTGTTTTTGTTGTTTATATATTCCTTGCGTATTTTGTTTTCACTGGTACATTTTGTAATTGATAAGTCAAAAGGGGGAGAAAATGAACATATACAAACATATATATTTGGATAAGGGGATCCAATATTGTTACATGATTAATCCTTATCTGATTTAATCTAAATTGTTCATTGCTCTTATCTGAAGTTAATATAAAATAGCCTAAGATAGGGGGAGCAATATAATGAATGTACAATGTTTATGCAAAGTATACTTGACATTTGTTCTTGGCAAAAGATGAATTGATTTGAGATTTCAAGTATAAATTTCCTAGCAATCATCCCTGAAAAAGCACATAAAGGCTAATTATGTTCAATTGAAGTTTGGCATGATCAAAGCCAAAAAGGGGGAGAATGTTAGATACATGGGGAGCTTGAAGAAGATCAAGATGATAAGGCTATTTGTCTTCGATGTATTTTAGCTTTTTACATGCCATTCAATTGAAGGCATATGTAATTTGTTAGTTGTTTAAGAGTTTCATCCTATGATCCCTTGAATTGCATAAGCATCATTCATTGGCATGCATACATGGTTTTTATCAAGTCACATGATTTGTGAAAAAGCTTAAGGTTTTCATGTTTACATATGATGCCAAGTTCTCATGGTTATGTTTTGGATGAACCTTTTACACTAACTTAATCGATTACCAGAATATGGTAATCTGTTACTTAATCCATGAAGAACTAATTAATCAATTACGAGGTAATGGTAATTGATTACACAGTACAAAACACAAAATAATCTTCCTAAGTTAATTGATTACCATCTAATCGTAATCGATTACATTAGCATGTTTATGAAGCTAGACTGTCTGTTGTAATCGATCACATAACGGTTTAATCGATTACGTTGCTCTTGTATCTTTTCCAGAAAGAACAAAGAACACTTTAATCAGTTAAATATAATATTAATCGATTACTTAAGTGAAAATAATCGATTACATGGACGATTTAATCGATTACATTTAGTTGAAACAGTTTTCTATAAAAAGTTGTTGGGTCTTTTGATTTGTACAGAATATCAAAATTTAAAATTTTGACTTTTTTCAAAAGCCTTCTGAAATTGAGAGAAGATACTCTGAGTAACAAAGCTCTTGTCCCATAATTCAAAGATATTCATGCATCATTGATAAATTCTTTTTGGACAAGATTTCAAAGGAGTTTCTTGGAGAGCTTGGTCTGAAACTTGCTTTCTTTCAACCTGATTCCAGATTGGTAAACACATGCATTTTCATTTTTGGATCATAAGGTTGTATCTCTCCTCTAAACTCTGGTTGTAATTCATTTTTACATTTCAGCTTGTTAGTTGCTATTACAAAATGGTTCTTTAAGCTTGTCTAGAGTAGGGTTCTCTAGAGGGAAGAGTAGATAAGGGTTTCTCTATGTCTTGATCATTAGAGGTTTAGAGGGTATTTAGATTTCAGTTCTTTATCTTGGGTTGATAAAGGGTGATATTTTGTAAGCTTGTAAAGAACAAATTTTTGTTAATAGTGGAAGAGTCAAGGTTTGGTTAGAAGAAATTGGATGTAACTTCTCTTGTTGAGGAGTGAACCAATATAGTTCTTGGTGTTCTTTTAATCTCTTCTTGTTGTCATTGATTGCTAGTCTTTTGGATAATCTTTTTAGGATCAACAGATAAACATTTTCTGCTATTTCTTTTTGTGAATGGTGAATCTTAATTGACTAGAATTTTATTTTAAAAGGGTGTCCTTGTGATACGATCCTAAAGCCGCTGCTTGTTTCAAAGAAATTTTAAAAGACCCTATTTTAACCAATTCACCCCCTCTTGGTTAATTGTGTGTGTTCATATTGTTTTCACCTGTCACCTCCCTTGAATTCGTACATGTTCCAAGGGAGGTTGATCATTGTGAAGTGTAGGGCGCAGGCTTGAGCGGAGAGTTCCGACGTTATTTGACAAGAATTTGATTCGATCAGCGGCCCTCAACATTTTGCTGATGCTGCGAAGCTCTTCCTACACAGGAGCATTGCTATTTTGGAGGAGAATGGGCAACTGCACCAAAAGGCCGTGAACAAGGCTGCTTCCTTGGAGAGGGAGCTAGCCAAATTGAATTCAGTTGTCCGCAACGTCTAGAGGGTGGTGTAAGATAGGGCCTTGAAGCCCAAAGGCATGTGATAAGAAAAACAAAAATTTTCAAAGTGGAAACACACATACCATTCAAGAATCATTCTTTAGAACATAGATGTTACCTTGTTTATATTCGAAATTGATGATCAAGAATAGGCTTGAAGATACAAGCCCTCTAATGTTGATCCACACCACTTCTTGTCAAGACTCAAGAACGCTTCTTGAATGCCACCAACAAACACCAAAGGAGGCAAGCTAGGCGTACCAATGGA
>PYAF01003583.1:19800-41471 GCA_007407185.1 Glycine tomentella
TATACCCTTATAGGTCCACCCACGACTTTAGCTAAGACATCTCCATGTCTGTAGCTCATGAGGTCTTTACCTTGTATCTGCATACAAGTAGATAAGTCGTGCTAGTCTTACCCGAGATCGCTGATCCCCATTCTCAGTGTCTCTAGACTAGGAACTTAAATTTAGGAGTAGACATCTGGTATCCATGAATCCTCATGATATTGATCCCATCACTGATATTCAAGAGATACCTATTCTATTCCAAGGGTTTTATCCAGTTACTCATATATTAATAATAATATCGAGACAAAATATGAAACAAGATAAAGAGCGCTTATAATTTATTCATGACAACATTGAAAAGTACATGTACGTCCTAATCTAAAGATTGTCTCTAGGACATCCATATACTAACAGGTGGAACACTCCAAGCTGAATAGTGTCGTGGTTGTTAGTATGTATGTGTCCTAGAGACAATCTAATTTATCAGTTGAATACCTTGTACTATTTATTATTACATGATTAATAAGAGCAAACTTTATCTTTATCATATTTATGTCTTACCTATATTTATAGTAAAATGCATTTAAAGATAAAGGCCCTAGGAATAGAACAAATGTACACTCGAGGATCTATGATAGGGATCATGATCATGAGGATTCGAGGACACTACATGTCTATTGCCTAAATCTAGTTCCTAGTCTTGAATCATTAAGAAAGGGCATTGATGATCTCAATAAAACTAGTATGACATCTTCTACTTGTATAGAGATACAAGGTAGGGACCTCATGGAATGCAGGCATGGTGATGCCTTAGCTGATGTCGTGGGTGGATCTATTAGGGAACATATGGCACTGAACTGACCCGCCGAGAAACTCCACAAGGATTCTTTAAAATATCATTGGATTTGTAAAGTCTCTTATCGTTTGGTAGTGTGAATCGTCCTAGACTTGAGGATGTCATCGAATACTGTGTCCTAGGGTTATACTTTGACTGTACGACTCTATCCGCCTAAAAATGGGGAGAACAGTGTACTCTTGGGTATAACCTGAATACATGAGTATAAATGGACATGTCGAAAGGACTCACAATCCCTTATGATGGATTAGTCGTTCACAAGATCGGTAGGGCTTGGATGACTTCTAGTTGATTCGGAAATTTATGCATAGTAAGAGATCATGAGGAGTCATGGTCTATCTTAGAGTCAATAGAAGAAGATTCCTTGTTACTATGAAAAACTATATTTAGTCAATAAAGATTGGAGATACAGTATCCAAATTAGAAAGGTAGATCACTTGATAAACTCCATTATTTTTGGGGTCGCAGAGCATTGCTAGTGTCTTATGTGGTCATTAAATGAATCGGGTCCGTTAAAAGAGTTTACTTGGTCCAAGTTTATTTATGTCAGTGACTAATTGGGCCTAATGGGTCACACACAAAGATTATTCTTTGTTGCAAGTTATAGTGATTTTGGGCCAATAATTAGTTATTGGGCTTTATCAAGACTATGAATTAAATTGGGTTAGAGTTGGACTTCAATCCCACTTGAATCATGCGTCCTATTTGGGGCATTAGTGGTGAAATTGGTCTTAGGCCATGAATCCTAGTAAGTCAAGGAATTGACTTGACCAAAATAAGTTTTAGGCAAATTATAAATTTAAATTTGAATTTTGGATTTTGGATTCAAATTCAAATTCAAATTCAAATTAGAAACTGGGATAAGATTGAATTTGTATTTTAATTTAAATTTCAAATTTGAAATTTGAATTTGAATTTTAAATTCAATGAGGTTAGGTTGTTGAGGATAATCTAAATTATCTAAATGAATTATCCAATAAAAATTGGATGAAGATTCTCTCAACAATATTGGTTGTTCAGGATAATTAAAATTATCTAAATGAATTATCTAATAAAGATTAGATAAAGATTCTCTCAACAACATTATCATTTGAATTCATAATTCAAATGAGTTTTGTTGCAACAAACTTTGGAGGGTTGAGAGAGAGAAAATGCGGTTTTGATGAAAATATCTTGATAATTTCTTTTTCAAATTATCTGCAACAAATGGATAGGATCCATTCACTTGAATTTTGCATTCAAGTATTGCAAGAGTGGAAGAAACTCAAAGATGTTCTAGTAACATCTTGAATTTTGAAATTCTCAATAAACTGAGGCTGATTTGGAGTGAGAGGATAATGCAATGCAACAACTTCATCTCACCTTAAATAGGCGCCTATGTGGGGAGGATTGAGAGAGAAAGAATTTTTCCCCTTCTTCTCTTGGTTCTGAATCAAATTCTAGTTTTTCCTCTATCTCATCTTCTCTCCTCTTTTGCTGCACCTTCACCTGACCTCAAGGCACCTTCATAGTCTTGAGAAAAGAAACCAAATACTTGAAAACTAGCACACAGCAAGGACAAACAATTATCTTCATAGTTGGACTCCCTGGCCCCCAACTATGGTATCTAAACTATCGCCAAAATAATAAACTCCTCATATCTAACTATATCCCTTTATTAGCTCCTTGAAACGTCGTTTTGAGATTTCTCAAGTTCACGTGCTTTGGTTCAAATGTAGAGCTCTATATACCAAATTAAAGACTATTTTGTATAGATTTCATAAACAAGGCTTACGTTAGCATTCAGGGTCAAATACCCACTCAAATTTAAAAAGAGGCTAAAATGGTGTTTTGGGAGTCCACGTCAAAAGACATCATTTTGAAATTTCGATCATACCAATGTGACTAGGGCTCAACAAGGATCACAGAAATGACATCAATTTCATAAAAAAAAGACTTTTACAACATCTCATTTTCAAAGGGTTTTCAAAGGAAGTATAGAAACAGCCAATAATTGTACCCGAATCACAACAGATATCAAGAGAGGCTTAAAATAGCTAGAAGAACACAAAGGAAACCAAGATTACTTCGAGGAAACCAATAAAGGAGGATTGGAGGCTCCGTTCTCTACCGGATCCTCGAGTTGAGTTTTGAAGATTCCGCATCGATTAAAGTGCTCCTCTTCGTGCAGTGGTCCAACGACAAGCAGCGATGCCTCGTGGTGGTCTCTGGTGGCTGTGGGTGGTGGAGGATGATGGTGGGAGGCGGCTTAGCTGTTGGGAGGAAGAAAAATCACAAATTTCTTGATTTGGAGTCTGAAATACGTATTTAACACCGCCTTAACTCTCCCAGACGAGCAAAAGTGCTTGCAAAATTCGCCTGGGCGAGCTAACCAGATTTTAGAATTTCTGCTTCAGTGAAAAATTAATTTCTCACACTCCAAAACTTATTTTTACAATCCTAACTGTCAAAAGTTACATATTTGGGTTAGGAGATTACCTTTAAAAGTTGAAGGAGATCCAACGGTTAACCAATCCAGAATGGTGATGTTACTAAAATCGGTTTCGGGTCAAATTCGGAATCACTCAAATACAACACATCTCAGCCAAACTCTACATAACATTTCAATTAATCTAAACTAATCAAATAATCAAATAATTCAAGAAATACATTAAACATCTATTTTCAGTTATTGAAATTTCAGGGTGTTACAAGAAATAATATTGATGTGAATAATGTCGTTGTGTGATGTGGATATACGTGAATACCATGGGGGTGCATGATTAGATAACCTTGCGAGGGTGGTTTATGAATTTTAAGCATCCTAAGAGAGAATGAGATTGTTTAAAATTTGGATCCCTAGCTATCCATAGTCAGTGCATTAATGGTGCCTATGATTGTATATTGTGTATGTCCACGTGGGGTATATTGACTGGTTGGATAACCTTGCCAGGGTGGGTTTACGAATTTTAAGCATCCTAAGAGAGAATGAGATTGTTTAAAATTTCAGTCCCTATCTATCCATGGTCAGTGTATCGGTGATGTTGTTATGTACATGGGGGTGCATGACTGGATAACCTTACGAGGGTGGGTTTACGAATTTTAAGCATCCCAAGAGAGAAAGAGATTGTTTAAAATACCGGTCCCTATCTATCCATAGTCATTGCATTGATGGTGCCCATGTTCATACTTCATATTTCATGGATGGAAGTAGAATGGTGACAGTAAGTACAAGGGTACTAGGGGGCATCACTCTGTTTGGAACTCCCTTGTGACTTAGGGTTGATCACCATGGAGGGAGGAGCGACCAGTGCACAATAGGGTGACCTCGACGAGCTACTGCATCATTTTCCTAAGAGAGGCTATTTCCATGAGTATGGTACCACATTGCATGCTGAGTGATGAGTCAGATGCATACATCATTCTTAACATGATTGTTTGAGTTGTGGAATGCATTGGATGATTGTTTTTGTTGAATGTGTAATGGAATGATAGGTTTGTGGTAAATTGTGGTGATTTGTGTTGTTTTTTTCCCAACTGCTATTATCTAATGCTTGTGGTTTTATATAATAAACTTACCCTTGTTTTTGTTGTACCGTGTGGTTGGTACCTGTGATGATCGCGAACTTTCGTTCGTGGGAGCAGATGAGCAGCAATAGGTGACTATGGAGAAGGATTCTTTTTGGTTGGAGCCGCCAAGCCGACGTGATGACGTTGGATTTCTTTTTGGAGAAAGAATTATGTTTTGTTAATCAACTCTTTCTTAGTTAGTTCTTTGGCTTTTTGTTAAATATATAATTTCAGGTGTATAGACATGTAAAACTAAAGGAAGTTCTGACATATGATTGACAGTACTGATTTAATATATATGTACATATGTGTTTAATTATGTACTTGTAATATGTGTATGATAATTGTATTATCGTGAAAAATTTATGATAAGTGCCATATCTTAGTAAAATTAGGACTTCAAATAAGGCACTTATCCCTTGCTTTCACTAAAATTATTTAATGAATTTACCCTAAAACCTAGTTAGTTTGTATTTTGTACTTGGATGAATATTGTTTTCGTATTTTGGGAAGAATTGTCCAATCATATTTTGCATTTTGATAGGTTCAAGGAATTTCGAAGCTTCCGAACAAGCAAAGCAAGCAAAAAAGGCTTAAAAAGCAAACATGGGAGGTGCTACAAGCAATCAGGCCCAAATTCATCCAAACCCAAAGAGATCTACAACACTAAGCAATTAACTCGCCCAGACGACCAACTCCAGTGCATTTGGCTCGCCCAGGCGAGCTTCAAGCTCCAAGGAGATAAAGATAAGCTCGCCCAGGTGAGCAAACAAAGAACAAATCACTCCCCTGGGCGAGTGAAGCTGGCTGGAGGCAGAAAACTATAAATAGGGGACGAAATTTGGAGGATGGAATGTAATTTTCATTTTTATTGTTGTCTTGCTTCATTTATCAGCTTAGGATCCTTGAAATTTGATAGTAGATAGTTAAGGAGAGTGAGAGAAAGTGAGGATCATAGGGGAGACTTTGCCAGAAAGATTCGGTGATGATTCGCTTCACCAATTCTTCTCTTGAGGAAGTTCTCTCTATGGCCACCGAAGCTTCTCTAAGGATTGGATGTACTTTTCTTATCCCTATGTCTTTCTTTTAATATTTATCTATGCATGAATCGTTCTATTCCTTATTGGTGGTTTCATTCTATCCTTAATGCTTGATTCTACTTGATCACTAGTTTCATGAAATTAACTCTAAGTGAGACTGGAAAGTAATCTTAGGGTTTGAACAGAATGATTTTACTCATTACGTTACGTTGCTAGGAATAAGGCATAACGTTTTGATTGCATTAAACACGCGATTATGATTTTAATGCTGGGATGTTTATTCAATATGCGAGGGATAGATATTTAGTAAATATCCTTGGGACTCTTAAATACGAGGAATCGATTTAGGGTAATTCAAGGTGTGCAACAATAAGGATAGAAAATGATTTATGCATGGTAAAAGTTAACTAAATACTAAAGGGGTAAGAACGATGAAATCCAATCCTACACTTTTCCTGAATTAAACTAAACTCATTTTATTTGTTTTCGTATTTTCCCCATTCGTTAGATTTTTACTCTAGTTAATATTTGTACGTTTCGTTATCACATAAAATCAAAAGAACTTTCGCTTACACTCTTTGTACATAAACTATTAATCTGTTGAATTTTATTTGAAAACTAAAGTAAACTCAAGTCCCTGTGGAGATGAACTTTTATAAAGTTTGTAACTTACAACGACAAATCGGTACGCTTGCTGAGAGTCTAACAAGTTTCTGGTGCCGTTGCCGGGGATTTGATTCGTTTACTAAGTTCGTTTAAATATAATTTTTCAGTTTAGTAAAACTTTATCTTTATTTATTTATTTTAAGTTTTGTATATAAATTCTCTAGTTATATTTTGCTAACCTTGGTACTTACAAAATCTTGTAGTTTGTTCCTTTGCCTTTATACAGATAAACCTTTGTTTGATCCAGAGATTACCAAGACAAAAAGGAAAAACAGAAAAAAAAAAAAGAAACAAGAATCCAACAAGCCACCAGGGGAACTTCGTCTATTGATTCTCCTTCACCCGAAAAACCAATTGTACATGACAATATGGCTGATCGAGGAGGAGAAGGAAATAGAACACCAAGGAGGACTCTTGGTGACTATGCATACCAACAAGGTCCCAAGCACTACAACAACATAGTAATCCCTCCTTTCAAGAATAAAGTTGTGAAGCTGAAGACAGCATTACTCAGTCTTATTGGCTCACATCCATTTGTTGGGCTAGACCATGAGGATCCATACGTGCACTTATCCACTTTCATGGAGCTATGCAGTACTATGGGAGCCTCAGACGAAGATGCTGAAGCTGTTTACCTCAGAGCTTTTCCTTTTTCTTTGACAGGTAAAGCTAAGACTTGGCTTCAGTCCCAACCAAACAAAAGTCTAAGCACTTGGGAAGAATTGGAGGAGAAATTCATTGCTAGATTCTTTCCTCCATCAAGATTCATCAGTGTCAAATCAACTATCGATACATTTTCTCAAGGAACAGATGAACCTCTTTGTGAAACCTGGGAGAGATTCAAATCATTACTTCGAAGATGCCCAAACCACAACTTTGATGATGCTGTGCAACTACACATTTTCTACAGTGGTTTGAGGCCTCAGACAAAAATGATCATTAATGCTTCAACTGGAGATACGATGATGTCAAAGATTCCGGAGGAAGCCATTATAATCATTCACTCAATAGCAGCCAGTGATTATCAATCTCACCATGATAGATCTCCGATTCAAAGAAAAGGTATAATGGAGCTTGATACTCAAAATGCCATTCTAGCACAAAATAAGCTCCTGACTCAACAACTAGAGGCTTTGACCAAGCAAATAGGTCAACTTCCTCAACAAATATAGCAAGGAGGTTCACAAAAAACACACACAGCTCATCAAGTTCAACAAATAAAATGTGATTTTATGGTGGAGATCATCAAAATGGCCATTGTTCAGTACCTAGTGATTGTCAACAAGAAGAGGAGGCTCATTACATGCAGAATCAAACTAGACCCCCGCAAAACTATCAAGGAAATTACCAAAGTTACCGTGGTGGTCCAGGTTCAAATCAACCTTATGGTTAGAGACAAAATGCATATAATGTTCCCACTAACCCTCCTTTTGAAGGTACCACTAATAATTTCTATGCAGGTCCTGTTAGAATCAAAGAAGCTGAAGCAAAGGATTCAAAGATGATTGAAGAAATATGAGTTTTGATATTTTACATGCCCAATCAATTTGATGGCATATGTAATTGTGTTTAAGCTTGGTTCATTAGATAAAGCTTTATGATCCTCATTGGCTATTATTAATTCATGCATTCATACATTCATATGATTAGGAATTAATCATGTGGTAATAAAAAAATTGATAGAAATTCTTAAAGGTATTAGGAATTGTATAAAATAATTCTTTACTGCTTTAATCGATTATCTTGGGAAAATAATTGATTACAGGCATGTGTATGATTTCTGGAAAATGCCTTATGAACACTTTAATTGATTATCTTGGGAAATAATCGATTACATAAGCTTTTGCATAATTTCACACAGCATGTTCATCTAGTTTAATCAATTACCAGATATTCATAATCGATTAAATATGCATTGTTAAGTTTTAGACATGGTCTATGCTAATCGATTAAATGGGAAATTCATCGATTACCAATGTGCATTAAAAAACTTAGTTTATTTGACTTAATCGATTACAAGGAGAATTAATCGATTATTCTGTTCGTGACAGATTTCCAGATTTTTGATGAACACTTTAATCGATTATATGGATAAAATAATCGATTACAATAGTTAAAATAATCGATTACATTGACGAATTAATCGACTACAGTTAGTTAAAACTGTATTTTTTTTATAAATAGGAAAGCTGAGTCTGAGTTAAGAGTAAGTTGAAAAAGAAAAGTCACTCATGCATACTCTGTGAAATACATTCTCTAAAGCTCTCAAGTGTACCCAAGACAGAAATTAGTGAGATGATCAATTGTGTTGAGTGTCATGAAGATTTACTTGAGTTTTTAGTGTTGATACTCAAGGATTCAAGGATTTCTCAAGCTAGTGCTTAAAGAAGTGATTAAGAAAGATTGGTAGTCATCTTTTGCATATAATCTCAGGTTGATTGAATCATTCATATCATTGTAAATGCTGAGGATTATGAGGTGATATCCTTCTTGTACCTAAAGCTTGAGTTTGGTTAATATTTTCTGTTTGATTGTTCTGTAATTTCCATATAACATTTGGTTTCTTTAAAGTTTTTCTAGAAAGGGTTTCTAGAGGGAAGAACAGAGAGGGGATCTCTAGTTCTTGGTCTTTCGAAAAGTCTATAGGAAGTAGATTTTGAATTTTACCTAGGGAGGGTAAGAGAGATCATTTGTAAGCTTGTAAAGAACAAATATTTGTTATAGTGGAACTCTAACCAAGATTTAGTTGGAAGATAACTAGATGTAGCCTTCGGGGTTGAGAGGTGAACCAGTATAAAACTTGTGTGCATTTGATTACAGTTTATATTTCATTTAAATTCTTGAAGTATAGAATTTGTTCATCATATAAACTTGGTTGTTGCACAAGAGTAATTTAAATGATGAAGTGATTTGATTTCGAATTGATTTTAAATAGATACGATCTTTGTAAAGTCTTCCGCTGTTACATATTTTGAAAGGAAATTTTTAAAAACTCTGAGGTAAAACCAATTCACCCCCCTCTTGGTTATTTGCATAAGTTTTCATTATATTTTCAATTGGCATCAAGAGTTGATTCTTGTAATTTGCTCAAGATCTTTTTAAAATCCTTGACAATGAATGCTAATCAAATAACATTCAGGAGGGAGCCTCATTGAATAGACCATCTTTGTTTGAAGGCGAACATTTTAATTTCTGGAAAAACAAAATGCAAATCTTCATCCAATCTAATGACCCAGGTGCGTGGAATTGTATTGAGAAAGGCCCTTTCATTCCTACCAAAGTTGTTGATGGCAAATCAATACTAAAAGAATGGGATGAAATGTCTGAAATAGAAAAGAAAGCAACTCAATATGATTTCAAGGCAAAGAACATGATAACTTCTGCATTATCCTCCGATGAATTTTTCAAGACTGTTAAGTGTAAAAGCACCAAAGAAATGTGGGAACTACTTGAAGTAATGCATGAATGTACAGACGATGTAAGAAGATCAAGGAAACATACTCTCATCCGTGAATATGAAATGGTCAAAATGAGAGATGATGAGAATATCTCACAGCTTCAAACTAGGTTCACCCACATAGTAAATCACTTGCTTGGGCTAGGAAAGACTTTTGATGTAGAAGAGCTGAACATCAAAATCCTCAAAGGCCTAACAAGGGATTGGCAACCTAAAGTCATAACCATCAAAGAATCAAAGGATTTTATCAAAGATGTCCATGGCAGCTATGTTTGGCAAGCTCCTAGAATATGAACTTGAACTGTCTTAATTAACTCATAGTGAAAATGTAGATAAAAGGCATAAAAGTATAGCATTAAAAGTTGCACTTCAAAGATTGAAAGATAAGAAGATTCAAGTGAAGATAATAATGATGAGAATATGAATCTCACTGTGAGGAAGTTTACCAAGTTTATGAGGAAAAGTAAAAACAGAAGGTATCCACAACAAAAGAAAAGAAATGACAACACCAACAAGAACAATAACTTCTCCTACATCACTTGCTTTAATGTGGAAAGCAAGGTCACATAAAGTCTGAATGCCCCTCACTAGCAAAGAAGCCACAAACTGAGATGAGATCAAAAAGGGGTGGAAAGCCTAGAAAAGCCTACATTGCTTGGGAGGACAATGAATCCACCAGTTCTGAATCCTCTTCAGAAAAAAGAAGTTGAAGCTCACCTATGTCTTACATCTACCATTTGTGAAGAAGAAGAAACATCAAGTACAGAATCCGAGGTAAATTCTGAAGTTGATAATGTAGTTGATGCTTTTCATAAAGTGCATTGGGAAGCTCAAAATCTAGCTAAAGCAAACAACAAGCTTAAAGGTGACTTAAGATGGCATGTATCCAAGCTTGTTGAATTGCAAGAAGAACTTTGTAAATTGAAAAAGGAACATGACAAACGTCTTTCAAGTTACAAGGAAAATGGACGTACATGCTCCTTAGCCATTTCTAAGGTTGATAAATGCAATGAATTGCAAAAAGAATTTAATGAGTACAAGCTGAGTAAAGGTAAGGAAAATATGCTTTTGCAAACTGAAAATAGTTATTTGGTTGATTTACTTAGGAAATATATAAAGGCAAATGTAACTTAGATGAATTGCTAAGTGTCCAAAAATTTGCTGGTGATACTTATGGTTTGGGATATAAACATGGAGCCAAAACTCAAGGTAAGCTTGTGTTTGTACCTCCAAAACATAAGTATCATAGGCAGCACAATCAACCAAATGTTTATCATAGATTTTCTCATGCTAATTCATTTAAATCTCCTACTTTCAATTATTGTATGTTAAAAGGTCATTCATCATATAAATGCTTTGCTAGAAGATTTTATGTTCCAAATGGAGAATGCATATGGGTTAAGAAAAGAAAGAAAGCAACTAACCCCTTTGGACCCAACTCAAATTGGGGACCCTTTTTCTCTACTTAATTTGATATGTGCAGATGTGTCTTAGAGCAAAATCATCAATATGGTACTTAGATAGTGGATGCTCTAAACACATGACAAGGGACATATCCATGCTCACAGATGTAGTACTTAAAGAAAGAGGATATGTTACCTATGGGGACAACAATAAAGGCAGAATTATTGGGCAAAGCAACATAGGAGACAGTTTAACCACCAAAATCAAGGATGTCCTTTATGTTGAAGGGCTGAAGCACAATCTACTAAGTATTAGTCAATTGTGTGATAAGGGTTTCAAAGTCACCTTCAACAATGAGACTTGCTTGATACATGAAGGAAAAACTGGAAAAGTTGCACATATTGGCAAAAGGAAGGGTAACATTTATGTTCTATCCATTGACCATGCATTCATACATAAAACTGATTGCTTAATGAGTAAAGTTAATGAGACATGGTTATGGCATAGAAGAACATCTCATTAACATGCATCATCTCAACAAGCTAGTAAGAAAGGACTTATTAATTGGTCTACCTAAGCTTAAGTTTGAGAAGGATAAAATTTGTGAAGCATGTCAAAGAGGAAAGCAAATTAAAAATTCTTTCCAAAGTAAGAACATGGTTTCTACTTCTAGACCTCTTGAATTGCTTCACATGGACTTATTTGGTCCTTCAAGAACTATGAGCATAGGAGGAAATTATTATGGTTTTGTTATTGTTGATGACTATTCTAGATACACTTGGACATTGTTCATTAGATCTAAAAACCAAGCATTCACAGCTTTTAAGAAACTAGCCAAATTAATTCAAAATGAAAAGGGTTGTAATATTGCTTCAATTAGAAGTGACCATGGTGGTGAATTCCAAAATGAACACTTTGAAAAGTTTTGTGAAGATTTTGAAATTAATCACAATTTTTTAGCTCCAAGAACACCTTAAATAAATGGTGTTGTGGAGAGGAAAAATAGATCACTTGAAGAAGGAGCAAGGACTCTCCTAAATGAAACAAAATTACCTAAGCATTTTTGGGCTGATGCAGCGAGCACTGTTTGCTACACCTTGAATAGAATTCTCATAAGGCCTTGTTTGAAGAAAACCCCTTATGAAATCTATAAAGCAAGAAAACCAAACATTTCTCACTTGAAAATATTCGGCTGTAAATGTTTTGTTTTAAAAAATGGTAAAGATAATCTTGGCAAGTTTGATTCAAAAGCTGATGAAGCCATCTTTCTTGGATATTCCTTGCAAAGTAAGGCTTATAGAATCTTTAACAAGAGAACCTTGTGTGTTGAAGAATTTGTACATATTATATGTGATGAATCTAACCCTTCTCTAGAAGAAGTATTAAGTGATAATGATGCAGAAACTAAAGAGGAAAAATAGCAGCTTATTGAAGTTAGCAAACAAGAAGAAGATGAAGCACAACTAGACTTCAATCAAGAAGCAACTACACGTAAACACAAAGACTGGAGGACCACAAGAGATTTATCATTAGATAACATAATTGGTGAAGTATCTAAGGGAGTATCTACTACTAGATCTTCTCTAAGAAATCTTTGTTGTACGATGGCTTTTGTATCTCAAATTGAACCAAATAATATTGAACAAGTCTTACTAGATGAACATTGGTTGATTCCTATGCATGATGAGTTAAACAATTTAAAAGGAATAATGTTTGGGAACTTGTCCCTAGACTTTCCACTCACACACCTATTGGCACTAAGTGGATTTTTAGAAATAAGCTGGATGAAAGTGGCATCATAATAAGAAACAAAGCTAGATTGGTTGCAAAAGGTTACAACCAAGAGGAAGGCATTGATTATGATGAAACTTGTGCTCCAGTTGCTAGATTAGAGGCCATAAGGTTACTTCTTGCATATGCATGTATGTTGAATTTCGGATTGTTTCAAATGGATGTGAAAAGTGCATTCCTTAATGGTTATATTGATGAAGAGGTATATGTTGATCAGCCACCTGGTTTTATAGATCATCAATATCCTAATCATGTATACATATTAAGGAAAGCTTTGTATGGTTTGAAACAAGCTCCAAGATCTTAGTATGAGAGATTAAGCAAGTTCTTGCTTGATCAATCATTCATAAGAGGAGAAGTGGATAAAACCTTGTTCATCAAAAGAAGAGACAAAGATATACTTTTAGTACAAATTTATATTGATGATATTATTTTTGGTTCCACTAATCACTCTTTGTGTAAAGAATTTTCAGCTAGCATGCAGAAAGAGTTTGAAATGTCAATGATGGGAGAGCTCACTTTCTTCCTAGGACTACAAGTTAAGCAAATGAAGAATGGGAATTTCCTTTGCCAATCAAAATATTGCATGGAAATGTTAAAGAAGTTTGACATGGAGAATTGCAAAGCTGCAACAACACCAATGGCAACTTCTACCTATCTAGATTCAGATGAAAAAGGGAAAAGAGTTGATGAGTCAAGATATAGAGGAATGATAGGATTATTGCTTTATCTTACAGCAAGTAGACCTGACATTATGCTAAGTGTTTGCTTGTGTGCTAGATATCAAGCCAATCCTAAAGAATCTCATCTAACTGCACTAAAAAGGATCTCAAAGTATCTAAAGTCTACACCAAAAGTGGGTCTTTGGTATCCAAAAGTACAACTATCAGCTTAATAGGATTCTCTGACTCTGATTTTGCAGGATGCAAATTGGATAGAAAGAGCACAAGTGGTACTTGTCATTTATTGGGAAGCTCTTTAATCTCTTGGCATTGCAAAAAGCAATCATGTGTAGCCTTGTCAATAGCTGAAGCTGAGTACATATCAGCTGGAAGTTGTTGTGCTCAAAGCTTATGGTTGAAGCAACAACTCCAAGATTTTGGTGTGGAACTTCAACACATTCCACTTCTATGTGATAATACAAGTGCTATAAATATCTCCAAGAATCCAATCATGCATTCCAGAACAAAACACATAGAAATCAGACATCATTTCATTAGAGACCATGTGCAAAAAGGTAATATTAAAATTGAATTTGTTGAAAGCAACAAACAATTAGCTGATATATTTACCAAACCCTTAGATAGAGATAGGTTTTTTACTCTAAGAAACATGCTTGGTATATTAGATGAATCTAGTATATGTTGATTAACATTCCTGTGCTTATCACTCTTTATATAACTTGCTTAAATATTGTGTGAAAGCAGTTAACTAAATTGGAAATTGAATTTGTAACGACCTAGATTTTATGCTGATTTCTATCAATATTATTATTACTTACTTTATTAGGGTTAAATTGTTAAGAAGCATATATTTGTAAAAATTTTAAAACATAAAACTTACAAAAATTTGAGACTAATATATCATACATAGCCACCGTCCTTATTACAAAAGTCAATATTTTACAGATACAATAATTTCCATACTTCAGCCTAATACATATCTTCCTTCTTACACCACCACTAATCCAGAGCTTCATGGAAATTAACCATTGTTGCCATCTAAAAAAAGTGAAACAAATCTAGTAAGAAATGACAATTTCTCAGTGGCCAAAGCTAAACCACTGAACACATTAATATGTTAGTAAGTCATCAATATATTCAAACAAAATCCATAAAATTATGCAAACTATATGAACACATGAAATGAACTATCCCAGGGTGCACATGGCAACTACATATCATACTGTATGTAGCTACACCTCGTACTAGGTGTAGACGCTGCGATCGTCTTATGCAAACATGCATGATTTATGCCATATACGTGCACCTGGGTACTACATATCGTACTATATGTAGTATTTGATTCTGTTTCACAAAATCTCGTACTGGACTTGGAAACACGAATCACCCTATCATCACATCAATATCCATCCATAAGTAAAATACATATCACCTTATAGAAAAATATTTTTATCATAACATCATACATATCCAAAAGTATGGTTTAAACAATCATACCTTATTCAAGTAAAAATATACCAACTTAGGCATGATAATTGAATATTCTCAAGCTACAGAAAAATCATGTTAGTAATCTAACTAATAAGCCACAATATGTCTTTCAAATAATTTCTAATCCTTTAAATCTTCACAAGAAAAGATTAAAACCTAGCATGCGTCTTAGTCTCCTTTCACCTACCACCTTACTACTTCATCCTCAAATTTAATCACTCAATATTTGAACCATTTAACTACATACCATTCAACCTCTACTTCTAAAAATTAATTCAAAATAGTACCATAATAAAACTATGAACAAACGGCCAAAATATCATCAAAATCACTTCTAAGATCATCAAATGGGCTTTCATACATCACTAATATTTATGCGTATAGATCATCACCTATCTTATGGCTTAAATCAAAATATTCTCATCAAAGAATAACCTTCAAATGACATGAAATTCAAGCCTAAATGATAACCATAAATTTACCTAATAAAGCATACGAACTAATCCAAACCATTGATTAACAAGAGATTTAAGCTTAGCCTACCTCAAGTGAGTTTGAGTCTGGAAAATGGAATGGATAAATGGCTTCCTTCCTTGGGAGAATCCTCTAAGAGATGAAGCCTTGATATCCTTCTACTAAGCTTGTCAAAGTCTTCTTAAGGTTGTTAGCTTTACACGAAATTTCTTCAAGATGGTGGGTTTTCTTTTCTTACTTGATTCAAGCTTTAAAAGGGAAAGATGAAATGAAATGAAGGTGGTGTGAGGGGGAGAGATTCACGTGAATGAGGTATAGGAAGTGCCTTGAGAATGGCTTGCACTTAAGGTCCCTCCCTCCCTTTATGTAGTGTTTAGAAAATAATTTAATATTCAAGGACATTTTTGCCCTTCCTAACTTAATTACCTTCATTTAGTTCCATCCTAACTTAATTTCCTTCATTTAGTCCTATTCTAACTTAATTATTTCCTATTCCATTAGATTCTAACTAAGTTCATTATGATTCTTTTACTTTATTAAGAAAAATCTTCAAGATTCATTATGTTGCTTACAAGTGTCATTACACTTGTCTTCATCATAAGCCTCCCTTTCCAAGTGTCCACTTAGTTGGCATTTCTTGAAGTTTCTCCTACCACTTGTCCACTTTCATGAAAATTCTCCCATCTTCTACATGGTTCACGTGAAGACTAGATAAATGGAGAGAGATCTTTGCTTCATTTTCATGTTACTTGTATTCATGCCGTACAAGTGTCCTACCACTTGTATTCATCATGGAGCTTGCCTATACAAGTGGTTTTCATGAAACTTCTCCTTCTTTCCTCACCATTCCACGTGATCTTCAAGCTTAAGGGGAAAGGAAGAAAATTTTTGCTTCTTTGAATGCTACATGTGTCATTTTTGATGATGAATAAAAATCTAATTCCAATTATGGTTTTCCATATGGCATTTTTTTGTAGAAAGTCAAGTTTGATTTGAATTCTCCTATCTAAAGATATTATTAAATGATAGAATTCTAGAGATTCCCAGAAATTGATTTTAATGACAATTTAAATTACTCACAAGCTATCTATACAAAGTATTGCATAAACCTTACATACTAGACTGCTTTTATCTAAATTTTGATTGGTCCATACTACTTCTGACCATCAAAATTACTAAAGTATTTTATTAAATAGGTCTATACATCCTACAATTAAAAGAAAATCCCATAGATTTTATTTATCATTTTTCCATATTTTTTTATGCTTGAATTCTCATGAATAAAGTTTCAAAGTCATTACCGTATAAAATTCATAGAAATTCTATTTTGAGGCTTTCTGTCACAAAATATTTTGATACTTAGTCAGGTAAGTGTATTCTATAATTTCATCTAATTTCTACAAAATTTCTAAAGATATTTGGGCATTTCTGGCTTAAGGGCATTTTGGTAATTTTGTCATTCATCTTAGGGGTATTATTGTCATTTCAAAATGTCCAAGTGTATTTTTGTAATTTCCACCTTAAGGATATCCTTGTAATTTCTTCTTCAAGGAAAGAGTGATATTATCATTTTTCTTTAAATATGTTTGTATTCAAGTATCATTACACTTCCACAATTTAATTATAAATATGAATCCAAGATATAATTATTTTTTTTTAGGATGTTACAGAATTCCTACTAAATGTTGCTAAATTTGAATATGTTTGTTAAAAAAGTTGATATAATCGATTACCACAACACCTTAATCGATTATTTGCTCATCTGATGCTTCTATATAAATGAATCAAGACTGTTGTAATCGATTAAACCATCGGAATAATCGATTATTCACAACTCGAGTTATCTGAAAAATCAAGTTCACTCTGGAATAATCAATTAAAACGATGACATAATCGATTACATGTGTTTCAGGATGTTTTCCAAATTTTAAACTTGTCTGGAATAATCGATTACTTGATCGGATTAATTGATTATTTGAGTCATGTATGCCTGTAAACTCAATTTCACTCTGTTTTAATCGATTATCTCCAATTATAATCGAATACACTTCTTCTTCTATAAGCAACCTGTGCTGAAATAATCGATTATCCCTATATTGTAATCGATTACCTCATTTCTCAGAATTGAAATTTTGAATGAAATAATCGATTACCTAACGAAATAATCGATTATTTAAGTGGTTACTGCAAAAGATCTGACAGTTTTGAAACTGCCCATCTGCAATAAACCACGATTTGATTAGACCTGTCAAAACGGGCTCAACCCGTGGGCTAACCCGTTTTGGCTCGTCTAAAAAGCTGGCTCACCAAGATCCCGAGTCATTTGAACCCGGCCCTTTAACCCGCAACCCACCCGGGTTGAACCTGGGTGAGCAGGGTTGGCTCACGGGTTATTTAAATAATAAAAAAAAAAGAAGTGTGAGTGAAGCATACGTGACACGGTTGCACCAGTGAAATTGAAACACAAAGTCACAAACACACACACCTTAACCTAACCTAATTACACAAAGTTACAACTCAAAAAGATGAAACGAAAGCTGCCTACAGTGCTTATTCTGCTTCCGGCTTCCGCAGTTCGACTGCCACTGGTTCTTCACTTTCGTCGCCACTGGTTCTTCACTTTTGTCGCAGTTGGTTCTTCACTTCTGCAGCTGGTTCTTCATTTTCTAAATTCTAATTTGTATTATTTAGGTGGGTATAAGGGGGAAAAGCAGTAGTAAACCTCATTCTCTCTTTCTGCTGCTCCACATTTCATTTCATTTCTGATTGCGCTTCTGCTAGGTTGTCTTCAATATTTAATTGCTTGATCAAAATAGTTGGGCATGTATATTATTTTTATTTTCTATTGGCCCAATTAAAGATGCAATTCTCATTGTGAACACAACATAACTATTATTCTTATTATTTTTGTATAGCTTGTATGCAAGAATGACTTGTCCATCCAATACAACCGTGATTATATGCTCCAGCGTGTATTTATGCCAGCTTCCCACATGGGAATTATTCTTATTATTTAGAGCACACTGTTCACAGTTATTTTTCCTGTGTCTGAGATATTTTTCCACATGTATAGTCTGTATGCAATAATATTTTTTTGTTTTTTTTTTTTAATTTAAAGTGAGCCAACCCGTAAGGCAACTCACGAGCCAGCTCCCAGGCCAACCCGGATAACCCACCAACCTAGGTGGGTTGAGCAGGGTTGGCAAAAAACTGACCACCACTAAAGTGAGCCAACTTGACCCGACTCACTTTTTAGCCAACCCGTGGTGGGCCAACCCGATTGGGCCGGGTTGACCCGTTTTGACAGGTCTAGATTTGATATTTGATTACAATAGTTAAAATAATCGATTACATTGACAAAGTAATCGATTACAGTTAGTTAAAACAGTTTTTTTTATAAATAGAAAAGTTGAGTCTAAGTTAAGAGTAAGTTGAAAAAGAAAAGTCACTCGTGCATACTTTCCGAAATACATTCTCTAAAGTGTTGATTCAAGAGGAGCTATGCATAAATGGACAAGGATCAAGCTTTGGTGTTTTGTGCTTTCAACATGCCTCATTGGAAAAATGTCAAAGAAGCTATGAAGATCAATTTGATTTATGTAAAAAGGGAAGTTGTATAATCTGATAATCCAAAAGCATATCATGCATAATCATTCATCTAGGATTGTTAGATTGAAGGTCTAAGTAAAAGCAGTTAACAAGAAAGTCATTTAAAAAGCAAAGTTTTTGGAAAAATGATGTTTTCCTAAAATAATCGATTACATTGACAAAGTAATCGATTACAGTTAGTTAAAACAGTTTTTTTTATAAATAGAAAAGTTGAGTCTAAGTTAAGAGTAAGTTGAAAAAGAAAAGTCACTCGTGCATACTTTCCGAAATACATTCTCTAAAGTGTTGATTCAAGAGGAGCTATGCATAAATGGACAAGGATCAAGCTTTGGTGTTTTGTGCTTTCAACATGCCTCATTGGAAAAATGTCAAAGAAGCTATGAAGATCAATTTGATTTATGTAAAAAGGGAAGTTGTATAATCTGATAATCCAAAAGCATATCATGCATAATCATTCATCTAGGATTGTTAGATTGAAGGTCTAAGTAAAAGCAGTTAACAAGAAAGTCATTTAAAAAGCAAAGTTTTTGGAAAAATGATGTTTTCCTAAAATAATCGATTACAGTATTAATGGCATCGATTATTTTGTTCTTCATGCCTTCTGGAAAACAAATCAAGAACATTGTAATCGATTACATATCAGATTAATTGATTACATAGGCTAAAATGAAAATCTTACTGACTGTCTTAACCGATTACATAAGATCGTAATCGATTACATCTATGCTTATGGATTACATGTTCTACTGATTTAATCGATTACATATCATTTTAATCGATTATATAGTACATATGAAAATTTGGGATTACCTGTCTTAATCGATTACCAAATTTCGTAATCGATTACTCAATGCATTTTGAAAAACATGATTGTCTATTTTAATCGATTACTTCACAGAATAATCGATTACATTGTTCATAGCTAAAACCCAGAACATTTCAGGAGCATTTTAATCGATTACCATCTTGATTTAATTGATTACATATGCAAAATAATCGATTACAGGAGCGTGTTTAATCGATTATTTTTAGCTGGAAAGCTGTTATAAATAGAACCTCCTGCTCTATTTTTTACAACTTTGAGAATTTCGAAATCTGAGCAATCACAAACACTCCTAAGCTTTCTTTAGTGACTTTCTGGGTTTCTAAAAGTGTTTTGGCTTCACAAATTCGTATGGGTTTATGTTCTTAAAGAAGTGAAGCATCACTAATGTTCAAAGCATAAGGAAAGGCATGCATTGAGTCTGTAATCTTTCTTTCAACATGTTGTATCATTCACATGCATACATTTTCTGGATTATCAGGTGAAATCTTTCCTTGTTCTTTGAAGGTGTAAATCTTTTAATTGTTTTTTTAAAGATTAGTGTAACACCCGTGTGCACCCGGTGTATTAACATTATTACCATATCAGAATAGCACAAAATAAACTGCGGAAACATATATGAATCGTATTTCTTGATACATTACGTATGGTACAAATACATGCACATAAACAAAGTCACAAATTTAGCTACATCTAACACTTATTGATCCAGATAACAAAACAAAGTCAGGCAGATATAGACCATATCTTTATAGATATGACAGGAGACAGAAGACTACCTCAACGATCTCGAACTCTAATCCAAGCAGCATACAGTGCTGGACTCTTCTGGCTTCTCACCAAGGAAACTATATTCTCTGCCTATACACCTGCAACATAAACCCCACACGGGGTGAGATAAAAATCTCAGTAAACTCAGGGTTCTTGGAGGTCTTTCCTCCCCCTGGTTCACTTTCATAGAATAATACACTAGCTAGGCTTAACAGTAGCCATCTGATCTCTCTCATCAACTACCATATATTTATCAGCCATTTAGGCTTTCTCATTTCATATCACATCTCAGTCACACACACACACACACACATATATATATATATATATATCATCCATACTGGTAATCCATTATACCGACTGAGAGTACACCTAGTCCATAGTCTGGGAATGATCATCTAACAGGTATCCTATCTTAGGACTTATTGCCTCTGCCTAAGAAGCTCATCTAACAAGCACACATCCCCAGGGTCTCACTGACACTAGTCAATACCTGAGGTTTTCATCATACAAACAGCCTTCACGGCTCACATGAACAAGTTGCATGCACATAGCAGCCTAAAACAAACATATACAATCCATTCACATTGCCTGAATAGGATCATCCACTGAAGGGCACATCTATTCAGGACGTCACACTGAGTACCTGGATAGGATCATCCACCAAGTGGGTACATCTACTCAGGACTTGCCGTCCAATACCTGAATAGGATCATCCACCGAGTGGGCACGTCTACTCAGGGTTTACATGGACGCCTATGGATTATCCCAAGGGAGATTGTGATAACCCTAACCCCGCGCGACAGCGCGGGGATTCAGCTCAGAAAACCAACACAGGGGTGTGGCGCGGATGGCGCCGGGCTGGCGCGATCAGCTCCAGGTCCTCTGGAAGCTGGCGCGAGTAGCGCCAGGTTGGCGCAAGTAGCGCCACAGTCTCTGGAGTCTGGCGCGAGCAGCGCCGGTGTGGCGCGGTTAGCGCCAGGTCTCTGAAGATCCACGCGATTGGCGCGGGTATGGCGCGAGTCGCGCCACCTGCACCGCCATAGTGGCGCGAGTAGCGCCAGAGGTGGCGCGG
>PYAF01003584.1:0-11174 GCA_007407185.1 Glycine tomentella
TACCAAATTATTTCAATGGCTAAGTTTCTTTGTCCTTAAAATTAAGGGAAAATTCCTAGGATTAATTTTATCCTTCTTACAAAATTTTCTAAGATCCTATCTCTAAATAAATTTCTAAATGTCTTACTAATTTAACAAAATATAATGTCTAACAATTCTCTAGTATTATTTCAAGGTATAAAATATTGGGGTGTTACAGTGCCTGTGCAGCTTCTCTGGCACCCAATCTAAGCCGGTCTTCATCTTCCACGCCGTGAATCGCATGGTGATGCCATGCCTCAGCTCATCAGCTGTCTGAGGCATGTCATCCCGGTACACACTCTTACTGGTACCGGCGATGGGCTGCATCACGTTATAGAGGACTGCGAACCGACAGTGGGCGTTAATCTCATGTGAGGTCCCCAAAAAGTCCTCAATGGCGTAGTAGTCGAAGGGAACCTGCACACCTCAGACCCAGCTAACCCTGTTAGCCTCCATCGTGTCCCTGTTCACGTTAGCCAAGAACTCCTTAAGAATGGAGCTGGAACTTGGCTCTGCGAACGTGACCAGGGTCTGCCACTGTCTTTGGATGATGAGGCGCCTGATAGGAGAGTCTTCGGGAAATGATTCCCATGTGATCTGCTTCTCTGAAATGATCTTCTTGGGTAAGTACCACTTGTGGAAGCGGTGTTCAGCCTCCTGGGATCGAAATCTTTTGTCATCAAAACCTGAGATCCTAGGCCAATTGCTGCTGGGAGTAGTTGCACCTTTCTTCTTCTTGCCTGCATCCATCTGCTTACCCTTATCAATCTGTTTACCCTGAAATGCACAAATCAACAATTCCATACCACCAAGGTTCAACAGTTAGCAAAAAGGATCATTGCCCAATTAGCAAACAATAGGAATTCCCAGATTTAGTGAATGTTATGTCCCTGTGGACTTGATCTCAATAAAACACTAGTGGTTTATCCAACAGTGACAGCAATGGCACAAATTAACAAACTATAAGGCAGTGAACACAACAAGGATTCAGTGCACAGTCAGCCAAATATTCTATTGAGCATATCAAACCATGGCTAAAATTCCCAACTTATTTGAGATCATATTAGTAACAATGATGCAAACAAACAGATGCAACGACCAGAATATTCAGGCTCAGGATATTGTCATAACCATGCAAGATTAGACATGCAATGGCAAAGACCAGAATAACCACAGTGCTCATGTCAAGTAAACAGATGCAATAATTGAACACATTAACAATGTAACTGGTCAAGCAATTTGAATTCAAGCACAACTTACACCATGTTTAAGACACAAATAGATGCAGTGATGGAAGCACACTGAGGCACTAAAAACATATCAGAGTATATTATAATACTTAGATGGTGTTCAACAAGATGTGTTGAAATGGCCACAATACAAGAGCAAGTGCAAAATGGATTTCGTACAACAATTTCACACCAAACCTCTCAAAAGATGTTATTCTACTTAGCATAAGGTGGTCAACCAGCAATCACAAGGACATCACAAGAGAATACAATACTGAACAGCCCTCCAATAAGCACAATTCCCAGGTTTAGCCTCAACAATGGCCAGCAACAATTATGTACTGGGTAATCATTCTATCATAGAACACAGCCCTAATATTACATTAGCAAAAGAAGTCAAAGCCTACAACAAAGCATACAACTGGTTCAGCCTTCAAAATCAAACAAGCAATGGCATAGACCAACGGAACCAATGACACCTACACAAATATGCCTTAATTTACTCTCACCTCCACTGACACTGGTATCAAAGGTAGCTGAACAGATTCAGTGAATGGAACAATTTAAAACAGCAAGCAAAGGTCATATCAGAAAATAATGTTTATATTGGTGCTGAACAGAATTGGTTTGAATTGGCTACTATCAAAGAGCAAGTGTAAAATTCATTTCATACCACAATTCACACCAACTATCGCATTAAATGTTATTCTATATTTACATTCAAGGCCAACCCACAATCGCAAGAATTATCAACAAGATTAAGCTCTCCTAATGCAAGCCTATTCCCAATTTTTCTGGTTAGATTATCTTGGAGTTAACTGGGCATCTAACATGGCTATCATTGTACACTCACATTAACAGCTACATGGAATCAATTTGGACAAGCATCTGGTATGACAACATGCTACAAGACAACTTCAGAGATGTATTTATTGATAACATATATGCCACACCATAACAGTCTATACCAACTTACAATTCCCAGATTCAATATCAACATTGGGTGCATGCCAATTGAGTTCTAGAGACTCCCTCTAAGGCATTGAAGCACCACCACAATCATTACATGAATAGAAGAATTGCAGTGCATATAATTCATGGTTAAAATCATGTATAAACCCACCCCAATTCAAAATAAAATCAATGGACTTGCCACTCAACAGCTGAAATTGGTAATTCATACATGAAACCCCAAGTCAAAGCAACCCATTAGCATACAATTAGAAATGGAAAACACCCCTAAGGCAGAACCCCTCAAAATGTTGAAACCCAGCCGACGCTATTCGCACGCCGCGCGAACAGCGCAGCCTGGGTTTGTGCCCTATAATCACCCACTCCTAAAACTACTTTACCCATAACCAATTTCAGTCCATTAAAGCATATTGGGGTAGGAAGATGTAGCAATTGACTCACCTTGTCACCAGCCATTGAAAATTGAAATTGAATTGGATGCAAAAGGGTTCCACGCACAAGGAAAATGCAGAAACAGGAATGAGGACATGGGTTCTGGAGGCCTTAAAGTTGTGATGAGTAGCAGTTGGTGTGGGGTTAATGGTGGGTTCGTAACGGGTTGGAAGCTGAAGGGAGGAGCAGCAGTTCTGGAGTGGTGAGGTTTGAAGTGAAATGAAAGGCGCTCTGGGTTTCTGAATTAAAACTGGTCGCGAGCTTTCGCGCGGACTACGCGAAATATGGCACGAAACGCGTGGCAAATAAATACATGGTGCCGGTAGTGCGACAACTGGTGCGACTTGCGCCGGATTCCAGAGAGTTTACATATTCTAGACCAGCTTCCGCGCAGACCGCGCGGGATACAACGCTGACCACGCCAAATTTCCCAGCTGGCGCTGTTGGCGCCAGACACGGCGCGGATCGCGCCATACATTTACCCTAGCCTCTAAATTGCTTGAATCAGCTCAAATTTTTCCACACAACCTGCAACAGGACCCATGTAAGTGTAAATTGACCATCTCACTACCCTAGCTTGAGGAATAACACAAAAATGATAGCAGAAGGGGACCACAACAACTACGAACCTAAGACCACAGAATTAAAACAACAAAGATTAAAACAACACGCTACCATGCATCTAGGAAAACACAAACAAGTACTATAATAAGCATAAGTACAAAATAGAATTGAGTTGCCTCTCAACGAGCGCTTGTTTAACGTCACGAGCCTGACGTACCATCCTCTAAGACTAGAGGGCCCAAAAAGGATTGTGGCAACAACCCTATCAGCCAGACTAATCAAAATAAGGCTTCAAAGGAATAAGGATGTCCTAATTGAGTCCATCCTTGGCCTTATCAATTCCCTATTCCGCTCAGTCCTATCTAGTTCTTCCTCTTGTTCTTCTTCTGATGATGATCGAGAACTAGATACTTCTGCTTCCTCCTTTTGTTTCGCTACTTCCGGTTCCTCTCAGCAATCTTTCAAGGATCAACTGAAGATTCACGGGTTAGTGGTACCTTGTAAAAGCTCAGGAAGCAGGTTAGTAACAAAATAAATCCAACCTTAAAGATAAAATGTTATAATGAAATTGGCTAAAACAATCCCCGGCAACGGCACCAAAAACTTGTTGCGAACTCGGCAAGTGCACCGGTCGCTTAAGTAATAAAGTGATAAGAGAGTTATCGTCCCACGAGGATTGTTTGACCAATTAAATCATAAATCGTACCCTTAAGTTGGATGACAAAAGAATTATTGTGGACAAAGTAAATTAAAGGCAAAACATAAACATAAAGCATTATATACAGGATAGATAGTGGTTGCACCAAACGTCAGCTAATGTAGCTAGGAACTCACACTTAACACTCCTAACATTCTTACAAGGATTGGTTACTACATTCACTTATACCAGCTACTCAATCATGCATCCTCATTCAATATTAGTTAAATCCTAATCCCTTAGTGACATTAACCCTTTAACCCCTTCAATACCCTAATTCCTTAGTAGCATTTCTTAGGTTAAGCATTAAGCGATGCATAGGAAAGATTGCAAGCCTACAGTCCTATCCCTAGGTGATGTAAAACAAGTCACCACACTTAGTTCCAAGACTAAGGCCCCAATATCCCTATTGTGAACCCTAACTCTAAGCTCTAACCTTGATTGATCAGGTCTAAGAGAGAGATGAAGAGATTCAAGCAAAGTATAACGAAATAACATAGCATTAATGAACATTAAATACAACCCAATCCAAATGGAAGTTGCATTAAATGCTTGCCCTAAATACAAAAGGAAACTAGCCAAACCTAACATGGATGGCCTTGGTACAACAAAAAGAAGCATGCTTGATGATAGGTACAAGGGGAGAAGAGGAAGGGAAGAGGGAAGATCCCTCTTCCCATCACACCCAAACCCTAGAATCAACTCCCAAGCTTTCTTCTTCCTCTTTTGGTGAATATTTCGTCCAAAAGATCCCCAAAACTGAATGGCTTCTGTTATTTATGCTTGGGTAAGTGAAATCCCAAGATTGGCCTTTGACAACTTTGCAGAACTGCAGATTCGAGGTCTGGCGCGGATAGTGTGGTAATTGGCGCGGATCGCGCCACAATTTTAACTCTGGTGCTGATGGCGCGGGTTGCAGCGCTTATGGCGTTTGCTTCCCGAATGGATGGCGTGGACCGCGCGGGAAGTTGCGCTGATCGCGCCAACTTCCAGAGGATCTTCAATTTCTAGGGTAGTTCCCGCGCGGGTGGCGCGGGGCTTCACACGGACGGCACCATGGTTTCCAGCTGGCGCTGGTGGCACGAATTGTGGCACGGATCGCGCCACAACTCCTGATGTTCTTCTCTGCAACTCTTTTTGCTCCGATTTCCTGCCAAACACTTCAATCTTGACCTAATTATATCATTAAAGCATATGCGTCATATTCACACCAAATGGAAGCTATTTAATATATAAATTGATGCATTTAATGGCTTAATTAAGCTTGGAAACTTCATGTGCTACGCACATATCATAGCCCCAACTCATATGGGTCACTATTCACAGGAAACCCCAAATCCTAAAATAACCGAGGAAACTCGAGTTTCTTACCTCAGTGGTGACCAGAAAGGCTGCAGGACAGCTTCCTCGAGCTCTGTTGTCCATTCCAAGCCTTGGGTCTCAGCCAAATGCCAGTGCTGAGGTTTCCTCTGGAGAAAGGGATTCTCACTCTCAAGGGGTTTCTAAGAGAAAGGATGAAGGATTTAAGCTTTCCAAGGGTTTCTCTCAAGTTTCAAGGTCACAAGGAGGTGTTTAGGACAAGAAATATGGTCCTAGGAAGCATGGCAAGTCACTAATGGAGGTTTGGGGCAGAAGGAGAAAGAAGAACAGTTCTCCCTCTCATTTTTCGTGTTTTGGCCCTTATATAGTGGCCCTGCCCGAGGTCTGGCGCGGATCGCGCCACCTCCGGCGCTGATCGCGCCACTATGGCGGTGCAACTGGCGCCCCCAGCGCCACATCTGGCGCCAGTTGGGAAACCTGGCACCCCTCGTGCCAAATCTCAGGCCCCAGGCGTGGACTTCCAGTGGGTCTGGCGCCATCCGCGCCAGCCCTGGCGCCATCAGCGCCACACCCTTAACAGGGTTTTCTGGTGTTAGATCCCGGCGCTGCTTGCGCAGGATCTGGCGCCAACCGCGCCACATTGAGGATCCTTACATTCACCCCTCATTTTTAAGAATTTTGTCCATAAAATTCAGAAACATACCTGTTAGCCAACTCGGGATATAGCTGTAGCAGCTCTTGCTCTCGCTCCCAAGTTGCTTCCTTAGGTGTTCTGCCTTCCCATTGCACTTTAACGATGGGAATCGTCTTGCTGCCGATCTGCTTCTCCATTCTATCCAGAATTCTGATGGGTCGTGTAGGACTCGTCAGATTCTCCCTAATCTGAACTGTGTCGGGCTCTACCACGTGTGAGGGATCAGCCACATACTTCCTCAACTGGGACACGTGGAACACATTATGCAAGCCTGACAACTGGGGAGGCAAAGCCAGCCTATAAGCTACTGGTCCAACCTTCTGAAGGATCTGATATGGACCAATGAACCTAGGACTCAGCTTCCTCACACCCAAAGCTCGTCCTACACCCTTCACTGGAGATAGCCTCAGAAACACATGATCACCCTCCTCAAACTACAAGGGTCTGTGTTTCTGATCATAATAGCTCCTTTGTCAACTCTGAGCCTTCATCAACTTGTCTCTGATCATCCTGATCTGCTCGGAGGTTTCTTGAACCATCTCAAGTCCAAGGAGTTGCCTTTCTCCTATCTCTGTCCAACATACTGGAGTCCTGCACCGTCGGCCATACAGAGCCTCATATGGTGCCATGCCCAAACTAGCATGAAAACTGTTGTTATAAGAGAACTCCACAAGAGGTAGATATCTGTCCCAGCTAGTACCTTGCTCTAAGGCACAAGCTCTCAGCATATCCTCTAAAGTCTGGATGGTCCTCTCAGTCTGACCATCTATTTGAGGATGGTAAGTTGTGCTGAGTCTTAGCTGGGTCCCAAAAGCATCTTGAAGAGCACCCCAAAACCTGGAGGTGAACTTCGGGTCTCTGTCACTGATAATGCTCTCAGGAACACCATGCAATCTCACAAATTCTTTCACATAAAGCTAGGCCAACTTCTTTGTAGTGTAGTCAGACCTCACAGGTAAGAAATGAGCAGACTTGGTCAGCCTGTCCACAATCACCCAGATGGAATCACACCCACTCTGAGTCCTCGGCAACCCTACCATGAAATCCATGGAAATGCTGTCCCATTTCCACTCAGGGATCTCTAAAGGCTGAAACAGACCAGAGGGTCTCTGATGCTCAATCTTCACCTTCTGACACACTAGACACTTAGCCACATACTCGGCTATGTCTTTCTTCATCCCTGGCCACCAAAAACTCCTCTTCAGATCATGATACATCTTGGTGGCTCCCGGATGAATGCTGAACTGGCCCTTATGTGCCTTAGACAGGACGACATCTCTCAACTCGCCCTTAGGCACCACAACACGATCTTGGTACATCACCAAGTCATTATCCTCCCAGGAAACATCCTGTTGGCCAATCATGGCCCTCACAGCCTCATCCTACTGCTGAGCTTCTCGGATCCTCCTTATCAGCTCATTATCCACCTTGGTCCTGCTCAACTCAAGACTACGTGCACCTTCTATCACCGTCAGGTGCATATCTCTGAATTGCTCAATCAATTTGCAATCAGAGATCATCAAGCATGTAGCAGTCACATTCTTCCTACTCAAAGCATCAGCAACCACATTGGCCTTGCCCGGATGGTATCGCAGCTCAAAATCATAGTCCTTCAGGAACTCCATCCAACGCCTCTGTCTCATATTCAACTCTTTCTGATCAAAGAGGTACCTGAGACTCTTGTGGTCACTGAACACTATCAACCTGGCACCATACAGATAGTGCCTCCAAATCTTTAGAGCAAACACCACAGCTGCCAACTCCAAGTCATGAGTAGGATAAGACTCTTCATGAGGTTTCAGTTGCCTGGAAGCATAGGCAACCACCTTCTGATCCTGCATCAACACACATCCAAGCCCCCACTTAGACGCATCATAGAACACTTCAAAGGTTCCCTCAAGGTCAGGAAGAGTCAGCATTGGAGCTGTGGTCAACCGCTTCTTCAACTCTTGGAAGCACTGCTCGCACTCATGGGTCCACACAAATGGAACCCCCTTCCGCGTGAGTCGAGTCAGAGGTACCACCAATTGGAAAAAGCCCTGAATAAAACTCCTGTAGTAGCCAGCTAATCCCAGGAAACTCCTGATCTCAGACACATCCTTGGGCCTCTCTCAGGACATCACTGCCTCTATCTTGCTTAGATCCACTGATACACCAACTGCTGAGATCACATGGCCAAGAAACTTCACCTCTATCAGCCAAAACTCACACTTAGCCAGCTTAGCATACAACTGCTTATCCCTCAAAATCTGAAGGACTGTCCTGAGATGCTCGACATGCTCAGTCTTGGAGTAGATCAGAATGTCATCAATGAATACCACCACAAACTGATCCAAAAAAGGTCTGAATACCATGTTCATATAATCCATGAACACCGCTGAGGCATTCGTCAGACCAAAAGGAATGACCTGATACTCGAAGTGACCATACCTAGATCGGAAGGCTATCTTAGGTATGTCTGCAGGCTTGATCCGAATCTGATGATACCCGGATCTCAGGTTTATCTTGGAGAACACTCTGGCTCCACTCAGCTGATCCAACAGATCATCAATACGAGGCAGAGGATATTTGTTCTTCACAGTAACCTTATTCAACTTCCTGTAGTCCACACAAAGTCTCATATTGCCATCCTTCTTCTTCATAAAGATCATCGGTGCTCCCCAAGGCGAAACACTCGGTCTGATGAACTGCTTGGATAACAGGTCCTCCAACTGCACCTTCAGCTCCCTCAACTCCAGAGGAGCCATACGATAAGGTGCCACAGAAATCGGTCCCACACCAGGAACCAGATCTATGGAGAACTCTATTTCCCTCTCTGGTGGTAGTTGAGTTATCTCCTCAGGAAACACATCCGTGAACTCGCTCACCACAGGGATCTGAGACAAATCAACACCTGGCTTATCTTCTGTCACACCCAAGAAGATATAGCCCTGAGCTCCCTCCATGATCGCCTTGCGAGCTTGCAAGACTGATAAGAATGAGGTGAAACTCGAACCTGTCTCGTCAGAAGGAACAACAACCCTCTTCTGACAATAGTCTAGCATCACGCCATACTTGGCCATCCAGTCCATACCCAAAATCATCTCAAGGGTAGGCATCGCTAGATAGAACAGATCTATCACATAAGCTCTGCCCTCATACAAAAACTGCACGTCCTTGCAGCACGTGCTCACCTGGCATCTCTCTTTAGATGCAGTAATAACCTCCATCGGAGGGGCAAAACTAAACTTAGGCAGTCGAAGCCTATCAACAACCACATCCTGTATGAAGGAATGTGTAGCTCCAGAATCAAACAGTACTTTAACATCACAATCAACGATAAGAACTGTACCTCTGATCAGGTCTGGAGCTCTGGCTGCCAGGTGTCTTCATTTTCTAAATTCTTTCCATCCCAAAAATTTAGATTATGTCTTCATTTTCTAAAGGTTCATATGAAATAAAGTTGCTACAGGAAAGGCACTTTTTAAGTTTGGGAAAAGTTCCAAAAAGAAAAATTTACTAGGTTAGCTTCACATTGTAAAAATTAAAAGTCTTTTTGGTTTTGGGAAAAAGTAGAAATTAGCAAATCTTTGAACTATGTCCTGGAGTGTTCTGTTTCATTGCCTTGAAGAATTTTTATATTGTTTTGTAGATTTTTTCTGATGGTGTATTTTACCTTGTTGGAAAGATAATAAAATTTTCTTCAAGTTCGTGTAAAAAAATTCAATAGTAAAATTATTTGCAAAACTTTAGAGAGGCTTGAATCTAATTTTTTACTAAAAGCTAGGGTTTTTAATGCATGTTGCTTATTGTTTAAATTTTGACTAAGTGTGGATGATTTTGTAACATCACAAAAATTTAAATATGTTAATTAGAGATAAAAAGAGAACTACCAAAATGCTTGAAGGAGAATGACCATATTACCCTTTTCCTTGATGTGAAGATTACCATACTACCCTTGAAATAGATATTACAATAATACCCTTGGAGTAAAGATTACAATAATACCCTTAGATATTTTGGAGAAACTTGAAGAAGAAGAAAGTGAGGTAAGCAAGATGATGTCACCCTTGAAGAACAAATTATAGTAATACCCCTAAAATGACAAATTATCAAAGTATCCTTAGTAATAGATAAGCATCACAAGAAGGGTAGGATAGGAAACTAATGGATCCAAGTGGTAAGTTTAGAAGTGCTTAGAATAGATTTAGTCATGATTAGTTAACTTAATAAAAGAAACAAATTTTAGTAATATAAAGAAATCTAGCCATGTGGTGTAACACCCCGTAGGCCTCTGGTGCGTTATCATTAATCATATCAGATTAGCGCTTAAAAACATAATATAAAACTCAGCGGAAGCAAAGAATCGCTTTTCTTGATTCACTATGTATGGAATAAAACACATCACAGAAAACACACACACAAGACAAATAGACACACCCCTGCTGATCCAGTTTCTCATACTTAAACATAGGCAGATACACATATACCTCAGGAATATACTCAGGAGGAATCTCATAACATATCATAAATAGTTCTGTACATAGCCATATACATCAGTATCTTCACCACACCGTGGTGATACAAAATCATATCAACCCTCACCGAGGGTTTACAGAACTATACAACCTTTATCAAGGGTACAAAACATATCCAAGATCAAAACTGAGCCTCCAAGCTCCATCTGCTGCTCTCAGCCAAGCAGAAATGTCTCTACTCGGGCCTCCTGCTCTGAGACTGCTCTCTTCTGCCTGAAGAGTAACCTAAAATCATAAATCCTCACACGGGGTGAGATACATATCTTAGTAAGCTCAGGGTCCTTGGGAAATCATCCCCCACCCTGGCCCACAATTCACAATACACACATCAGACAGGCACACACATCAAATCTGGCCTCCTGGCTTGGCCCTTTGACCCTCATACACGTGAGCAGTTATCTACTCCACATCCATGGCAGAGAACCCTCAATGCCTTTCACAGTTCATAGCACAACCAGGCACAAATGCACACATAGTAATATAAGTATGCGACAATCAATGCATGCATTATGAATATGACCACCACTCCCCCGGAGTGTGGTGTGCAACCAAGTGGGAAATCATTTCCCAGGGACTCAGAACTTACCTGGCAAAGTATCACTCTGCAGTTCTTTCCCTGGTCTGTGGCTCCCGCCACCAACAGTCTCAATATCACGCCCTAATCAAGGCATATACTAATATCAAAACCAATCCACAGGCATTCAAACACAGAACATATCATATACAGA
>PYAF01003585.1:0-13347 GCA_007407185.1 Glycine tomentella
CCAATCAAGTGAAGGAGGTAGGAACAAAGGGGATTGCGCCTGACCACAATTGTTTCTTTCATTGGTAAATTTCTATTCATTTTACTTCATTTATTTAAATTCTGTTTCTATAATCAACCACAACTCAACACTTACTTCTTTATTCTTATTTTCTGTTTTATTTTCCAATCATTTAGAATTAATTTTACTGTGAAAATTACCCCAATCCCTGTGAAGACGATAACTCATTTACCTACTTTATTACTTGTTAACGATCGGTGCACTTGCCGTATATATTCGCGTAAACGCACAACAACCAATCCTTGAGATACTCCCTTCTGAAGTAGTGTCTGGCCTGACAATCTTTACCAAGAAGTTTGAGCACCCTGATAATGATCCTTTCCGTGTGGACTTACACTTCTTCAGTAAATTATCCCTCACATGGATCTTCCAATGGCGATATGTCTATGGTAATGTATTAGTCAAGGGATAATTGCCAATGCTTCGCAGACAAGCTCTTGTCAAGTGGTGGTCTCAGTTTGACCATTCAAGAGCTAATCTTGAACAGATATCGCTTTGGTTTAAACAACACCCAACTCTAACCAAAGTAGTAGATCCAGAGGCATGCAAGTTCCTTAATCAAAGATCACAAGTCATAGCAGCCTTGGCATCTTCTACCTCCAAAGAGAAGTTCAAGGAAAATATGAAGATGATCTTTAATCTCTTGGAAAAGGAGAATGAAGACGCCTGCTCCTCATCCAAGAAACCAACCAAAGAACCCGCCAAAGCCTCTTCACAATCGTTAGATGATTTTTACCAGAATGAAGATGACTGTTTTGGCATTAATCTTGATGATGACTGAATTCAATCCAGTCACCGCCATAAAACAATAAGGCAAAAGGGTAAGTGGAGAAAACTCATTTTGCTAACTGTAAGCATGACGTCATCATTTCCTACGGCAGACTACTGTTCAGCACAGTTCACTGTAGCGGTAGATTTCTCGGTATTTGTCACTGGTACTGTAGGAACAAGAAATTGTTGTATCTATTTAAGGGCTGCGTCCCTCAATCTGCAAACAAGTTTTTCCGTAGTTTTCCTTTCTTAGAGAGTTCTCCCTAGGTATACCTCTGAGCATTCTATTATGAAATCTTTGTAATCTTTTTGAGAAATAAAATCTTATTTTCTCATATTGCATGTTTTATTTTTTTTAATTGAAATCTTCTCTTCTCATCCACTCCCTCTCATCCCGACGGCTTGTCGCGCTTGAGAGTTTTACATTATATTTATGTTATAATATATTATACTGTTGTTTTGTTGTTCTGGTAGCCATGTGAATTCCGTATTCTGTTTCTGCTTCTCATTTATGTTTTTGTTTGTTTAAGTCCTTTTCCCCCCGTCCTCGCTTCCACCCCATATTTTTGTCTGTTTAAGTCCTTATATATATATGATTCTCTTTTACTCATTCTTGGTGATTTCATTCTATTCATAATGCTTGATTCTACTTGATCACTAGTTTCATGAAATTTGTAACGACCCACCTCGTCGCCACTATATTACTAACTCTAAACGTGTAATTTCAATTTTTGATGAAAACTCCATTAATTTGATTATAAAAAGGGTAGTAAATTTTTCTCACTAATACAATTATCATACACCTAATACAAGTACATAATTGAATACACATGTATATATGTATTATACCAGTACATATGATTTACATGTCATAACTTAATCTAGTTGTATTTACAAATATTTACGTCTAGAATTACATGATCAACAAAAAGAATCAAGGGACTAACTAAGAAATAATTGATTAACCAAAACACAACTCTTTTCTAAAAAGAGTTCCAACGTTATCACGTCTGTTCGATGACTCCAACGAAAAAGAAGATCTCTCCAGAGTCGCCTAATGCTGCTCATCTACTCACACAAACGAAGGTTTACGATCATCACAGGTACCAACCACATGGTATAACAAAAGCAAGGGTGAGTTTATTATATAAAACTAGAAAGCATCAGATAACAACAATTGGAAAGGAAACAACATTAACAACCACAATCATTATCAAAAATCCATCAGTCCAATACACACCCGACAAACCAATCATCCAGTTTATATCAAAACTCAACAATTATACTCAGAATGATGCATGCACCTGACTCATCTGTCAGCATGCAATGTGGTACCATATCCCAGAAATAGCCTATCACAGGAAAAATGATTCACCACCTATCAGGGCCACCCTGTCATGCACTGGTCATTCCCCTACCCGGTGATCAGCTAGCGTTGCTAAGGAATTCCAAATCTGATGACCATTAGTATCTGCATTCTCAGCCCACTGAAACCCACAGGTACGCGCGTGCCTTCATTCTATTTCCACAATGCACATGAAATATGAAACATGAGCATCATCAATGTATGACCATGGCCAGGAACAAATCCTTCCCCGCAAGGATGACCAGTCATACACCCCCTATGAACATACATAACACAACAATGTGGGCTCACCGATGCATTGACCATGGCTAGGAACAAATCCTTCCCCGCAAGGATAACCAACTGGTCACTGCACCCCACGTGTATATACACAACATACAACCATGGCACAATCAATGTATTGAAAATAATAGGAATACCCACAATAACCAATAGGGGGTGAATTAGTTAGATCTTTGTATTTTAAAAAAAATGTTTATCTATAATCAGAGTTAAAGGATCTTCGTCACTTTTAAACCAAGAATACTTTTAATCAATCAAATCACTCAGCTGAAGAAATCAATAGCTCAAAACAGAACTTGTTGAGTAATGATAATGATGCCAAGAACAAATGAATAAGATAACTGATAAAGATGAAGGAATAGAATAACAACTCAAGAATTTATACTAGTTCACTTCTCAAACGAAGCTACATCCAGTTTCTTCTAATCAACACTAGATTAGAGTTCCACTATTATAAATTCCAGTTCTTACAAGCTTTACAACAAACTCTCTTTATCAACACTAGATAAAGAATAGAAATCTAAAACCCAATTAGACTTCTAGTGAGCAAGAACCAGAGAACACTACTCTGTTCTTCCCTAGAGAACACTACTCTAGCAAAAGCTTCAAAGAACCCCTTTACAATAGCATCAAATAACAAACATTACAAAAACGAATTTACAACCAAAGATAATGGAGAGAAACAACCTGATGATCCAATGAATATGAATGCATATGAGCTACCAATCAAAGTTGAATTGCAGAAAAAAGAATTTCAGAACATGCTCTCCATTAGTCTTTTGAAATCTCTTGCCCAAGAAATCATTCAATACCCATGAAGATTAAAGAGTGGGACAAGAGCTTAGTTAATCCAAAAAATCACTTTCTAACTCTTAGAAGGCTTGTGTGTATTCAGAAAATTCGAAGTATTCAAGTCTTGTTTCAAGCCAAGCATTCTTTCTATTTATCATCTTTTTGTAACAACCTGTAATCGATTACACACGCCAAATAATCGATTAAAATGACTTATGTAATCAATTAAATTGTCACTTAATCGATTAAAGTGTTCAAGGCTCCATTCTTGGTTTCACAACGAACAAAATAATCGATTAACTCGAGTTGTAATCGATTAAATCAGATAAGTTTTATTTCAAAAACAGTTTGTGTAATCTATTACATTTTATGGTAATCGATTAAAGCAGTGAAGCAAGCTTTTTCAAATAGCTTATGTAATCGATTACGAATAACGGTAATCGATTAACACAACAATGCACAATATTCATTTTACATTATGTAATCGATTACAAGAGTTGTGTAATTGATTAATGTGTTCATCAAAACTTTTCCAGTGTTAAGCACGAACCAAATAATCGATTAATCCGGTGTGTAATCGATTAAAACAGTGTAATTACATTTTTCCAAAAACATTACTCAATTAAATCCTTTTCCAAAGTGTGAGTAGCTTTGATACTTTAATGAAAACATTTAAGCATGTTAATGATTATGTGCATGCAATGCAAGGATCAAAAGATTGGCCTCTCATACACTTCATTTGAATTACAATCTTCAAGGCATGTGAAAAGCTCAAAACATTCTTCTAAGTCATAGGCTCCATTCTTCTTGTTGCTCCCTCTGTATCCAACATGTATGACCATGGCCAGAAACAAATCCTTCCCCGCAAGGATGACCAGTTATACACCCCATGGATATCCATGTATATCCACATCACATAATGATAACCATGGGCACCATCAATGCATGATCATGGCCAGTAACAAATCCTTCCCCACAAAGATGACCAATCATGCACCCCCCATAGATATCAGTGTGCATACACATCACCTCATCTCGATATCATCATCATATATATCAAATTCATCTCATTTCAATATCAACATCCATTTCATCATATATATCATTTATACATCATCAAACATATCATCATTATCTCATTCAATTATCCCCAACACACCAATAACATCTCATTTCAACATTATCAATGACATCAATATCACCTCATCCATCCACAATCCATATTACCACAAGACTGGTATTTTAGGAAAATTCTAAATTAAAGAGGAGAACTACAATATAGAAAACACACTCTTATGCCCATTTAAAAATTTAATAAAGAATTAAATAGGAAAATATATTATAAAATTTTAGGCAGAGTCTCCTCTGTAATTAAGACTTTTCCCAAAATCCAATCAATTACAACAACAACATCATTCACAGTTTTATCCATCAATAACAAATTTATCGTATCCCATTAGTTAAAAAACACAATTTTTCTTAAAAACGAGCACACAATAGGAGCAAGCATACATCAATGATAAATATATTGTATTCCATTAGTTTAAAACATAACTTTTCTTGAAAACCAGCACACAACAGGGACAGACAGATATCCTCATAGTTGGACTCCCTGACCCCTAACTATGGTACCAAAACTATAACTAAATAATAAACTCCCCTTACCTATCTATATCCTTCTGTTAGCTTCTTGAAACGTCATTTTGGGATCTCTCAAGTTCACGTGCTTTGGCCCAAACACGGAGCTCTATACCAAATTGAAGATAATTTAGTATAGATTTCAAAAACAAGGCTAACATTAGCATTCAGGGTCAAATACCCACTCAAATTTAAAAAGGGGCTAAAATGGTGTTTTGGGAGTTCACATCAAAAGACAACATTTTGAAATTCCGATCACACCAATGTGACCAGGGTTCAACAAGGATCACATAAATGACATTAGTTTCATAAAAAGGAGACCTTTAAAACATCTCATTTTCAAAGGATTTTCAAAGGAAGTATAGAAACAACCAATAATGGTACCCAAATAACAAGAGATATCAAGAAAGGCTTCAAACTAGCTACAAGAGGACAAGGAAACCATGATTGCCTCAAAGAAACCAAGAAAGAAGGATTGGAGGCTTCGTTCTCTACTGAATCCTCAAGTTGAGTTTTGAAGATTCTGCTCCGATTAAAGGGTTCCTCTCCGTGCGATGGTCTCGTGGTAAGCAACGGCGGCCTGTGGTGGTCACCGGTGGTCTTAGGTGATGGAGGATGATGGTGGGAGGTAGGGTGGCTGTTTGGAGGAAAAAGAAGCTCCATTTTCGTGATTTAGAGGTTGCTATACGTATTTATCACTGCCTTGACTCGGCCAGGCAAGCAAAAATGCCTGCAAAATTCGCCTGGGCGAGCTTACCCAATTTTAAAATTTCTGGTTTAGTGAAAAAATTAATTTCTCACACTTCAGAAGTTATTTTGACAATCCCAATGGTAAAAAGTTATATATGTGGTTGAGGAACCTACCTTTAAATTTGAAGGAGATCCAATGGTTATCCAATCCAGAATGGTGACTTTACTAAAACAGGTTTCGTGTCAAACTCGGAATCACTCAATTACAATGCAGCTCCAACAACTCCACATAACTTGACATCTACACCAAGCAATTGTGCATGGATAATTTACATAACATTTCAATTAGTCTAAGCTAATCAAACAATCACAACAAATACACCAAATATCTATTTTTAGTTATCGAAATTTTAGGGTGTTATAAAATTGGATTCTAAGTTTGACTGGAAAGAGCTCTTAGAATTTGAATTGAACAATTTTAGTATTTATGTTACGTTGCTAGGAATAGGGCATAACATTTTGATTGAAAATAGCACAAGATTATGATTGTAATGCTGGGTTATTTACTTCATATGCGAGGAATCGATATTCAGTATATATCTTTAGGATTCTCGAATACGAGGGATCAATTTGTGATGAATTAATGTGAGCAGTAGTAATGTTAGAAAGGGATTCATATGTGTTAATTTTAATTGGATACTGAGGGTATGAATGATGAAATCTAATCCTACATTTCTCTTGAATTAATTAAATTCATTTTAATTGTTTTCGTAATTTTTCTTTTTTCAACGCACTAAATCCGTTATTTCCATATTTTCGTTAATTCTGTAATTCTGTTATTTCCATAAACCCATGATATTTCGATCAACTTTATTGTACATAACTATTAAATTGTTACTTTTTATCTGGAAAAATTGAGTAACTCAAGTTCCCGTGGAGACAATTTCTTTATAAATTCTGTAACATATGATGACATTGGTACGCTTGCCAATAGTCTAACAATCAACACCAGGATTGGAGCTGAGGCATGATAGTTTTAAGATAAACCATATAATTTCTCTAACTTTTAGGCACTTGAGAGAAATTAAGGTCCGATGAAGAAAATGACAGTATGGATTTAATCACATTAGCACGACATTTTCTTGCTACAATACACATTGATGACTAGTTGACGGAGTCAGTGATATTTGTGACCTTGGAAGGTGTTGTGTAACACTCTGAAATTTAGATAATTGAAAATAGATGTTTAATGTATTTCTTGTGTTATTTGATTATTTTAGAGTAGTTGAAATGTTATGTGAATTATTCATGTGCAATTACTTGGTGTAGATGTCAAGTTATGTGGAGTTTGTTTGAATTGCGTTGTAATTGAGTGATTCTGAATTTAACCCGAAAATATGTTTTAGTAAAATCATCATTCTAGATTGGTTAACCGTTGGATCGTCTTCAAAGTTTAGATCAAGCTTCCTAACCCATATATGTAACTTTAGACCGTTGGGATTATTACAATAATTTTGTAATGGGAGAAATTAATTTTTCACTGAAGCATAAATTCTAGAATTTTGGCATCTCGCCCAAGCGAGTTGTACAGGCAATTTTTGGTCGCCTGGGCGAGTGGAGGCGGTGCAGAATACGTTTTAAAGCTTCCAAGTCACGAAAATGGAGGTTTTATCCTCCCACAACCCTTCTCCAACCTCCCTCCATCACCCTCCACCACCCAAGACCTCCGGTGACCACCACGGACCGTCGTTGCTTGCCACGAGACCACCGCACGGAGAGGAACACTTTAATCGGAACGGAATCTTCAAAACTCTTCTCAAAGTTTCTGTAGAGAACGGAGCTTCCAATCCTCCTTTCTTGGTTTCCTTGAGGTAACCTTGGTTTCTTTTATCTTCTCCTAGCTAGTTTAAGCTTCTATTAGTGTCTCTTGTGTTCTAGATACTGTTGTTGGGAGTGTTACACTTCCTTTGAAAAATCCCTTTGAAAATGAGATGTTGTAAAAGTCTCCTTTTTATGAAACTGATTGCATTTCTGTGATCCTTGTTGAATCCTGGTCACATTGGTGTGATCAGAATTTCAAAATGATGTCTTTTGATGTGGACTCCCAAAATACCATTTTAGCCTCTTTTTAAATTTGAGTGGGTATTTGACCCCGAATGTTAATGTTAAGTATGTCCTTGAAATCTATACTAAGTTATCTTCAATTTGGTATATAGAGTCCTGCATTAGGACAAACACGCGTGTTAGAAGGATCACGAAACAACACCGCTAGGCTGTAACAAGAAGAACCCCTGGATAGGTAAGGGGGGTTTATTATTTATTTATAGCTTTGATACCATAGTTGGGGGCCAGGGAGTCCAACTATGAGGATATCTGCTTGTCCTTGCTGTGTGCTGGTTTTCAAGAAAAACTACGTTTTTAACTAATGGGATGAGATGTATTTATGATTGATATGTGGTTGTTCCTGTGTGTGCTTGTTTTTAAGAAAAAACTATTTTTAACTAATGGGATGCGATGAATTGGCTTGTTGATGAATAAAACTGTGAATGATATTGTTGTTGTAATGATTGGATTTTTGGGAAAAGTCTTAATTACAGAGGAGACTCTGCCCAAAATTTTATAATATATTTTCATATTTAATTCTTTATTAAATTTTTAAGTGGGCATAAGAGCTTGTTTTATATATTGTAGTCCTCCTCTTTAATTTAGAATTTTTCTAAAAATATCAGTCTTGTGATATGATGAATTGTGAATGTATGAAATTTGGATTGTCTGAAGACCTGGGAAATGTGAATCTCAGACATATGTATTATGTATAAATGTGATATGTGATTGCTTGTAATGTGGTTGACGATATTGAAATTGAGATGTCATTGACGTGATTGATGATGTTGAAATGAGATAATATTGATATGCATGACTGGATAACCTTGCGAGGGTGGGTTTACGAATTTTAAGCATCCTAAGAGAGAATGAGATTGTTTAAAATTCCGGTCCCTATCTATCCATGGTCAGTGTATCGGTGATGTTGTGTATGTACATGGGGGGTGCATAACTAGATAACCTTGCGAGGGTGGTTTTACGAATTTTAAGCATCACAAGAGAGAAAGAGATTGCTTGAAATTTCGGTGCCTATCTATCCATGGTCATTGCATTGATGGTGCCCATGTTCATACTTCATATTTCATGGATGGAAATAGAATGGTGGCAGTAAGTACGGGGTACTAGGGGGCATCACTCTGTTTGGAACTCCTTTGTGACTTAGGGCTAATCACCATGGGGGGAGCGACCAGTGCACGACAGGGTAACCTCGACGAGCTACTGCATCATTTTCCTGAGAGAGGTTATTTCCATGAGAATGGTACCACATTGCATGCTAAGTGATGAGTCAGATGCATACATCATTTTGAACATGACTGTTGAGTTGTGGAATGCATCGGATGATTGTTTTGTTGAATGTGTAATGGAATGATGAGTTTGTCGAGTGTGTATTGGACTGATGGACTTGTGGTAATGATAGTGATTGTTAATGTTATGCTTACTCACCCTTGCATTTGTTGTGCCGTGTGGTTGGTACCTGTGATGATCGCGAACTTTCGTTTGTGGGAGCAGATGAGCAGCAGTAAGTGGCCTTGGAGAGAGATCTTCTTTTTGTTGGAACCGCCAAGCCGACGTGATCACGTTGGATTCCTTTTTGGTGAAAAAGTTGTGTTTTGTTAATCAACTCTCTCTTAGTTAGTCTTTGGCTTTTTGTTGATATGTAATTTCAGGTGTATATACATGTAAAGCTACAAGAAGTTCTGATATGTGGATGACATGTACTAATTTAATGTATATGTATAATGTGTTTAAATATGTAATTGTAACATGTGTATGATAATTATATTATCGCGAAAACTTTACCATCATTTTCATAATCAAATTAATGGAGTTTTCATATTAAAATTGAAGTTGCACGATTAAAAGTTAGTAATATCGTAACGATGAGGCGGATCGTTACATGTTGCATCAATAAGGGATGTAATTACCGCCATGACCCGGTGTTACATGACTTTTGTTGGATGGAGTCTTAATTAGGTGTTGTATATTGGGATTTTTTGTTTTGTGGCCACAATATATTATAAGCCTAAGAGTCGTTTCCGAAAATATTTTAAAATTAAACACATGCAATTAATTTTGCCTAAGTGGGAGAATGTTAGAATTTTTCTATTAATTATTGTGGGCTAAAAAATTAAATTTTTTTTTTGCCAAAAACGAGTTAATATTATGATCCATTTGATGATATATACTTAAATCCACTATATGATGTGATTAATGGTAATGAACTTCGGGCACCTAATTCTGATTAGTGTGAGAAATAGTGTGGGCCGGACCACCAGACTCATGATGAAAGGTGCCTATGGTTAATATATAGAGAGACTAAGTCTCCTTTGTTATCATGTCATTAGTTGCTATCTAGGGTTTGTCCCATTGATAATTCTAGAATTTGAGCGTGTGTAATCATATAGAGGAAGACTTTGTCTTTTGGATTTCAGGCGACCCCCACATATACACAAACGATTCTTTTAATCATGTTTTCAACAAATAAGAAAGTTTTTCAGTCTTCTAAATTTCATATCAACTGTTTGATAAACTATTTATGTTACAAAATACCCTAAACATACTAATTATGGAACTCACTTAGTTAATACTGAAGTTATGAGTTTTAAAGAGTCGTGGAACGGGGTTATTGTTATATTATATTTTATGTTGTGATTGAAAACTAAATCTATTCAAATGTTATGCATCATTTCTTGACTTGGTGTTGGGATTCATTTTAAAGGTAAATTTTGGGAACATATATATGACTAGGGATATCAGGCACAACTTTTTTTTTTCTTTTTGAAAAAAGGATAACATGAAAGATAAAGTAATGTATCGAATAACATAGCAGAAAAAAAGTGAATAATTTTTATATAATATTTGGGTATAAAAAACATGAAGTTTTAACTTGGAAATATCAGGCACAACTTTTTTTTTTCTTTTTGAAAAAAGGATAACATGAAAGATAAAGTAATGTATCGAATAACATAGCAGAAAAAAAGTGAATAATTTTTATATAATATTTGGGTATAAAAAACATGAAGTTTTAACTTAGAATAATCTCAGCAATGAATCTTTCACCTGTTCCTAGTTTATTTCAAACAGCATGTCAGGACCACCCAATCCAAACCAAAGTGGACAAGTGGAAGTTGATTTCTCCCAACGAACACTGATTAATTCAAAAAGTCGACAAACCAGCTTGGCATCGAAGACAAGCATCATCGAGTAGTACCTGTGTTCGGCCAATTCGAGTCGATTAAGAATGCTATGTTCGTGTTATGATTACGTGTTTCGGCATAGTGAGCGAGTTCCGCGGCAACAGAGTAGTAGGGCACAATTTCAACCGTCCAATTAAACACATTATACAACGTAATTTAATCCAACCAATTTGTACAAAAATTGATTCATGGGCCCCAGCACCTAAAATTGTACTACCAATGCTACATGGAATTCGTTAATCTTTAGCTAAGAATAATGCTATGCAATTATTAAATTCTTCGGCCATGTGTCAACGTGTGATTCAAGCTTTAATTTGGTCCAGTGATGTTGCAGGTCCTACATAACTACCAAGACTAGCTAATTCTTAGGTATATATATATATATATATATATATATATATATGCAGGGCAGTCTATTGACTATTGCTTGTCCTTTCGCTCCTTCTGGACGCAAATGTTAGAATCGTATATTGGGTGGGGCTGAAACATGAAACTGTGGGTTGTACAATTTTGACATTGTGCCGCGAGGAACACACCTTCCCAAATCGCAATCACAATGCTTGATTAATTAGCCATAAGCTAGTAGTGATCAATGAGCGGCTCTTAAAATAAAGCTAAATTGCAAATCTATTAAGTATGTATGAAAAACACCCCTCTTTAAAGATGAACAATTATCAATAAAATTAATAGACATTTCAAACTAAAAATATGATAATCTAAAACAATTGAAAATCTCCCTTCATATAAAGATGTTTTTGGGCAATGGATCAAGTGATCTTGAGTAAAACATACAGACAAAAGCAAATAAAGTTCAATCCAATTGATAAGGATATGATTTAAGTATAATTAAAGATGTGAAGATTTTGTTGATAAATATCTGCATGTAAGTCTATATGCATTTTAGGCAGAGTTCGTGGGGTCTGTCTTATAAATTCTATAATCCAACTCACTTAAATTTGTTTTCTTAAAAAAATATAAAAAATACAGATACTAATACCAGTAGCGCCAAAACTGACGCATGCACTCAGACAAAATCGAGTGACACTGTTGCCCGTTGATTATGATGGGTTTAGTGAACAGGTAATTTGGCTGGGAACATGTTCACATGCACATGGGACGGTGGGGGCTGAGGGGCTCCCCTTAGGTCTCTCTCTCTCTCTAAGAATTTTCAAGGCTAGCTTTGTTTGCTTATATATCTATCCATATCTGTGATGATTCTAGGCATATGGAAGCTTTGGACACAGACCAAGTTAAGTTCCCAAGTGGAAGCAAATCAGGTTACATTTGAGAGGAATCCTTGTACATATGGAGCTTTCTTTTTCTTCAAAATTTTGCAGCTTTCACAATCCTCAAGATTGGAAAATATATTGTTTTAGATGGTTCTTCTTGGAAGCACTAACACCCCTCTCCTTTTAGTGGGTGTCACTATCCCAAGCCGGTTGGAGTGAAGGCATCCCTTCCACTTCGGCCCCACCCAACTCATCGTGCTTTGATTGGACCACAGCAAGCCATTCTCAAATCTATAATACGTACGCACCCTGCATAGTGAGTGAGTCACTTCCGCTTCTCCTATGTATTTCCTAATTTTATATATGTTTGATTTTCTCCTTCTATGTTACCATTTAATGAAGAAACGTTTGAATTTGTTCTGTAGATGATGAGAGAATTGTTTGGATTTTCGTTTTGAAAGTTTTAAATCATAATTTAAGTAAAAAAATTGACTTTTTTGGAAGTGATTATGTAACTTTTAATTTATACAAGTAATTGTTCACGCTAGATGATGCACAAAAACCCTTAAAAACGCGTTATACCTATTTATTATAATATTATTATTATTATTATTATTATTATTATTATTATTATTATTATTATTGTTATTACTGTTATTTAAATTATTTAACTATTATAATAATTATTACATATTTAATAATTATAAAAAAAAAGAGTGTGAAAGGAAAGGAGTCAATAAGGGGAAATATACAATAATTAAGTCATGCATCAAGGGGTCCTATTCTTAGGATCATGCTAATACAAGGCAAACTGCAAACAGGAACTTCTAAGATGGTTCTGGAACATATACAAAGACGGTTCTCTACCCGTCTTTGTATCGAATGTCTTTAAAAGTTTCGTTTTCAAAGACGGTTATGCGCTCGTATTTGTATATAAGATTCGAAGACGATTTTTCTAGTCACCGGTCTTAGAAGGAGTGGAAATAAAAAAAAAAAAGTGATGCAAATTTAAGATGGTTATTGATCGAAGGTCGTACTCCGTCAAATTATTATGAATTAAGTGTAGTACTAGGAAAGTGACTCCTAGGTCGTCTCTCAAGGATCAATTGTCAATGTTTAAGGGATTGAAAACGTGTTGGGGGTTTTTTGAAGGAATTTGGCAGAATATATAAAATTAAACAGAAATAATAATTAATTGCAATGATTAAAAACAAGTCAG
>PYAF01003586.1:18614-38485 GCA_007407185.1 Glycine tomentella
AAGAAATGCTAGCTGTAGTTTATGCTTTAGATAAGTTTAGATCTTATTTGGTAGGGTCTAAAGTGATTATTTATACTGACCATGCAGCTCTTAAATTTTTACTGCATAAACAAGATGCAAAGCCTCGTTTGTTGCGATGGATGTTACTCTTGCAGGAATTTGATCTGGAAATTAGAGATAAAGCTGGAGTAGAGAACAAGGTTGCAGACCACTTATCCCGAATTCAGCATAAGGAGCTGCAAGATGGACCGGAAGTGGAGATAAATGAAGTTTTCCCTGATGAACAAATATTTGCTGTTAGAGTTACTCCATGGTTTGCTGAAATGGCAAACTATAAAGCTGCTAAAGTCATCCCTGAAACATTCACTTCGCAGCAGAGGAAGAAGTTCTTGAATGACTCTAAGAGGTATTTGTGGGATAATCCTTATTTATACTTTCATTGTGCTGACAATATTATCCGTAGATGTGTAGCTAAAAGTGAAGTGCCGGATATTATGTGGCACTACCATTCATCCAACTACGGAGGACATTTTGGTGTTAACCGGACTGCACAAAAGATCTTACAATGTGGCTACTATTGGCCAACCATATTTAAGGATGCAAAGGACTTTGTGCAGCAATGTGATAGCTATCAACGAACCGGGAATGTGTCTCGCAGAGATGAGATGCCCTTAAATGTAATATCTTGAAATTAAGCATGTGTTTAAGCCCAGATTAAGCCTGTGATTAAGCATAATGATGATGCTTAAAAGTTCCTAAGAGAAAAGGCTGAGAAGGGCAAGTTATTGGCTGTGTCGAGCATCTGGCGCTACCCGCGCCAGAGGCCTGAAATAGGCCAATTCGTGCTGCCTTCTCACGCTTCCAGCGTGGGATCCACGCTTCAGGCGTGGCTTGGCAGAGGGTGCGACGCCATCAGCGCGGGACATGGCGCCATCAGCGCCATATTTTAAGTGTGGCGCGGTCAGCGCGGGAGGCGGCGCGATCCGCGCGGGACGTCGGGCAGGCCTATATATAAGGCCATTTGGGACGAAATGGAGAAAGGAAAGAGAGAGAGGAAGCCATTGTTGAGTGAGGAAGCTCTGTATCTCCTCCATCGTTCATCTAAACACCCTAGACCCAACTGGAAAAGTGCTCAGAACCCCGAGAGGAGAGAAAACCCCCGATTGATTTGTGAGAAAGAGCGAGAAACAGAGTTTGGTTTCTCAGAGAGAACCCCGGAGAGCTTGAGACACAGAGGCGAGGGAGGCCCAGATCGAGTGAGCTACCTTAGGGAAAGCGATTCCCTGGTGATTCTGAACATCACTGATGTGTTGTAAACACATCTTATTTTTAGAATAGTTTTAGCTTATGTTTTGATTAAATAATTAGGATTTAGTTTAGTTTTGATTAGTTTATTAATATTATATTATTTTATCTTATTTCAATATCAATTGTGCAATTTCAGGACAAAAGAGGAGAATAAAGGCCAAAAAAAGAAGAAAACAAGTTCTGGAATGCCACGTGTGTCGCGCCATTACTCGCGCGGGTCGCGTGGAAGACCCGAGAAGACAACGTATGAAGCGTCGATTCCACGAGAATAAGTCTTTTCTATTTTAGTTAATCCCTAATGTCTTAGCGAATTAACCCTTTAAACTGAGTTTGTAACCTAATGTCTTAGCGAAACTAGTCAGTTCAAGCAATTAAAGAACATATTATAACCTCCGCACTCATGCATCCCTATGTCTAGATGAAGAACAAGTGTTAATCTTAACAGGTCAGATATTATAATTCCAACGTGTCCATTGCAAAGTATAACTCTCAATACTTATTCAGAGTGATCAATTCTAAACAAGATTATGATTAAGCAAAGAAAAGATTTAAAATAAACAAAACATATGCATTTAATACCAGTCAATTTACAGAGGGAAACTCATAAGTTCATGGCCTTTCCACAACAAGATGATTAGCTAGCCATAGGCTTCAAGAACACCAAAGCAATTGGATGAAACATGATTCTGTAGAACTTTGACTCCAAATCTTGATTCCTAGGGTTTGCTCTCACTAAAACTTTCTATTCTATGTGTAATTCTATCCAAGTGTGTCTTTCTCAGGCTAGATGTCCCTAAGAATCCAGAAAACTCTCCTATATATTGAGTATTTTTAATTACAGTAACAAAGCAAAAACCCTCTCCTATTTTCGAAACAGATATATGTTAATTCAGGAAGGAAAATCCTAACCACGCGACCTGCGCGCGATGCCACGCGAGTCGCGTGGGTTGGCAGAAAGGATTGGCGCGTGTCGCGTGGAACCTGAAGTGCTTCGCATGAAAGGTCAGTGAAGAATTGCTTATTTCTTTGAGTACTGACGCGACCCGCGTGAATCACCAAGTGTGTAGCGTGGAAGGTCAGAGCTAAAATGGCTTAAACCTGGAAGTTCTCACGCTACTCACTTGAATAATGGCGCGACACGCGTGATCTTCTCTGGTCTTCCAAGTGGATCGCGTGAATTGTGGCGCGACCCGCGTGATGCTCCAGATCTTGTTTCCTTTGTTATTTGCCTGTAAATCCCTCTTTTTGACCTGCAAACGCTTAAATGGTATTAAAATGCTTTATATAATCTAAAATACTAAACATGACTAATTCTATAGTTATTTTCTAACTATTCAATACAAATATGACCTAAAACTAAGCTATAATTAAGATGTGTTTGCAACACATCAAACAATTCCCAGATTTGAAAGTTGCTGTCCTCAGCAATAGAAAGAATTCTAAGACATAAGCAAGAATCAACAATTAACACAAACCACAATTCACAATCATAGAATCATCATGAATGTATAATTGACTTAGTTAAATCCTCCATGATGCTTTCATTGCTGTCAAAATAAGAAAATACTTGAGTCTTCCTCACAGATGTGTCTATAATCATTCCTTCTCTCAAGTGTTTCAGGCTGTAATTACCCTCTTACTCAACATGATCATAGCATTACCATAGGCTTGAAGATATTCTCATCAGTTTGTAAGCATGACTTGATCAGAAGGTCTTTTAAGGCTTGTAACGTGGCTTGGCTAAGGGTGGGAATCATTTTTGGGAAAAGTAGCTCAATCAGAGGCTAAGTCTGGTTCCCTAAGTCCAAGTGTATTGTGGTCTTTCAAGCTTCTTGTCTTCTCTTGTTCAAACTGGTACTTTTATTCAGTTTCTTTTATTCTAAACATAAAATAACATAATACTACTTTCTCTTTGCTTTTTCAATTTTTCTTATCAAATATTTTGTAATCAGAACATACTAAATTATTGCAACTTTTCACATTTTTCAGCTGATGAATTCCAGCTTCTTCTTCTTATTCATTTGATTTCTCTTCTTGTCCTTCATTCCTTGGTCTGTAATACCTTTCTGTCATGGACTTAGTTCACCTTCTTTTAGCCTCAAAAAGGATTCAATCATTTGGATATGGCTTAATTTTGGTTATTGAAATGAAAGGTCTAGGCTCAAATTTCAGGTTCAAAGGAAAATTTTACTTGGGTAAGTCAATTTGGCTCTAGTTTCCAGAACAAATCATGCCTTAATCATTTCAAGTCACACCTGCACTTAGAGAAATAAGTCAAGTTCTAGAATACCATAAAGCATGGAGTCTCTCAGAAGAAAATTTACCGAATTTGGCCCAAAATCTTACAGGTGTTGTGACTCAAGTCATTCTCAATCAACTGCATATCTGGCATCATTTCAACATTCAACATGAGTTTCTCATACTATCAATCAAATTCTACTCATGCATTATGCAGTCCATGTCTCTTATTTCATCCAACTTAATTCAGAGAAATCCGTCTATCATTAAGTTCATCCGCTTTCTTAATCTGAAAAAGTTTTGTGTGCTGCTTATTTTTTTAAGAAAATGTTTGAAAAATTCTGATTATATAAAAATTTTCAAAAAGTTCTGTTTAGACTTCCTTTGATTCTTGATTGTGATTTGCGAAATAATGCGTAAACATTCCCAGATTTATATGTTGCTGTCCCCAGCAACCACAAACATGGTCATAGCGCTTTGGAAAATTTTGAAGCATTATTCGGAAAATCGCATTCAATTCATATTTGTCAAAACAATTTTAATAAGAAAAATTATAACCCATAAACTGTACTATATATATAATGCAGTACTATCAAAGTATCAGTAATAGAAATGTAAATGAAATGTAAATGTGCAGAATATAAAATGTATGTAATGCAAAGTAACTAAAAATAACCCAAAAACATAAGTCTGAAACTAAAATAAAACATAAAAGTCCTGATCAATCAGCTCGATCCCTGTCCTCCGCAACCACCTCTGTGTGCTCAGAAACTAATGGCTGGGTAACTGCGGTGTCTGCATCCGAGGCCTGATCAATGGGGTCAGTGGCTGCAGGAACAGGCTGAGGAGGCTGTGGTGGTGCTGAAGTCTGGTCTCTCGGATCAGTATGATCGATGACTGGCTGAGGTGGATGTGCGAGAGCTGAAGTCTGGTACTCTGAAGGGTGAATGCCCAACTGATGGCATACGGCTCCCCACATGCGTGTCTGTAACTCTAGCTGCGCACTCTGAAACTCCAGCTGAGTCCTCACGTACTGCTGGAATGCAAGAAAGCTCGGGGAGTCCTCGTAGAGTGGAGTGCGTGTGGGTACGGTGGATGGTGGTGGCATAGAGGTAGGTGGTGGTGATGATGGTGCTGTCTGTGGGATGGGTGAGACTGGTGGTGTAGGATCTGGCTGGTCAGGCTGGGGGTCATCAACTGGAAGGTCCCGAGGAGAAGCGGCGGCAATTGCCTCAGGTGTGAGCTTTGAAGCTCTGACTACCTGCTCGTCTGCTGCAACACCCATGGCAGTAGTATAGGTCTTATAGACCATAAGTGGCGCTATCGGGACGTCCATGTCCTCGTCCTCATCAATAGGTACCCCCGCGTGCCGACAAAGAAGAAGGATGAGCGAAGAATGTCCAATCCAGGACCTGCTGCCGGCGTCCTGGGTCATCTGCAGGATCCTATCAGATAAAACTGATGAAATGAGAAGGTTACCTGCCCCACATAGGATGTATAGGAGAATGGCGCGCTCTACGTTCACATCGGTTATGTTCCTCGATGGCATAACCGTGTGGTTCACAAACAGATGCCAAAAAGCGGCATCTCCTACTAACTCAGACTTCTTTAATTTCTCTGGTATGTAGTCAAGACTGGGCTTGGTCTGCCAAGCTGTGTACAGACCTGTGATAGCGCGGCGGATGGTGGTAGCAAGCTCCGGGACGTCATCATTATACATCTTCGTTACTGCGTCTGGCTGCATGTGCCAAAATAACCTGATGAAGTCGCATGCCGAGTAGGGGTCGTAGTCAGTGTCAAGCAGGCTCTCAATAGTCTTCTCTCCAAAAGGTACTGCAACTCCTCTAACCCAAGAGCTCCTAGTGCGGTATACGGTGTCGTGATCCACGTTGGACAAAAACTCCTTCAGGATCATGCTGGAGCTGGGCTCTGGGAAGGTCACGAGTCTCTGCCACTTCCGGCGGATGATGACCTGTCTGATGGGGTTGTCCTCAGGGAAGGACTCCCACATAATCTTCCCCTCTCTGATGATCTTCTTGGGTAGGTACCAAGAATCAAACTTTTCTTGGCACTCAATGGTGCGGAAGCGCAGCTCATCAAAGTCCGCCACTCGGGCTCTCTTCTTGCTGCTCTCCCCGGTAGTTTTCTTCTTTCCCTTTTTTACTGCCTTAGCCTGTTCTACCTGTTTACCCTGAAAAGCAGAAAATTTCAAGTATATGTATCTGTTAAACAATTGAAAAATTCCCAGATTTATTTCCTTTGATGGAAGTAACTCAATAAGTAGAAGGAAATTATTACAGTGCATGATCACATTTAATAGAGTAATGGCAGTTCAATTCCAGCATGTTATGCTTGCAATGCTTAATTTAATGTTAAACAATTGTGGACTTTTGGTGTAGACAAATGATAAACCAATAATGACAATGTTCAATTCACGTGGCATTCACTTTCAGTTTTGTCCCAATACAACAATTCCCAGATTTAAGATCATAATACATGTGGACTCTAAGTTCAGAACCAAGACAGACATGTCTAACATTTTTAGCTCATGCTTAATAATCATTTCAGTATCTATTTCATCAATCTGCCCAAGACTGCATATATCTAGTTTCCATTCATATTGTAAAAGCACAAATATCATTCATGTTTCATTTCAAATTGTTATCATGTATGCACAGACATCCAAATTGTATATATATATATTTCATATAAGTAATTGCGCAGAATATATACTACAATAGCCACATTCGAGTAAATAGGATTTCAAGTTTGCATTTCAAAGTTCACTTCTGGAATGTGGAATTAATTTGAAGGTTGAGTGTCTCTATTATTAGAGACTTAATCCATTCCCAATCATCCCCAGACTTATGATTTTTCAACAATCACCCAGCACATGATAATCACAATTGTAAACCAAACTGGGTATTAATTTGCATTCACATCAGTCATTCTTCTTGATTCAAATCTTAGGCCTAAGGAGTTCATTTCGGTGCCTATTTCATTCAAATTCTCACTCAGGCCTTTTATCAAACATATGGTGTGCATAAAAATGAATGTGGGTGATAAGTGTGTTGGGGGTATGGCAAACCCAAAAATTTTTTCAAGTAATTCAGACCACAGACAAGCATAGAAGGAGGGAGCAATTATATATATATGAATTTTGAAAATGTTGCTAACCTAAGGTGTTGTAAGCTTACCTTGTCCTTGGCCATTTGTTCACTCGAAGTAGATGAATGCAGATGAATTGCAGAGACTTATGATGCCTAAGAATGCACGGAGGAAGGAATAATGTAGGGTTTTTATAGATGAAATGGAGTTGAAGGAGTTTCTGGTGGTTAATGGGGGTTGAGGGAGTTAGGGCGAGGAGTTTGGAGAGAATTTGGGATAGTGGAAATGAAGAGGGCGCGATTTTGGTTCTAATTTAAAAATGATTTCCGCGCATTCATGCGAGTCGTGCCGCATATGAAGTGTATCGCGCCATGCTCCAGTAAAGAATTGGCTGTTTCAAGTGAGTCGCGTGGCTTTCACGCGACTCGCGTGAGATCGCGCTTTTTGCTTCTGGACCTTCACGCGGCTCACGTGATATCCACGCAGGTCGCGTGGATTGCCCTGGGATGTCTGTTGAGTTTCTATATATCACGCGAGTCGCGTCATTTACCAAGTGGGTCGCGTGAATTAGTGCTTTTAGGCACTGCCTCATGACGCGAGATGCGTGATTTCCACGCGTGTCGCGTGAATTTATGCAGACAATAAATGCTGTTGGTTGCAGATGACGCGAGTCACTTGGCTTCCACGCGAGTCGCGTGGATGGACAGTATGAATGGCGCGATGTGCGTGGGTTTCCACGCGAGTCGCGTGACTTGCCTTTTCTGATTACCTTGATATTTTCCTCCTACTCTTCACTTCTCTAACCTAATGACTAAATTTACTTAACTACTCCTAAATGAATTAACTAAACTAATTCTATTAAGCAAAATTGAAATGAACTTAAAATTAGTTATGATGCATGAACTTAAAATTGCATGAATAAATTGCATGAATTGAAATCTGCTACTATCAACTGAATTTAAGCTTATATACAGAATTCAGTGCTTGTTTAACGTCCTTAAGCTAGACCTTTACGGCAGTTCATTCAGTGTTAGATTGGAGTGGTACAGAACTTGAATCTCTGTCCACCTTACCTCCAAAGTAATGTTTCAGCCTATAACCATTTACCTTAAATATCTTATCACTATCCAAGGCTGAAATTGCTACTGTTCCATAAGGAAAAACTTCTCTTACCAGAAATGGTCCAGACCATCTTGACTTCAATTTACCCGGAAAAAGTTTCAGTCGGGAGTTATAGAGCAGCACTTGTTGGCCCGGAACAAATTCCTTATGTCTGATGTGGTTGTCATGCCACTTTTTCGTCTTTTCTTTGTAAATACAGGCATTCTCATAAGCTTTCAACCTGAACTCATCTAATTCATTCAGCTATAACAACCGCTTTTCATTAGCTTTGGTTAGTTCAAAATTTAAAAATTTGGTTGCCCACAAAGCTTTATGTTCAAGTTCAAGTGGTAGATGACAAGACTTACCATAGAGGAGTTGAAAAGGAGACATACCAATTGGAGTCTTGAATGCGGTTCTATACGCCCACAAGGCATCGTCCAACTTCTTGGACCAATCTTTCCTTGATGTTCCAACGGTTTTCTCTAGGATTCGCTTCAGCTCCCGGTTGGAAATCTCAACTTGACCACTAGTTTGAGGGTGGTATGGGGTTGCTACCTTGTGTTTTACTCCATATTTGGCTAACAAGCTTTCAAGTTGCTTGTTGTAGAAATGCGTTCCTCCATCACTTATTATGGCTCTTGGTACACCAAATCTTGTAAAAATATACTTTCTTAGAAAGTTTATCACCACCTTAGCATCATTTGTGGTTAATGCAGTTGCTTCAACCCACTTAGAGACATAGTCTACAGCAACTAGTATATATTGGTTACCAAATGACTTAGGAAATGGTCCCATGAAGTCAATACCCCACACATCAAATAATTCCACTTCTTGTATGTTGTTCAAGGGCATCTCATCTCTGCGAGACACATTCCCGGTTCACTGACAATTATCACATCGTTGTACAAAATCCTTTGCATCCTTAAATACGGTTGGTCCATGAATGGAAGTGGAAAATGGTCTTTGCGAGTTGCTTCATTAAGCCTTCGGTAATCTACACACATTCTCCAGCCCGTGATCGTCCTTGATGGAATCAATTCATTCTTTTCATTTTGTATCACAGTCATCCCACCTTTCTTCGGAACAACTTGGACTGGACTTACCCATGGTGTATCAGAAATTGGGTAGATCATACCTGCATCCAAAAGCTTGACAACCTCCTTTCTTACCACTTCTTTCATTACAGGATTAAGCCTTCTTTGGGGCTGTCTCACAGGTTTCACGTCAGTGTCCATTAAAATTTTATGAGTGCAAAAGGAAGGGTTTATACCTTTAAGGTCTGAAATAGACCAACCGATAGCAGACTTGTGTTCCTTAAGCACTTTAATCAATTTGACTTCTTCATGCCAATCCAGTCCTTTGTTAATTATTACTGGATAAGTTTCATGATCTCCAAGGAAGACATACTTCAAATGTTCCGGTAATTCTTTAAGCTCAACTTTGGGTGCACCGGAAAGGATGTCATCTTCTTTAACTTCCAGCTCTTCTAATTCATGTTCTGCAGATTTCTCTGCATTATTGGAACTGCCTGCTGCACTTTCTGCTTCCACTGAATATGCTGTTTTAATACTCTCTGCTGCAGAATTTTCTGCATCATTTACAGCAGTAGTAGGTGCAAAATTCTGTGCTTTTGCTGGTGATTTTTCTGCATATTCCTCATGTGCAGTGTTTGTTGTATCTTGTGCTGAATCTTCCTCATCAATTGCTGCATCACTCGAGTTAAAACCTACACAAATCACATTATCCAATACATTTATACGAAAACAGTCATGTTCATCATTAGGATGTTTCATTGCATCAAATACACTAAAAACCACAGATTCATCATCCAATCTTAACTCTAGTTTGCCTTGCTCAACATCTATCAAGGCTCTAGCAGTGGCTAGAAAAGATCTTCCTAAAAGTAGGGGAATTTCACTTTCCCCTTCCATGTCAAGCACAATAAAATTCGCAGGGAATATAAATTTATCTACCTTTACTAGAACATCTTCTATTACCCCGGAGGGTGTCCTTAATGACCTATCCGCTAATTGCAGAGACACTCTAGTTGGTTTAAGTTCAGTTATACCTAGGGACTTACACATAGATAATGGCATCAGATTTATACTAGCCCCTAAGTCACATAATGCTTTTCCTACATCAATATTACCAATAGCTATAGGAATATTAAAAGTCCCTGGATCTCTCAATTTAGGAGGAAGCTTTCTTTGAATGATTGCGCTACATTCCTCCGTGAGTGCTATTGTTTCACATTCCTTCAGCTTTTTCTTGTTGGATAAGAGTTCCTTCATGAATTTTGCGTAGTTTGGCATGTTAGCTAATGCCTCCGCGAACGGTATGTTGATATGCAACTTCTTGAACATCTCCAAAAATCTTAAAAACTGTCTCTTTTGCTCTTGTTGCTTGGTCAATATAGGATATGGGGGTTTTTCAAAACGTGAAAAATCCCACTTCTTTGGTGGAGGCATAGGATCTTTCTCTCCCAAATTTTCTGCAACTTTTTCCTTATCTTTTTCAGTTGCTGCAGAATTTTGCTCCACCTCTTGAATACTTGATTCAGGCTTCTCCGGAGTTACTAATACTTTACCGCTTCTGTTTGTGATGGCTTTAGCATGTTCTCTTGGGTTCACAACCGTATCACTTGGAAATTGACCTTGTGATCTCTCAGCCATTTGTTTTGCAAGTTGGCCAATTTGGTTCTCCAAGTTTCTGATAGAAGCATCTTGATTGGTCCGGTGAGCCCTTGTTTCAGCAATAAACTCTGTGGTGGTTTTAGTCAACTGCATCACCACTTTTTCCAGCTCCGAAGGTTCTTTGTTTGGAATAGGAGGGGGCTGTAAGTAGTTGTTGAACTTGTAATCCAAACCACCTCCTTGAAATCTTCTCTGATAGTTATTTCCAGCTGCATAATTATTGTTCCTTTGGTATGGCTGCTGCTGGTACGGTTGTTGTTGCTGCCTTTGATCATTCCAAACACCATTTACCTGCACAGGGTCAGCACCAACTAAAATAGGACAAGTGTTAGACTCATGCTCACCTTGGCAATACTCACACACAATATACGGTTTGCTTGTGCCCACTTGTGCTGCAGAAACTTGCAATCGGTCCATCTTCTCATTTAATTTGGCCAATTGCTGTGCTAAAAGCTTTTGCTCTGCAAGCATTGCATCATTAGCATTTAACTAAATAGGCTCCCTCTTTGGCTGAAGTGTATGGCTTTCATTCTCAGTTCTTGCCAAAGATTTGATCAACTCGTATGTTTGTGCTGCGGTTTTGGATCTTATAGTGCCACCAGCTGCAATATTTACCATCATTCTTGTCTCAGGAGTCATGCCATTGAAAAATATTCTGACCTGTTTTCCTACAGGCATATCATATTGAGGGCATCTCCTCACTAATGCTTGGAATCTTTTCCATGCGGTGCATAGAGTTTCTCTTCCACTTTGCGTAAAGTTGGTGATCTCGTTCACCAATCGATTGTACTTATCCATAGAGAAATACTCTGCAAAAAATCTTGAAACCAAGTCGTCCCAAGTAGCTATACTGTTGGATGTCTGACAATTCAGCCATCTTAAAGCATTATCTTTCACAACAAACGGGAATAAACTTAGCCTCACAGCATCATCGGAGACTCCTTGGTGTCTAATAGTATCACAGATTCTAAGGAACCTGTCTATGAAATCATGAGGGTCTTCCGAATCGTCTCCTCCAAACTGACTGCGTTCCACCAATGATATCAATGAAGGGTTTATATCAAAATGATTGGCTTGGATTGGTGGCCTCACAATACTAGAGTTTGGTCTTGTGAACATAGGAGCCAGAATATCCTCCATAAGTTCATCTTCAGGCCGTAGCCTTGGTGGGGGCTGATTGTGTAGTTCTTCAGCCATCTGTTCCGACTCAAATTCTGGAAGTGAATCAAAGTCGAACAGTTCCGCTTCTCGTCTTCTTTGTCTAGCTAGCCTTCTTCGGAGTGTTCTCTCAATTTCAGGATCAAATTCTAATTCCTCAGAGCTAGCTGAAGTTCGCATAAAAACTAAGAGAAGTGGTTAGTAGCAAAAGTTCAATCACAAATTTTAAAAATTACTGAAAAATCTGTTACCAATCCCCGGCAACGGCGCCAAAAACTTGTTGTTTCGATTTATGCGAATATATACGGCAAGTGCACCGATCGTTTAATAAGTAATAAAGTGTAAGTAAAGTATTGTCTCCACAGGGATTGGAAAGATTTCGCAATAATTATAAAAATTATGATTGAACAAGAAATAGAAAAGTACGCAAAAGTAGTTGAATGATTTTGTTGAATTGATAAAGAAAATTGAAATAACAGTAAATTTAAGTCGAAAGATTACCAATGAGAAACATTTGTGGTCAGGCACAATCCCTTATAAGTATTACCTCCTTCAATTGACTGATTATTTTATCTTGAAGTTTACATAAGATAAATCTCTCCTATATTCGTAAATCCTAGAACTACTAGAGTCATAACCAGCGATTTAACCCTTTAATTTGATCGAGAACCCTAACCTTCTAGCGATTCTGTCAAACTAAGAATTCAAAGAATAAATCTTATGGGTTCGTGTTCTGTTTACTCGGAGAATAAGTCTTTTCTATTTTAGTTAATCCCTAATGTCTTAGCGAATTAACCCTTTAAACTGAGTTTGTAACCTAATGTCTTAGCGAAACTAGTCAGTTCAAGCAATTAAAGAACATATTATAACCTCCGCACTCATGCATCCCTATGTCTAGGTGAAGAACAAGTGTTAATCTTAACAGGTCAGATATTATAATTCCAACGTGTCCATTGCGAAGTATAACTCTCAATACTTATTCAGAGTGATCAATTCTAAACAAGATTATGATTAAGAAAAGAAAAGATTTAAAATAAACAAAACATATGCATTTAATACCAGTCAATTTACAGAGGGAAACTCATAAGTTCATGGCCTTTCCACAACAAGATGATTAGCTAGCCATAGGCTTCAAGAACACCAAAGCAATTGGATGAAACATGATTCTGCAGAACTTTGACTCCAAATCTTGATTCCTAGGGTTGGCTCTCACTAAAACTTTCTATTCTATGTGTAATTCTATCCAAGTGTGTCTTTCTCAGGCTAGATGTCCCTAAGAATCCAGAAAACTCTCCTATATATTGAGTATTTTTAATTACAGTAACAAAGCAAAAACCCTCTCCTATTTTCGAAACAGATATATGTTAATTCAGGAAGGAAAATCCTAACCACGCGACCTGCGCGCGATGCCACGCGAGTCGCGTGGGTTGGCAGAAAGGATTGACGCGTGTCGCGTGGAACCTGAAGTGCTTCGCGTGAAAGGTCAGTGAAGAATTGCTTATTTCTTTGAGTACTGACGCGACCCGCGTGAATCACCAAGTGTGTCGCGTGGAAGGTCAGAGCTAAAATGGCTTAAACCTGGAAGTTCTCACGCTACTCACTTGAATAATGGCGCGACACGCGTGATCTTCTCTGGTCTTTGTAACCACCGTTTCTATTACGTATTTATTTTATTTGCAACGGATTTTTTTTTTTGAAAAACAGAAAGAATGAAAGTTCCAACGAATTTTTGTTAATTTTAAAAACGAGTTTAGAAATGATAAGAAATACACACGTTGTATGTAGTCCGTGACGTTCATACATACATACCATACAGTCAAGTATTACATATCCATAGTCGACTATATAAATAGTCCAATACACAAAGCAAAGAACAGATCATCAAAAGCAGATAAGCATCACACACACTTCATCATATCTTCACGTACAGCATCCATGTCACTGCTGTTTTGCTCGCCCAAATAATTTGGGGTCATCACAGGTGTCAACCACCAGACACAACACAGGGTTAGTCATGATAAACAAAATTTAAATATCAACAAAACAAATAATAAATATATGTAAACAAATATACAGAATATAAACAAGCTATTCTCACACACATAATTGTCATGAAATGCATGTTTATCTTATCACATGATGCATGACTGAGATCTCAGCTTCTCAACATCTCAATTGTGGCCACAGTCAGATAACCCCACCCTCACCTTAGTGGAACGAACTTATCCATCCCGTCAGGGTAGCCCAGTGTCGCGTAGGAGTCTCACTCAAATCCATGTGATCATCATGGTAATGTGGTTCCCCACTGTCTCAACTACCCCCAAGTTAAAAACACGTATGGAACTCAGTTTAGTTATCTGACAAACACCTCTTTACGAGGATCATCACATCGTCACAAATTCTACCCCACCGGGTAGATGCACATGGAAATGCATGAATGATTCATTTTTCGTCTTTTTAATTATTCTTTTCTCATTACTTCCATGTCAACCTCATATCATCACATGGTTCACTTCTCAAATCATCACAGGGTCATCACAATGTCATCACAGATTCATCATAATGTCATCACAAGGTCATCATAATATCATTACAGGGTTATCACAATATCATCACAGGGTCATTATCACAGTCTTATCATAACATCACAGAGTCATTATCATCTCATTACAGTCTCATCATAAGGTCATCATCACAATATCAAGCCAAATGATATCACACAATCCTTGTAACTAATTTTTTTATTAGTAAACTTTTACTCAATTCCTTTAAAAGTCTTTTATTATTAATCAAATTAGCATAGTCCATAGTTAACCACATCATATAAAATTGTCCATAACCAAAATAATTCACTAAATCTTAAGAAATATTATACTTCCACATGTTTTAAGTTTATCATTAAGACCAATAAATAGATCACAAGAATTTTCAAGATTCAAATATAATTAAACAAAGTGACCAATTAGAAGATTCTCAATCATTAGAAAATAATTAAACAACAAGGTATAAAATTTAAACAACAAGACATATGGTTAGAAAAATAAGTAAGAAATATTAAAATATAAACTTCATTAGGAAACATATATACCCTCTATAATCAAAATAAATCATTAACATAATTCTAATCCTTTAGACATCAAATTAAAGACTTATAAATTACTTAAAATTAAATTGAGATTATTCATCTTTAAGTTCCATTTTCAAATCTTAATTATTATCCCAAATTATCAACTCAAATCTTTATTAATCTAGGTAGAAATTTAAGTAGAGGTTCATATTTAAATTTAATTTATCACAACTTCCCCATACCTTAATTATTTTTAAAACTTGAACAAGCTCCCTTGATTCTTCTTCACTTGAATTTCCTTGGTCTCTTGAGATGTTTTTCTTTGGTGAAAGAGATAGCAAGAGATGGTATATGAAGGGTATGAAGGGTGGCTTAAGTTTGTAACTTAACAAAGCTTGAAACAAGAACAAAGGGAGAGATAAGGGCTGCACGGTTTTGGCTCACAATGCTGTCCTAAAAATTGCTCCATTGCATTACTTATATAGGCAATGTTGCTTTGCTCCTATTGGTCAATCCCTTTGGTCCACACCTTCTTGCACGTTCAAGTGGCCATCCCACTAACATTATCTTATCTTATCTCACCACTAATGGCTGTCTCCAATCATGCTTCCACTAATATTTGTTTTTTTATTCCTTCTCTTCACCGTGCCATGCTTCTTAGTTGTACATAATGCTTCCTTTTGTTATATTTTTGGTTTCTAGTTATTTTACTCACACATGGCCTATGGAATAATTCCTATCCATCTAGATTTGTAAATTCCTTTAATCACACGGTCATTTATTGTTCCTAAGGCTATTATATTGTTTTCTTGTGTTTTTAATTTATAAAATCACCAAACTATTTTAAGAAATAAATCTATTTAGCCCATAATTATAAGAAAACTCCTAGAATTATGTTCATCATTTTCCTATAATTTTCTAGTACTTAGAATAACATAGATTAAATTTTATTTCAATATATGCATTAAAGTCTAAAAATCTTAAAACTAGTGAATTTTTAATTTTCTACAAGTCCTAAAATATTATTTCAATCCTAATAAGTAAAAATATTGGGGTGTTACAGTCTTCCAAGTGGATCGCGTGAATTGTGGCGCGACCCGCGTGATGCTCCAGATCTTGTTTCCTTTGTTATTTGCCTGTAAATCCCTCTTTTTGACCTGCAAACGCTTAAATGGTATTAAAATGCTTTATATAATCTAAAATACTAAACATGACTAATTCTATAGTTATTTTCTAACTATTCAATACAAATATGACCTAAAACTAAGCTATAATTAAGATGTGTTTGCAACACATCATTGAGTAAGAGGGTAATTATAACCTGAAACACTTGAGTGAATGAGTGATTATAGACACATCTGTGAGGAAGACTCAAGTAGTTTCTTATTTTGACAGCAATGAAAGTATCATGGAAGATTTAACCGAGTCGATCATACATTCATGATGATTTTATGATTGTGAATTGTGGTCTGTGTTGATTATTGATTCCTGCTTATGTCTTAGAATTCTTTCTATTGCTGTGGACATCAACTTTCAAATCTGGGAATTGTTTGATGTGTTGCAAACACATCTTAATGATGACTTAGTTTTAGGTTATATTTTTATTAAATAGTTAGGAAATAGTTCAAAAATTAGTCATATTTAGTATTTTGTATTATATAAAGCATTTTAATATCATTTAAGCATTTGCAGGCCAAAAAGAGGGAATTAAAAGCAAATAACAAAGGAAACAAGATCTGGGGCATCACGCGGGTTGCGCCAACATCCACGCGAGTCACTTGGAAGACCAGAGAAGATCACGTATGAAGCGCGGAATTCACGCGGGTCGCGTCAGAACCCTAAGAATTAAGGAATTCTTCTCTGTCTAATCACGCGGGTGGCGCCGTTATTCAAGTGGATCGCGTGGGAACTTCAAGATTGAAGCCTTTTTAATTCTGCCACTTCACGCGAGGCACGTCACACTTAAAGCGACACGCGCCAATCTCTTCTGCCAATCCACGTGACTCGCGTGGTATCACGCGCGGGTCGCGTGGTTGTGATTTTCTTTCCTGAATTAATAGATATATGTTTCGAAATTAGGAAGGGGGTTTTGCTCAGTTACTGGAATTAAAAATACTCTATATCTATAGGAGATTTCAGAATAGAAAGGGACTACAGAGCCTACGGAGAGAAAGACTTAGAGAGATAGAAAAGAAAATAGAAAGCTTTAGACAGTGCAAACCCTAGGAATCAAGAATTGAAGCCAATTTCTGCACAATTATGAATTCATCTTATGCTTTGGTGTTCTTGAAGCCTATGGCTAGCTAATCATCTCATTGTGGAAAGGCCATGAACTTATGAGTTTCCCTCTGTAAATTGACTGGTATTAAATGCATATGTTTTGTTTACTTTAATTCTTTTCTGTGCTTATCTATAATCTTGTTTAGAATTGATCACTTTAAATGAGTATTGAGAGTTATACTTCGCAATGGACACGTTGGAATTATAACATCTGACTTGTTAAGAATAACACTTGTTCTTCACCTAGACATAGGGATGCATGAGTGCAGAGGTTATAATATGTTCTTTAATTGCTTGAACTGACTAGTTTCACTAAGACATTAGGTTATGAACTCAGTTTGAAGGGTTAATTCACTAAGACATTAGGGATTAACTAAAATAGAAAAGACTTATTCTCCGAGTAAACATAACACGAACCCATAAGATTTGTTCTCTGAATTCTTAGCTTGACAGAATCGCTATAAGGTTAGGGTTCTCGATCAATTTAAAGGGAGAGATTGCTAGTTATCTAGTATCTACAACTATAGGAGAGATTTATCTTATGTAAACTTCAAGTTAAAATATTCATTCAATTGAAGGAGGTAATGCTTATAAGGGATTGTGCCTGACCACAATTATTTCTCATTGGTAATCTTTCAACTTTAAAATTACTGTTTTGTTCAATTTTCCTTTTTAAATCAATACAATCACTCAACAACTCTGCGTGTTTTTCTGTTTCTTGTTCAATCATAATCTTTATAATTATTGCGAAATCCTTCCAATCCCTGTGGAGAACGATACTTTACTTACACTTTATTACTTGTTAACGATCGGTGCACTTGCCGTATATACATTCGCATAAATCGCACAACAAGATGTCCACAATATGATATGCCTGTAGGTAAGCAGGTACGTATTTTCTTTAATGGTATGACTCCTGACACTCGTATGATTGTTAATGTTGCAGCAGGGGGCACAATAAGGTCAAAAATTGCAGTTCAAACTTATGAGCTAATTAAATCTCTAGCTTGTACTGAAAATGAAAGCATTAATATTCAGCCAAAGAGAGAATCAATACAATTGTGCAGCACTGATGCCATGCTTGTAGAGCAGAAAATTTTAGCCCAACAGTTGGCTAAATTGAATGAAAAAATTGATAGACTTCAAGTCTCTGCAGCCCAAGTTTCAGCCAACAAGCCACATGTCAGCTGTGAATACTGCCAAGGTGAGCATGACTCTAATATTTGTCCTATTCTTGTTGGAGCTGACCCTGTGCAGGTTAATGGAGTGCGGAATGAACAAAGACAGCAACAGCCACAGCAGAAAAATTACAGCTTGGCTCCAAGCAACAATTATCAAAGGACTTTTCAAGGAGGAGAACTAGACTACAAGTCTAATAATTACCTGCAAACCCCTCCTATTCCAACCACCAGTATCTCTGAACTTGAGAAGGTAGTGTTGCAACTATCACAAACAACTTCAGAATTTATCCAAGAGACCAGAGCTCACCACAGAAACCAAGATGCCTCCATCCGGAATCTTGAGATTCAAATTGGTCAATTGGCAAAGCAAGTTGCAGAAAGGCCACAAGGACAATTCCCAAGTACCACAGAGACAAACCCAAGGGAACATGTCAATGCTATTACCACTTGGAGTGGAAAAGTGTTGTCTACACCAGAAAAATCAGAAACCAGCAAAAAGGAAGCTGAAAAATTTGCAGTAGCTGAGACAAATGGAGAAGAAGCTGCAGAAAATTCAGAGGGACAAAAATCTGCACCTCAGCCTAAGAAGTGGGACTTCTCTCGCTTTGAGAAACCCCCATATCTGGTGCTAACCAAGCAGCAAATCCAACAACAGCAGTTTGCCAGGTTTTTAGACATGTTTAAAAAGTTGCATATAAATATTCCATTTACTGAAGCATTAACTAATATGCCTCATTATGCAAAATTCATGAAAGAAATTCTGTCTAAGAAACATAAGTTAAAGGAAGGTGGAACCATAAAACTCACCGAGGAGTGTAGTGCCATTATTTTAAGAAAACTTCCAAAGAAATTGAAAGACCCTGGAAGCTTTAGTATCCCGGTATCAATAGGAAATATAAATATAGGAAAGACACTTTGTGACTTAGGGGCTAGTATAAATTTAATGCCATTATCAATGTGTAAGTCCCTAGGTATAACTGAATTAAAATCCACTGGAGTTTCCTTGCAATTAGCAGATAGATCATCAAGGAAACCATCAGGAATAATTGAAGATGTGTTAATAAAAGTGGATAAATTTATCTTCCCTGCAGATTTTGTGGTTTTGGATATGGAGGATGAAAGTGAAATCCCTCTAATTTTAGGAAGATCATTTTTAGCAACTGCTAGGGCCTTGATTGATGTAGAACAAGGAAAGTTAGAATTAAGGATGGATGATGAGTCCGTTATTTTTAGTGTTTTCAATTCTGAAATTAATCCATCTAATAGTTATAATTGTTCTAGGCTTGATTTGTTGGATAACATGAATTGTGCATGTGTAACAGCATTAGGGCAAGAAACTGCAGTGGAAAATACTGCAGAAGAAAAATCAACACATGCAGAAATTGCTACAGAAAATTTGACAGCAGCACACATCCCAGCAACTTCAACTCAGGTAGAAGAGAATAATGCAGTAAAGGAAGCAATGACAGGAATGGCAGCATTAGAAATTGCTGCAAAATGCAGCAGTGCTCATAAAGAAAAACCAGGAGAACCTATGATGGAGAAAAAGCAAGATAACGATCCAATTGAAGCACAAAAAGGTAAGCTGAAGGTAATTTCAACCAAAGCTGTAGAATTGCAAGTTGCAAATAAACATGTGGCTGAAAATGAAAAGGCTAAGACCAAGAAAAAGAAGACTAAGAAGAAGCATAACAAAAAGAAGGAACTTGAGCCAGGAACAAAGGTAATGCTAGC
>PYAF01003587.1:7821-19524 GCA_007407185.1 Glycine tomentella
TTCAGCCATAAGCAACATATGTTTTTCACCTTGGCTTTGTTTATACTCATCAAAATCCTTTTGAAGCAATTTATACTTGTCAACATTGCTAGAGGAAGAAGCACACACACATCCATTCAATTTGTAACTTGAAACAAGTTTTTCATTTTCTTCTTTCAAGTTGCAAATCTCATTTTGCAATTCAGTAATTTTTTCAATGTGCCATCTAAGATTTCCTCTAAAGCCTATTATTGGATTTTGCAAGTTTTTGGGCTTCCTCATGCATTTCTTGAAAAGCATAAATAGCTTGATCAAGTTCAGAATTTACCTCATCTTCATCACTTAGCAAATCATCATCATCTTCATTGATGATGGAAGTGAGACACATGTTAGCTTCTTCATTTTCTGTGAAAGAATCTGAAGTAGTTGACTCATTATCTTCCCAAGCTATGTATGCTCTTTTAGCCTTCCCTTCCTTTTTCAACTTGCCCTCTCCTTATTGTTTCCTCAAGTAGATTGAGCATTCAGATTTAATATGGCCTGGCTTGCCACATCCAAAGCATGTGAAATTGTTGTCAATCTTCTTGTTGAGGTTGTTGTTGCTGTTTTTGCTACTTTTGTTGAACTTTTTATTCTTGTTCTTCTTCATAAATTTGCTGAATTTTCTGACCACCAAGTTCACATTTTCTTCATCATCCTCTTCACTTATTTCCTCTTCTTTTTCAGCTTTCAAAGTTGTAGCTTTCAAGGCAATGCTCCTTGATTTCTTCTCTGCATCTTCACAAGATGTTAGTTGAGACATTTCAAGTTCATATTCAAGAAGCTTACCAAACAATGCAGCCATAGAGATCTTTGATAGATCCTTGGACTCCTTGATTACTGTAACCTTTGGTTGCCAAGGTCTTGTCAAACACTTCAATATTTTGATGTTTAACTCTTCAGTGTCAAAGACCTTTCCAAGACCCAAAAGATGGTTTACAATATGAGTAAATCTGGTTTGCAATTGAGAAATGCTTTCATTAGAGTTCATCTTAAACATTTCATACTCATGGATCAAAGCATGCTTCCTTGATCTTCTAACTTCCTCAGTTCCTTCATGAGTAATTTCAAGCATTTCCTACATTTCTTTGGCACTGTTGCATCTTACAGTCCTGAAAAATTCATCAGAGGAAAGTGCAGAGGTGATCATATTTTTTGCTTTAAAATCATATTGGGCAGCTCTTTATTCAACCTCAGTCATCTCATCCCATTCTTTGGGAATCAATTCATCTCCTACAGTTTTCTTTGGAATAAAAGGACCCTTTACTATTGCATTCCATGCTCCTGGGTCATTTGATTGAATAAAGATTTTCATTCTATTTTTCCAAAAACTGAAATGTTCCCCTTCAAACATAGGAGGTTTGTTTAAAGAGGCACCCTCCTTAAAGGTTATTTGGGAAGTATTCATATTTTTGTTTTTGAAAAAAAAAAGTGATCTTGAGTAACTTACAAGAACCAGCTCTTGATGCCAATTGAAAATAATAGGAATACTTCTAAACAACCAAGAGGGGGGTGAATTGGTTGAACCTTGGTAATTTAAAATTTTCAAATCAGAGTTTTCCACAGGATCTTTATCACTTTAAAATTGTTTTCAAATCAACCAATCTTATATTCAATCAAATTTCTCTGTCAAGAAAATCAATAGACAATTGAAATCTTTTCTGTGCAAGTAGTTTGAATCAAAGACCAAAGCAATAAGAGATGATGAGAATAAAATAAAGATCAGCCACAATTTTATACTGGTTTACTTCAAGCACTATGAAGCTACATCCAGTTCTTCCACTCAACACTAGAATGGAATTCCACTATTGCAAATAATATTCTTACAAGATATTACAAGCCTTTCTTTATCAACCCTAGATAAAGTTCAGAGATCTGAAACACTATTAGACCCTTAGAGACCAACCCCACTGAGAACACTACTCAGCAACCTCTAGAGAAACCCTATCTCTAGTTATCATGCAATAAACCCATTTACAATAAGCCCATCTTTACAGAAATTTAATAACTGTGATACAACTGCAAAGTTTAAGGAAAGAAGTCACCTAATGATCCAATGAATGATGCACATATGAATGATTAATCAGGTTGTATGTTGAAAACAGATTCAGAATATTACTTCCTTAAAACTTTGTAAAGAACCTTCTTGCTTTTTCTTCAATTTTAACAACTCATGAAAGTATTGTGAAAGCAAGAACCTTATGAACCCAGAGAATTACTAAAAAGTGTTTGAAAAGCCTTTGAATGCTCAGTAATACAAATTTGTCAAGTTAGAAAAATAGCTGAGCCAAAGGTCTATTTATAACAAACTTTTATAACCGTTGGTAATCGATTAAATACGCTCCTGTAATCGATTATTTTACTTATATAATCGATTAAATCAAGCCTGTAATCGATTAATGTGTTCATACAAATTCTGGGTATGGTTTTCAATCAAAATAATCGATTATTACGATGAGTAATCGATTACACCAGAAGAATGTTCAATAATGAAAGCACAGTGTAATCGATTACATACTTTGGTAATCGATTAAACCAGGAAGATATATAAAACGAGTTGTACTATGTAATCGATTACAATCTCTGGTAATTGATGAAGCCAGAAAGCTTCCAAGCTAATGAATGTATTAGGTAATCGATTACGACCTTTGGTAATCGATTATGACAGAAAGATGATTCTTTGTTTTAGCTGATGTAATCGATTACAGTTCATTGGTAATCGATTACAATGTTCATCAAGGCAGTTCAAAAAGTGAATCAAGTGAAAATAATCGATCAACCAGACATGTAATCGATTACAATGTTCTTGAAAGGTTTTCCAGAAAATACAAAGATCAAAATAATCAATTGTTTTATTGAAATAATCGATTATACCAGAAATAAACTTATTTTTCCAAAACCTTATGATTTGATTTAAAAACTTATGCAATTTTATCAAAGCCTTGTGAACTCTTTCTCATAACCACATGGATTTAATAAATGATATGAATGCAATGCACTTGGATCACCAGAAATGCTTTCTTCCTTTTACATTCAATCACAAATTAATCTTCAAGGCTTCATGGCATGTTGAAAGATCAAAACCTTCCTTCTTGAATCAATTTATCCTTTGTGCTTCAAGTGGCTCCCCCTCAATTCAACAAAAATAACATAAATAAATTTTTTTTTTAAATTTTGGACCCCTTTTAAGTGTGGCCCTTGTGCCACCACACCTCTGGGCAGGGCCAGGGCCAGTCTTGCTGGTGGAATACGAGACCCCTTTAGATGTCGTAAGTTAGGTTTTCCAACAAAGATCATTACTTGCAAATATGGCTATGATTTTAATTCTTGTTATCTTTTTGTTATTTTTATATCTTGACATTTTCTTAGTATTCCTTTCTTGTGACTACCACTAGTTAGTAAGGGTGTGACTTGCACCCAACCCGTAAATCAATCCAACCCAATTACATATTTGCAGATGGGGTTGGACTTTTAGTGCATCCAACTAGAATTGGGTTGGATAATGAGTTTATGAGTTTCAAACTGAAACTAACCCGATTCAACATCGACTACATAATAAATATATAATAAAAATAATAATTATTTAATTCTTTTTGTGTCTATGTAAGAAATTATGTATAATAATTAAAAAAATCCTAAACTCCCACTCTCATTCACTTGAAATAATTTATTTTGATTTTGGAGATTGACTCTATCTAATAATTATGAGTTGCAAAACAATTATAATAATTTTATTAAATATTATTTGTGAGTTGCAAAACAATGACTATTAATTTTTGGCTTATAGGAATTAAAAACCAATTAAGCAATACTAAATTACTAAAGTTGATCAGAGTTAAAGAGGTAACAGTATTTTTTTAATTACTTAACATGATCATCCAATCCAATTAAGGTCATGGAGGATTGCTAAAAAATAGGTAAAACCAACAAGTTCACCAAGGGCATACCTTGGGTTTCGTGAACGTTTGGAGAGTTAATATAAGTAAATAAGAAGGCATATATGTTTTATTCAATGTAACAATTGAGTACAAATTCCCTTTTATTTCCCGGATATGCCTCGTTAAAATCTCTCAAGCCAAAACCTTGATTTTTTTTGGGACAAAAGACTCGAGTAGGAAAAATAGTACATCATCTAGTCTTGCAGCAGGTCAACTGAAATAGAACTTTTGATGGGTAGCATTCCATGTTCTTGGAATTGTTTTCCCATCTAATTCTCGAAGCATGTGAGCTCCATTGTCTAGGCTTGTGATGACCTTGAATGGGCATCCCCAGTTGGTTCCAAGCTTTTGCACTCGGGGATCTTTTCGGGCTTCACCTCTGACTCGCCATACGAGGTCGCCAAGTTGGAAGGTTTGAGGTTGAACCTTGGTGTTGTATTTTCTTGTTGCACGGAGCTTGTGGCCTCTTCTTTTATTCTGGCCATTTCGTGGACTTCGTCCTTTGTCTCTAGTTCAACCCTCACATTTTCTTTATTGTGCTACTCTTGAAACAACATCCTCCTTGTCGACGGTTTCCCGCTTCAACGGGGATCATAACACTATGCAATAAGTATAGTGGGGAGTTCTTCCTTCCGTAGACCCTTAGACTTGTCAAGTCTTATGCGTAGGGCTTTTGGTGGTAGTGTAAGGCCCTCAAATTTCAATAATTGAAAATATATGTTTAATGTATTTCTTGTATTATTTAATTACTATATTAATTTTGATAAGTTGAAATTGTTAGATACAGGGGGAGCTTGAAGAGGATCAAGATGTTGATGCTCTTAGTCTTAGATAAGTTTTAGCTTTTTACATGTCATTCAATTGAAGGCATATGTAATATTTAGATGTCTAAGAGTTTCATCTTATGATCCATTACATTGCATAAACATCATTCATTGTCTTGCATTCATGGTTTTCATAAAAGCATATGTTTTGTGAAAAAGCTTTAAAGTTTTTATGATTGCATAAAAAGCCAAGTGTTTTTGAAACAAGACTTCCTGTGTTAACCACATAGTTAATTAATCGATTACTTTGGTCATGTATCTTTTCCAGAAAGGTTAAGAACACTTAATCGATTAAATATGATATTAATCAATTAACAAGTGGAATTAATCGATTACATTCAATTATAACATTTTTCTATTAAAAAAAAGTTGTTGGGTCTTTTGAAATGAAAAGAACATTACACAATGAAATTTTCATAGATTTTCAAAAGTCTTATGGAGTGAGAAGAGATACTTTAAGTCACTAAGCTCTTGTCCCACAAATTCTAAATTTCCATGTTACATTGAAAGATTTCTTCTTGGACAAGATTCTAAAGAAGTTCTTGGAGAGTTTGCTCTGAAATTTGTTTTCATTCAACCTGGATCAAGATTGGTAAATCATATGTATTCATATACATTGGATCATCAGGTTGTCTCTCTCCATTAAACTTTGTTTGTAATTTGTTTTAGAATTTCAGTTTGTTTGTTACTATTAGAAAAGATTTCTTAAGGCTCGGTTAGAGTAGGTTTCTCTAGAGGGAAGAGTAGAGAGGGGATTCTCTATGTCTTGATCACTAGGAGTCTAAGGGAGTTAGATTTCTGATCTTAATCTAGGATTGATTAAGGATGATTCTTGTAATCTTGTAAGAAAATAATTTTATGAATAGTGGAATTCTAACCAAGTTGGTTGGAAGAAACTGGATGTAGCTTCTCAAGTTGAGAAGTGAACTAGTATATTTCTTGGTGTTGAATACTTTTGTTGTCATTGATTGTCATTCATTTGGATAATCTATTGTGAATCAACAAAAATATAATTTCAGCTATTGCTTTCTTTCTCTAAATTGTTTGAGTTTTGTGAAAAGGGGTCTCACCAAGGATTCTTTAGGCATGACGGATACTTGTTTAAAAATAAACGATTGTGTTTGCCTCATAAAGGGGGTTAATGGGACACTTCGGGGTTGAAAAGATTTTAAACATTTTGCATGAACATTTCTTTTGGCCTAAAATGAAACATGATGTCATCAAATTTTGTTCTAATTGTATTGTGTGTCATAAGGCCAAGTCCAAAGTCATGCATCATGGTTTATATACTCCATTGCCAATTCCTACCTCACCTTGGATCGATATTTCCATGGATTTTGTATTTGGCCTTCCAAGGTCCAAGAGAGGCAAGGATTCTATTTTTGTGGTAGTTGATAGATTTTCCAAGATGGCACATTTCATTCCATGTCACAAAGTGGACGATGCTTGTCATGTGACGGATCTTTTCTTCAAAGAAGTAGTGCGTCTTCACGGATTACCTAGGAGCATTGTGTCAGATAGGGATTCCAAGTTTTTGAGTCATTTTTGGAAAACCTTGTGGGGAAAACTTGGAACCAAGCTTCTTTTCTCCACCACATGTCATCCTCAAACTGATGGACAAATTGAGGTAGTCAATCGAACATTCTCATAACTCCTAAGGTGTTTAATCAAAGTTAATTTGAAAACTTGGGAAGAATGGTTACCCCATGTTGAATTTGCTTATAATAGGGTAACCAATTCTATCACTTATTTTTCTTCTTTTGAGGTTGTTTATGGCTTTAATCCCTTATCTTCTCTTGATTTAATTTCTTTACCTAATGATTCTTCTATTTTGAGTAAGGATAGGCTTTTTAGAGCCACTTTTGTTAAGGATCTCCATGAAAAGATGTGGAATCAAATTGAGAAAAAGATGGAGCAATATGCACGACATGCCAACAAAGGGAAAAAGGCTATGGTATTTGAACAAGGTGATTGGGTTTGGTTACATCTAAGGAAGGATAGGTTTCCTTCCTAAAGAAAATCTAAACTTTAACCTGAGGGTGATGGACCTTTCAAGGTCCTTGAAAGGATTAATGACAATGCCTACAAAATTGATTTGCCAAGTGAGTATCGGGTGAGTTCTAGTTTTAATGTCGCTGATCTTTCTTCTTGTGATGTAGGTGTTTTGAATACAAATCCATGGACGGATTCTTTTCAAGAAGAAGGGGATGATAGAGGGCTATCTAAGGATCATGATGATGGAGGTCCATTCCAAGCCAAAGGTCTAGAAGGAGAGCTTGAAGAACTTCCTTTGGTGAGCTTTGAAGGACCCATGACAAGAGCTAGAACCCAGGCCTTTCAAGATCACATCAAAAGTCATTTTTGTTGTAATAAGCAAGTGCTGTCTGTTTTAATCGATTACAAGATTTTTGTAATCGATTACACAAGCTAATGTTGTCTGTCTGTTTTAATCGATTATAACGTTTCTGTAATCGATTACATAAAGCAAGTCCTATCTATTTTAATCGATTACAACGTTTCTGTAATCGATTACACAATGCTGGAAGGCTTTGTTTTAATCGATTATGGGTCGTATTAATCGATTATTTCAGTTAAAATTATAATGCTTCTATATATTTTTGTTATTTTTGTATTGGGCTTTGATATTTCTGCAAATAGGCCTAAACTTACGTTTTGAGGTGTTTAATTAGAGGCCTAGCCATATAAATACTCAGAATTTGCTATTTTTGGTGAACTTTGATTAATAGAAATTAAGCTTTTGCTTGAATTGAGAGCTTAGCCTCTTGTTAGTTCTTGATTGAAACCAAATCGATTCTTATCAAGGAAGCTTTCCTTTGTGGCGAATCCTCCTACATCTTATCGTTCCGTTTGTGGATCGTGACGTCATTCCTTAATCTTCTCCATTTTTCTATTTGGGTTTTTTGAAAATATAATGAACACATTTCAATTAACCAAGGGGGGTGAATTGGTTAAAACAGTCTTTTAAAACTTTTCTTTAAAATAATTTGCGGAATAAAAGCTTGGATTGTATCACTCAATCACCCTTTATCAAAAATAGAATTTTCTTTCAATCAAGATACACCATAGAATGCATGTAATGACTGAAATGCTTCTTGTTGATTATATATTGATTTCCAAATATAAGAAATGAAAGAAACACAGATAAAGAACATAATACACAACTATTTATACTGGTTCACCTCACAAACTTGGAGGCTACATCCAGTGTCTTCCAACCAACACTAGGTTAGAGTTTTCATTAAATCAAATTATTCTTTTACAAGCAATACAAGTGATAATCTCTATCAACTCTAGATAAAGATACTGATTTCTAAAACACTATTAGAATACAAATCACAAAGATCCTAAGAAACCTACTCAGATCTTTCCCCTTGAGAACCTCCAGTCAAGAAAGCTTGAAAGAACTAAAATGATTTACACCACAGAATTCTAAAACAGAAATTCTAAAAGAAAGAGTTCAAGAAATACACAACCTGAGATCCTTAATAGATGATTGAATGAATGTTTGATGTTACCAATCAATCAGGTTGAATGAATGTCAATGCACAGACTTATCTTTCTTGAAATCTCTTTTTCTTACAAACACATCATCTTCAAAATAACTCTTTGATTCTTCTCACAAGATGTCTTTCTCAATGTAAAATCAGTTTCTTTCTCTTTTTAATGCACTTAGAACATTTGGGTAAGTTTAAAACTCAAAGAATATTTCACTCTGAAAATTCTCAAACTTATGAAGTGTAGACCCAAAAAGCCTTTAAATAAAAAACTGATTTAACTAACTGTAATCGATTAATCCATTCAGCTATTCGATTATTTTAACATATTTAATTCATTAAATCAATCAGACAATCGATTAATATGCTCTTGAGCTTTCAGGAAAACTTTCATGAACAACTTAATTGATTAATATGTGATGTAATCGACTAACACAGATAAGCTAGATAGAAAACAAGCATTTGTGATTGATTACGCCTTACTTGTAATCGATTAAGGCATACTCATATTATATGTAAAATGAACTAAGTAATCGATTACGATTTGTCTGTAATCGATTAACACAGATAGAGATATTTTGAAATAACACTTGGTAATCGATTACAGAAGAGAGGTAATCGATTAAAGTGTTCATCATGGCTTTTCCAGAAATAAACACAAGCATGTAATCGATTACATAGTAATGGTAATCGATTAAAGCAGTGCATAAACTAATTTTTCCAAAACTTTAAGCCATGTGATATGCAAACATTTAATCCTATATTCTACATATGAATGCATGTAAATGAATTATGCAATGCAAGGATCACTAGGCTATGTACTTGAACCACTTAGACAAATTACAAATGCCATCAAAATGATTGGGCATGTAAAAAGCTAAAACAACAAGCCAACTAAATTAGCCTTGCTTTGACAAACTTGCAGCTCCTTCTTCCAACTCCCCCTGTATTTAATTATAATTATTTATAACAAAAATTCTTAAATATATAAATTTTATTATATTCGCATTCTAAACTATTCGAATTCTAAACTAAAAACTTATAAAAAATTATCGAAATCTATAATCGAAATCTATAAATAAATATGAAAATATAAATTTAATATAGAAATAGAAAAAATAAAGTAACCTCCCTATTATATGAAATTCACATCAAAAAAGGAAATAGACATTTTCCCTTAGAAATTGGAATAACTTTTTTCGTGAAATCTCGTCCCCTTTTTGGCTTTTAACATGCCAACTTTTATTCAAATCAATTGATCATTTGTTTAGCATTTAACTTCTTTGAGAGAGAAAGATAGCTTTTAACTTCCTTAAGGGATGAAAGATAGGAATGAGCATTATGCTTAATCAACCTGAAACAAATTAGCCTTTTGAAAAGAACAAGTGTTAAGTATGTTAAGTTTCAAGTATCCAATGCATTTCATAATCATTTGTTGCATTTCATAATCATTTGCTCCCCTTTACTTAAACATATTTGTTTAAAAAAAAAACATAGCAAAATAGAGCATTTGCACAGAATAATACATCAATTATTTGATTATTTCTCCCCCTATTTGGCTTGATTAAAGACAAAAATTTAATGCATAAACAGAGGTAAGAAACATATCAACTGAAAAAAAGCTTCATTAATTGAAAAACTGAGTACATTAATCATTAAATCAGAGCATAATAAATTAAAATAAACATAAACTAAAGCAAAGCCTAAAGCAAACCAAAAATAAGAAAATATGAGAAGCTAGGTAAGTTTGTCAAAATCATCTAGAACAAGCCTAGCTTCTATATTTTCTAGTTTAGTCTTCATCTCTTCCAAACAAGAATTAGTTTCACCCTATGTTCATGATGAGGAGTGAGTAAAACATCCATCTTTTGAACCATTAGTGATTCAAAAGGAGAGTATTGATACTCAGCAACACCTTGTCCAGCTTCAGCTTTAGTTTCTTTATCTTCATTTCCTCCTCCTCCAGCAGCACCTTTAGGTTGTTGCAGCACCCCCACCATTTGCCATCCTTGTGGAGTCTTTGTCAGACCAAGCTTTTGGAGATGCTTGGTTTTGATGAGGCTGACAATATCAGAAGTATTGTCATCTCATCAGAGACATCAACATGGAAGTGTCAGTATATAGATGTCTTAGAGACAATCTTTTCATTAGATTAGGACATACATGAACTTTACATATTGTCATGAATAAATTATCAGCGCTCTTTATCTTGTTTCATATTTTGTCTCGATATTATTATTAATATATGAGTAACTGGATAAAACCCTTTGGAATAGAATGGGTATCTCTTAAATATCAGTGATGGGATCACAATCATGAGGATTCATGAATACCAGATGTCTACTCCTAAATTTAAGTTCCTAGTCTAGAGACACTGAGAATGAGGATCAGCGATCTTGGGTAAGACTAGCACGACTTATCTACTTGTATGCAGATACAAGGTAAGGACCTTATGAGCTACAAACATGGAGATGTCTTAGCTAAAGTCATGGGTGGACCTATAAGGGTATAGCTAGCACTAAACGGACCCACAAAGAGACTCTATAAGGAAATCTCACAGATAGTATCATTAGAGAAGTCTCTTATTATCTGGGTGTGTCTTTCCTTAGACCAAAAGTTTTCACCTAGACTGTGTTCTAGAAGGCATGCTTTGATTGTATACCTCGTCTGCCTGAAATATGGAGACACATAGGTATACCTTTGGGCATGTCCAGAAAGAACACGAGTCTAGGCTGACTAGCTGAAGGAATTCACGAAATCTATCAAAATACAAGGCATGATTGGATTAATCTTCTAAAATATAAAAACTACATTCATACAAGTAATAAATATAATTTAACTAGGTTTAGGGCAAGTTTATAAGCAAAGTTTTTGAAATCAAAAGATAAGTGCCTATATTTGAAACCTGAATTTAATTGAATTAGGGCACTTATCACTCCCCTTAACCTAGAATCTTGCTTGTCCTCAAGCAAAGTAACTAACATTATAATTAATAGGAACATAGAGGATGAACATGCTTTGTAAAGAATCAACTTTTCAGAGTGATCAGAACATGTTTCAAATTAGTCAACCTTAAGAATTTGAAACAAAAGAGGAAATTTTCAAAACCAAATGAGATTAAGATCAATTCACATTTTATTTCTAAAGAACATCAGAGGAAACATGTGCTTGATTCAAACAGAGGAAAACCTCTCGAAGGTGTATAATTTTCACAGGTGAGTGTTTAGTCTCAATTCCAACACTGACATGTTATAGATCAATTTTTGCAGTTCATTTCCCATCAAATCAAAATACATATTTATCATGGATCACTAGGACTTTTAGGGTTGGGCCTAGCTTAGAAAGGAATCTTGGTTTTTCTGGATATTCAAAAAGACCTCGAGAATAGGAGAGCAAGTAAAGATAAAA
>PYAF01003587.1:22234-33378 GCA_007407185.1 Glycine tomentella
TCCAGAAGCTTCTTTGGGCCTGATTTGCTTTCTGCACCTCCCAGGTTTGCTTTTTGATCCATTTTTGCTTGCTTTGCTTATTCGAAAGCCTCGAAAATCCACGAAATCTATCAAAATACAAGGCATGATTGGATTAATCTTCCAAAATATAAAAACTACATTCATACAAGTAATAAATATAATTTAACTAGGTTTAGGGCAAGTTTATAAGCAAAGTCTTTGAAATCAAAAGATAAGTGCCTATATTTGAAACCTGAATTTAATTGAATTAGGGCACTTATCACTGGTGTGAGGAGATTTGATGAAGAAATAGGAGGATACAACAAGATTGACACTTATAGGCAGATCCTTCAAGACCCACAAGAAAGGTTGAAGACAAGGCTTGGTGTAGGCAATCTAACAGGGGAGGATAGGTTGCTTCATTACATCATAACCTATATCCTTACCCCTAGGTCTACCAACCATGCTCAAATCACAGATGATGATTTGCAACTTGTTTATGGTTTGAAGACCTCTACTCAGATTAATTGGGTTATGATCTTTATAGAAATTATGATGAAATCCAATAGGCTGATCAGTTATAACTTTTCCCTATGATGTTCTTGTATCTAGGTTTATAGATTATTTTCATATTGATGTAACAGATGAGGTAGTTGATCATACTATTGATAGTACCAGCCTTATTAAGGAGAAACATCTAAATAACCTTAGCTTGGTAAAAACAGCCAATGAGTGGTTAATTGCTGGACAACAACCTTAAGCTGGAGGTGGAGGAGTGATAACCCCGTCGAAGGCTACCAAATTAAAACCAAATTACTATTTGAAGCATAGCTTAACTTGGATCATTTCCCAAAGATTCTTGTTGTTTCCAAGAAATCACTAACAAAAATTTGGGGGGGGGGGGGGGGTTGGTTTAAGCAATAAAAACGCAATTAAATTATAGAAACTAACAATTAAAAAAAACAATAATCCAGACTTTTGGTTCCTATTCACATCCTTAATCGGTTACAAATTAATTAGCAATTTCATGGTTGACCCTAAACGAACCGGAATCCTTGCATCTATTTAAGAACCCTATACTAGACAATTGTCTAGCATTTGATCAAACACGTGGCATGCAAAACTCATACAAACACAGATTATACACTTAACCAAGTTCGATTTTAGTTCATTGGGTGATTCAGCCTAGGGAACAAATCTGTCCCCTAAACCTTGCTTAGAGAGAGATGATGAAAATAAGATTAAACAATCAAACTTCCACATACACATGCACTTAAACCAAGCACACAAACAACACACAAAGATTCAAGAACACAGAGGCTAGAGAATGAAAATCACCAAACAGAAACCTTGGGATGAGTTTAGGAAACCTTACAAGCTGGATTGATTAAGAGAAATTCAGCCTACCATGGCTGAGATGAACAGACAACGCATAAGAGAAATTGCAGAAAATGAAAGAACAGGAAGAACAAAAGAAAGAAAAGTAAAAGTCGGTCTTTTTATCTTCAAAACCCCAAAATACAAAACTGTTTTCGTGTTTGGGGCTGCTGCTTACTTTAGCAGCATCCGAACTAGGTCAATGGGTCCCAAACCAGCCCAGAAAGATAGCCTTGCTAATTACACAACTAATGGCCTTGGTCCCATATCATTTGGACTCCTAATTACAAAGTTATGGCTAATTAACTAAACATAGTTCCAGATTTCCGTGTCTGACTTTGGCTCCAATTTCGACCATCTTCTTGATTGAATTTAGCCTTCAAGCCTATAATAGTAGCTGTAGATAGTTGAGATAGCTACAAAATGAAACAAGAATCAGATCAATTGGACATCGAAAACAAAAGTTATGATTGAAATACGGAAACAGTCTAAGTCTGAAAAATTAGCACAAGAACGAATTAAGTTCATTTAAAAGCCCAAAATCCCATTAGTCCCCAAAACCACTAATTGCATCCTAAATAACTTCTAAATTCATTAACCAAGTGCAAAAAATAAGTGTGATAAAATGCAATTATCAAATCCCCCCACACTTATCCTTTTGCACTCATGGGCAAAATTAACGCTCAAAACAAAATTAAGAAATGAATAAGCAAAGATAAACCTCTCCTTTCTAAAAATTGCCAAGAATGTTAAATTTGAACAAGGATCACAAAAATTCAAAGGATCAACCAATCATGACAGAAATCTCTTCATCTCAAATTATAAAACATGGCAATCTCAATTTATGATGCTAATCACGCAAGATGGCCTCACAAGGTATGCTCTCAATCAATCCCTTAAGTGTATAGGGTAATAAAGTGTATCACTCCAATTCCACTCAAGAAAATTGCCCTACCATAAGCTTGCTCAAATTATACTTCTCCACTACTCAAAAGAAATGCATGCAAAAATCAAGAGGACTTATTATTTAAGGTTGTAATGAGGCTATGGTAAAGGTATGAACAAATTTTGGGAAAAGAGGCTAAGCACCCAAGAATTTTAAAAGAGCATTAGTCAAGAAACGCATAGGTTTTCTCAAAACTAACTAAATGATGAAATGTACTTTTATAAACAATACACATTTTCAAAACTACTCTTTTCCTTCCCCAAAACTCATTATTACACCAAAATTTTCTCAAATTGGCATTTTTTTAATTATTGTTTTTCTTTAGATTTTCTTCTTTTCTTTTTCTTTTGTGTTCTATTTTTTTTCAGAATTTTCTTCTTCTTTTCTTTTTCTTTTGTATTCTATGTTTTTTCAACATTTCTTTTTAACAATACAACAAACATAATTGGTAAAACCAATGCCAAATGACAAATGATAAATGTCACCAAATACCTCCTCCCACACTTAAACTGTTGCACGTCTCGGGCAACCCCCACACTTAAACACAACACGAAAGTGAAACCAATGCTCAATAAATTTCCACGGTGCAGATTAAAATAGTTTTACACTTAGGCTTGTAATGTGCATAAGACAAGGATGATACAAGAAGGCATAAAGGGCTAACCAATGGAAATACAATGCAAGGTTGGCCATTTGACCAAAGTGAGATGAAAATTAAAGAAAGAAATCCTCTATCACATTTATGCATGCAAGTGAAAATGTAGCCTCAAAAATAATAAAAGCAAGTTCTAGAGAGCAAAGTCATGAGTAGGAGCACACAAGTAAGAAAGAATGGCATAACATAATTTCCATTCACACAGGCCCAAAATCTCACATAGGTCAATACCAACATGCAATCAACATCACAAAATCAACTATCAAGTCAAATTAATCTGAGAGTCAAGAAATTCAGTCCAATCAGAATGATCCACCAAAAACAAAATATCCAAGTCCAATACTATATACAGCTCAACAACTATTAGAATGAGGGTTCAGACTATATCATTCACGAAATTCAACTAGCAACAGACAAAATGGAAATTAAAAGTGAAGAGAAAAGAAAAATAGAGAAAACAGAAAAAGAAAGATAAAGAGAAAGAAGACTCCCATCCTCCTCATGGAGGGTAAGTGCATCAGTGTGTAGAATCTCAGCCTTCATAGGTTGCTTCTGGGGTCCCTCACAAAAATGCTTAAGTGGGTGTTCGGTCAATGTGAAGGTCCGCCTAGTCCGCTCATCACATAGATCCACTGAGGAGGTGAGAAAATTAGTTAAAGAAATAAAGAAAAGAAAAAATAAAGTAAAAGAGAATTTGAAGGTAAAAAGAAATTTATTTATTTTTGGGTTGCCTCCCATGACCGCTTGATTTAAAGCCCTTCAGCCTGACTTGTTGTTCCTTATCAAAATAATTTGATTCTAATCTTGAAGCTTGTATCTAGCCAATCAATGATTTTGATCTAGAGTAGTTCCTCCTATCTCACATGGGAATAATATAATGAAGCAACTTCTTGTGTTCCTTAAAAATGATGCCTGAATCCTCTTGGTGGAACTTGATTTCTTACACATTATTGCTTTGGAGCCACTCTTTTTTCTTCACATTGATTATTGTTCCTCCAGCAGCATGAACAAGTTCCTTAAGAGTGGTAGGAACCTCTTGGCCAGCTTTGAAATCCAACATGATGAAGCTTGATGACATGCACTTTCTGAAAACTCTTGCACACACACAATATCATTATGCTCAATGGAAGCAATATAATTTTCAAAACCAATAGAATCAACAAAATTAGATCTATTTACACATGCAACTATCTCAGAACATGCGCCACATAAATCATTAATTGCATTACAATCAGGACATCTAAACTGATCACTAATCATCTCAATCTCAGATTCAAACAACAAATCCTCATGCACATCATCAACCAAAGAATCGATGATATCTAAATGAAATGCAGAATGTAAATTTTGAGTATGTGATGGAAGAGTGTTGTTGGAACCCTGGGGTTGGAGCTGGTTCAATGATGTTGCCAATTGCCCAATTGGAGTTTGTAAATTATGAATTGAACATTCAATTCTCTGCTGGAATTGCAAACTATTTGTTGCAAACTGCTTCACCAAATCTTCCAATGAAGGGCCACTACTAGTCTGTTGATGTGCTGGTTGTTGCTGTTGAAACTGCTTCTGCTGGTATTGTGGAATAGAAGACTGCATTGTTTGTGTCACTGCTAATTGCCTCACTAATGAAGTCAATTCATCGAGTCTGTTGTCCAGTCTCTGGTGGTCTATTGGATGTACTGTTGGATAATTAACAAATTAAAATCAAGAGCAATCAATTCTTTCAAGGTCCTATTATCCATGGTTTCAAAATTTGAAGAGCTACTACTACCACTACCACTATTTAAGCCCAAATAGCAAAAACGTGAACATAAGAAGGGGAAAGAAAGGGGAAACACACAAACAAAAATAAAACAGAAAAGCAATAACAATGAAATCTAAAAGCAACAATGAAGAACAGCTATACAAATGTAAAAAGCAAGTAAATGAAATGAAAAACAATGAAGAATCCCCCCGACAATGGCACCAAAATTTGATAACCCCATCGAAGGCTACCAAATTACTACTTGAAGCATAGTGTAACCTGGGTCATTTCCCCAAGATTCTTGTTGTTTTCCAAGAAATCACTCGCTAACAAAAATTTGGGGGGGGGGGAGGGTGGTTTAAGCAATAAAAATGCAATTAAATTATAGAAACTAACAACTAAAAAAAACAATCAATCCATACTTTCGGTTCCTAATCACATCCTTCATCGGTTACAAATTAATTAGCAATTTCGTGGTTGACCCTAAACAAACCAGAATCCTTGCATCCATTTAAGAACCCTATACTAGACAATCGTCTAGCATTTGATCAAACACGTGGCGTGCACAACTCATACAAACACAGATTATACACTTAACTCGGTTCGATTTTAGTTCATTGGGTGATTCAGCCAAGGGAACAAATCTGTCCCCTAACCCTTGCTTAGAGAGAGATGATGAAAATGAGATTAAACAATCAAACTTCAACATACACATGCGTTGGATATAGGGGAGCAACAAGAAGAATGAAGCTTTTGACTTGGAAGAATGTTTTGAGCTTTTCACATGCCTTGAAGATTGAAATCCAAAATGAAGTGTATGAGAAGCCAATTTGTTGATCCTTGCATTTGCATACATATAATCATTTACATGCTTAAGTGTTTCCATCAAAGAATCAAAGCTATTTTGATAAAGAAGTAAATTAGAAATGTTTATGAAAAATGAAATCTTTCTGTTTTAGTCGATTACACAACAATATAATCGATAATTTGCTTAAGTTTTAAATCAGGAAAAGCATTGAATAACATTTTAATCGATTACCTAACATTTGTAATCGATTACATAGTGTAAAACAAAAGTAATGCAGTGCTGCTTTAATCGATTACCATAGACAGTAATCGATTACACAAGCTATCTTGAAAATCATGTTTCACTATTTTAATCGATTACCATAAATTATAATCGATTACATAAGCTTTCTTCTTAAGGAACCTTCACTGCCTTAATCGATTAACAAACATGGTAATCGATTACACAAGAGGCTTCAGATATAAAACTTCACTACTTTAATCGATTACAGCTCGGTTTAATCAATCATTTTGTTCATTGTTAAACCCAGAATTCAGCCTTGAACACTTTAATCGATTTGGCGCGAGTAATTGATTATTGTCTCTTACAAAAAGATGTTATAAATATGAGTGAGGCTTGTCTTGAAACATAACTTGAATACTTCAAAATTCCTGAATACACACAAGTCTTCTCAATGTTTTAGAGTGATTTTCTGGGTTAAAGTCTTGTACCACTCTTTAATCTTCATGGGTTTTGAATGATTTCTTGGGCAAGAATTCTCAAAGAAGTTTTTGGAGAGCATGTTCTAAAATCTTTTTTCTCATTCAACTCTGATTGGTAACCCACATGCATTCATATTCATTGGATCATCAGGTTGTTTCTCTCCATAATTTCTGATTGTAATTTCGTTTTTGCAATTTCTGTTATTTGATGCCATTGTAAAGAGTTCTTTAAAGCTTGTTCTAGAGTAGTGTTCTCTAGGGAAGAATAGAGTAGTGTTCTCTGGTTCTTGATCACTATAAGTCTAATAGGGTTTTAGATTTCTATTCTTTATCCAGTGTTGATAAAGAGTGTATGTTATAAAGCTTGTAGGAACTGAATTTTATAATAGTGGAACTCTAATCTAGTGTTTATTAGAAGAAACTGGATGTAGCTTCTCTTGAAAAGTGAACTAGTATAAATTGCTTGAGTTGATTTTCTTTATCTTTATCTGTACAGGTCATCTTGCTCATTTGTTCTTGGTGTTATTATCATTACTTAACAAGTTCTATTTTGAGCTATTGATTATTGTGCTGAGTAATTTGATTGATTAAAAACATTCTTGGTTTAAAAGTGATTAAGATCTTTTGACTCTGATTTTATAACTAATTTTAAAATACCAAGTTTAAACCAATTCACCCCCCTCTTGGTTATTGTGGGTATTCCTATTGTTTTCAATTGGTATCAAGAGTAGGTTCTTGAGTGTTATTCAAGATCACTATCTTTCTTTAAAAGGAAAATGAATACCACACAAATTACCTTCAAGGAAGGTGCCTCCCTCAATCGTCCTCCGATGTTTGAAGGATAGCACTTTAGTTTTTGGAAAAATAGAATGAAAATCTTTATTCAATCAAATGACCCGGGTGCTTGGAATGTAATAGAAAAAGGTCTTATGATTCCTATAAAAACTGTTGGTAATGATATGATTCCCAAAGAATAGGATGAAATGACAGATGCTGAAAAGAGAGTTGTTCAATATGATTTTAAAGCTAAGAATATGATTACTTTTGCACTTTCCTATGATGAATTCTTTAGAACTGTTAGGTGCAAAAGTGCAAAGGAGATGTGGGAGATGTTGGAGATAACTCATGAAGGTACAACTGAAGTTATCAAGAAAGCATGCCTTAATACATGAGTATGAAATGTTCAAGATGAACCCCACAGAAAACATATCTCAGCTTCAAAAAAGATTCACTCACATAGTAAATCATCTTCTTGGTCTTGAAAAGATTTTTGATGCTGAAGAGTTGAATATCAAAATCTTGAAGTGTCTCACAAGACCATGGCAACCAAAGGTGACAACAATCAAAGAATCGAAAGATCTATCCAAAATGTCCATGGTTGCACTATTTGGTAAGCTTCTTGAGTATGAACTTGAAATGTCACAATCATTTGGTAAGCTTGTCATTGTGGATGATTACTCTAGATTCACATGGACTTTGTTTTTGAAATCCAAGAGTGATGCTTTCAATGCTTTCAGAAAATTGGCCAAACTTGCTCAAAAGGAAAAGGGAAGCAAAATTATCTCAATAAGAAGTGATCATGGTGGAGAGTTCCAAAATGAACATTTAGAAAAATTCTGTGAAGAAAATGGAATTAACCACAATTTTTCAGCTCCAAGAACACCTCAACAAAATGGTGTTATGGAGAGGAAGAATAGATCCCTTGAAGAAGGTGCAAGAACTCATCTTAATGAGACAAATTTGTGTTAGACCTTTGGCAAGCGTACCAATTTGTCGTTGTAAGTTACAAAATTTATAAAAGTTCATCTCCACAGGGACTTGTGCTACTCAGTTAATCCAAATAGAATTAAACAGTTTAATGGTTATGTACAACGAGTATGGTCGAAGTTTTGATGGTTTTTACGGAAATAAAAGATAACTAAAAAGTACGAAAACTATTAATTCATGAAAAGCGTAGGATTGGGTTTCATCATTCATACCCTCAGTATCCAATTAATATTACCATGTATAAATCATTTTCTATTATTACTGATGCACACATTAATTAACCTCGAATCAATCCCTCGCAATCGAGTTCTAAGGATATTTACCGAATATCGATCCCTCGGATACGAAGTAAATAACCCAGCATTACAATCATAATCGCGTACTATTTGCAATCTAAACGTTATGCTCTATTCCTAGCAATGTAACGTAAAGAGTAAAATTATTCAGTTCAAATTCTAAGAGTACTTCCCAGTTAAACTTAGAATCCAATTTCATGAAACTAGTGATCAAGTAGAATCAAGCGTTAAGAATGGAATAAAATTACCAATAATAAATAGAAAGGACTTATGCATAAATAAATATTAAAAGAGATACTTAAAAGTAGAAGATTACATCCAATCCTTTAAGAGAAACTAACCAAGCATGGAGAGAACCTCCTTAAGAGAAGAATTGATGAAGGGCCACATCACCGCTTCTTTTCGGCAGAGTCTCCACACTAAATCTCACTTCTCTCACTTTCCTAACCTACCTAATACTAATATTTAAGAGTCTAAGGCTCAAAACAAGCTAAGAAGCAATGGAGGAGGAAGAATGGAAGTGAAAGGGATGTCCATGGCCTTGGGGCTGCTTGAGTATTTATAGGGGCTGTCCTGGTCGAGTTTGGTCGCCCAAGCGACCAATTCCTTCATGTTCCACTCGCTTGGGCGAGTTGATGGCCCAAGTTGGACGTTCACTTGGCCACTTGAAGGCCTAATTGCAGGTGGTGCTCGCCCAGGCGAGCCAGTTGCACTATATTCAGTCGCTTGGGCGAGTTAAATGTACTTCTAGAAGAGTCTTTTGGGCTTTGATGCATTTTGGGCTTGATTTGCTTGCTGCACCTCCCAGGTTTGCTTTTATGATTCATTTTTGCTTGCTCTAAGTGTATGGAAGCTTCGAAATTCACGAAATCTAGCAAAATACAAAATATGATTGGATTAATCTTCTGAAATATAAAAAATACATTCATATAAGTAATAAATATAATTTAACTACGTTTAGGGCAAGTTTATAAGCAAAGTTATTGAAATCAAAAGATAAGTGCCTGTATTTGAAACATGAATTTAACTAAATTAGGGCACTTATCAATTTGTCTACATATTTTTGGGCTGATGCTGTAAGTATAGTTTGCTACACTTTGAATAGATTACTAATAAGGCCTATTTTGAAGAAAACCCCTTATGAACCATACAAAGGTAGAAAATCAAACATTTCTCATTGAGAGCATTTGGCTGTAAGTGTTTTGTGTTAAATAATGGTAAAGAATCACTTGGAAAATTGGATGCTAAAGCCAATGAAGCCATTTTCCTTGGATATTCATTACATAGCAAAGCATATAGAGTTTTCAATAAAAAAAACTATATGCTTGGAAGAATCAATTCATGTTATTTGTGATGAATCTAATGCCTCTAAAGAGGAAAAGAAGTGTGATATTGATGCAGAATCTTTGGAGGAGTTTATTCAACTAAATGGCTCAATGAATAAAAAAAAGGAAGAGCAAATTGTTGAAACAAAACAATCAACACAAGTCCAAGAGCCAAAAGATTGAAGAACTACAAGAGATCTCTCTCTTGACAATATAATTGGTGAAGTTTCAAAGGGAGTATCTACTAGATCATCATTAAGAAATCTTTACTATAATATGGCTTTTGTTTCACAAATAAAACCTAAGAATATTAATCAATCCTTAATTGATGAACATTGGATGCATGCCATGCATGATGAATTGAATCAATTCAAGAGAAATGAAGTTTGGGATCTTGTCCCTAGACCTCCTTCTCTTAAGCCTATTGGCACTAAATGGGTTTTTAGAAACAAACTTGATGAGAGTGGAATCATAGTCAGAAACAAAGCTAGATTGGTTGCAAAAGGTTAAACCAAGAGGAAGGCATTGACTATGAGGAAACCTTTGCACTAGTTGCAAGACAGGAAGCCATTAGGTTATTACTTGCATATGCATGTTTAATGGATTTTAAACTTTTTCAAATGGATGTTAAAAGTGCTTTCTTAAATGGATATATTGAGGAGGAAATATATGTGGAGCAACCTCCTGGTTTTGCTGATTTCAAACATCCAAACCATGCTTTTAAACTTAAGAAAGCTCTCTATGGTTTAAAACAAGCTCCAAGATCTTGGTATGAGAGATTAAGCAAATTTCTGCTTGAACAATTTTTCACAAGGGGGCATGTTGATAAAACCTTGTTCATCAAAAGGCAAAGCAATGATATTTTACTGGTTCAAATATATGTTGATGATATAATTTTTGGTTCAATTAATCAATTGGTGTAACACCCTAATATTTCAATAGCTATATTTGTAAATCATTCTTGTGAAATTATTGACGTGAATGTTAAAATAGGTAAATGTTATACTTGAATGATTTATATTATTTATATGAAATATTAATTAGAGGTATTACAAAAATTGTAAGGACTATTATTTTCGACGCTTAATGTTAAGCTTAGTTAAGCATGAATCTAAGTTTTATGGTGGTTCTGGCATATGGCGCGACACACTTGGGGTGCGGCGCGACGCGCGCCATATGTGTATATAGGGCAGATGATTCTGCCATGTCACGCGAGTAGCGTGGAAGTACACGCGAGTCACGCCACAGCTGCTGGAGGTTGGCGCGAGTCGCGCCATGATGGCGCGAGTAGCGCCATAAGTGTTCCAGGAAGTCTGTTTTGGCACTGGTATGTGGCGCGGGTAGCGCCATATATGGCGCGAGTAGCGCGGGAACGTCGGCAGAACGAGAATTTAAGGCCAAAAACGCAAAAGGGAGAGAAAAACTCAGCCTTTCTTCTTCCTTGGACCTCCAAACCTCCATTGATGACTTTCCAAGCTTTTATGAACCTCAGATGCTAGCCTAAACACTTCCCTGTGACCTTAAACCC
>PYAF01003588.1:4836-19169 GCA_007407185.1 Glycine tomentella
TCATATGATCCTAACATTTTTCTAATTTAAAAATATAACAAACTAAATACTAGGTACAATGAGTTAAATCCACTTACTTGTCGGCAGCGCTTCGAATTCGGCAGGGCTTCGCTTCAGACAAATCAACACCCAAAATCTAGAGAGAAGGCAGAGCTAATTCTAGAGAGAAGGCGGAAGGACCAAATGTCATTTTCATGGGATTTTTATAGGCCACAAGGGACCCAAACACGCCCTGCTTAGGCGTGTTTAAACACGCCTAGCTTGGGCGTGTTTAAACACGCCTAAGCAGGGCGTGTTTGGTTGCCCCATTTTGCCAAATATTGCTGCATTTGCCCCCTTTTGCTAAATATTAATTAAAAATGTATTATTTGTAAAAATTAGCCCACAAAAAATAGAAATAGAAAATATTTTTGAAGATCTCTAAGATCCTTGTAATCTCCATTGGAAAAGATATGAGAATATATTTCCGAATTATACTATCTACAAAGCATACGAAATGAAAATAAGCTGACAAGGTAGATATGTAAAACAATATAACATTATGATTCACATATTGAATTTGGTCAAATTTAAAAAGAAAAATAATCTAATCTAATTATTTCATTTTTAATAATATTTTATTTAATTCAATTTAAAATAGTTTGAATTAAATTGATTTTTCGACTTGAACATTACTTTTTTTTAAAGAAAAATAATAAATAAAAAGTAAGATATTTCATTCATACGTTGTTATATAATTTTTTTGAAAGGATATAGCTTTTTTTAAGATGTGTTAGTATCTAACTAATAATAGTATAACTGTTTAAATATAAATTATATAAAATAACATAGGATATATAAGATCAGATTCTTATATATATCTGTTACCACAGTTATATACTAAATACAATCGCAATAATCCTTTGCCGCTTTGCCACACTTTAAATGCTTCAAACAACAACCAACAGAGGAGACGTTTCACAAAACTTAATCAAATAATAATAATAATAATATTTTTTTTATCTTCATTTTTAATACACTAACCCCCCCACATATTTCCTCCTGCTGCGCCCCTCCTCTTTCTCTCTCAAAATGAGCCACCCCTTCATCACCCTTTTCGCTACAATCATACTCATCGTAGTTTCCCTCTCACCGGTACCCGTGTGCGGCTTCACCGGAGTCACCTGCAACACTAAAGGTGACGTTATCAGTCTCGACCGTGTGCGGCTTCAGCATGACGTGGTGGCGGTGACGTCCGAAGCTTGAGAGTGTGAAGGCGGCGAGGGTGAGGTGCGAGCGCAACTGAGTCACTGAGGTCTGAGGATTAAAGACTGATCTGAAACTCTGAAAGTAGATATTAGGATTCCAAGTCTCTAGCCAAAATGACGTCGTTTGAAGCTTTTTTTTTACGCACAATCCGGTGCGGGTTCACGGTTCAACTAGTCCGACCGGCCAGGTCGGACCGGGTTTAATAACACTGCTTTTTGGCTATTTTGATAGTTTGACTTCCATGCTAGGTCAATTAGTGAGGCTAGGAGGTTGGTATGAAAAATGCGCATTCATCAGTTTATATGCATGAATTATTTGGATATAATTTTTTTTAATGATTTAACTGGTTTTTGGCTATTTTGATAGTTTGACTTCCATGCTAGGTCAATTAGTGAGGCTACGAGGTTGATATGAAAAATGCGCATTCATCAGTTTATATGCATGAATTATTTGGATATAATTTTTTTTAATGATTTACTGCTTTTTCTATGAATAATTGTTTTTGCTATTCACCGATTAATTTGATATGCCAATTTACTACAGACTTTAAAGAGTTTAATAGTTATGCTCATATAATATTAAACAGTTTTATTTTGATATTCAATCACAAATCAATGTTAATAATTTTAAAAATAATTATTATAAAAGTTAACTATTTTTTCTACATTAAGGCTTTATTTGAGAGAGGAATTTTAGAGGGGAAGGGGGGAAGAGAAAGGTTTAGGTGGTGACATCTCCTTATTCAGGAGTTTTAATTTTTGAGGAAAAGGATTTGACGATTTTTAAAACTCCTCTGAAATCCTCCAAAGCCTAAAAATTGTTGTTCTCCAATTTGGAGGTTTTTAGAAAAAAAAATAATTAAAATTATTATCATACCTCAATTACAAATTCAAAAATATATTAAAATGTATTTTTAATATATTTTTACATTTAAATTATATAATTTTCACATTTAAAATCTTATTAACTTTCAATTTCTTTCTCTTAATATATTTTTAACTCCCAAACAAGGAGAAAAGAACTTCCTTTATTTTCCTCTATTTCTTTCCTCTCTCTTCCCCTTGAATCTCTTTCCTTTCCTTCCCTTCCCTTCCTAACTCCCAAACAAAACCTAAAAGTATGTTTATTTTGCATTACATGTGACGCTTGTTTATGGGTGCTACTGTTACTTAGAATTGCTTGAAATCAGGGACAAATCAAAAAGCTCTGAAGATGAATTAACTGGAATGTCAAGTCATGATTACTTCTCATTTGGGAAAAAAATCATTAAAATGATATGATTGTCTATGGTTGCCCTGGCCCTCATACCAGAACTGTTTGCTTTCTGATTGTATAACATCATTTGAACTTTGAACTTTTCTAAAATAGGTAAAACAAAGGGAGTTTAATAGGAATCTATTATCCATGTAAAAGTTTTTATAGTTTCAACCAATTAAAGATCTTTACTATAATTTTTAAGATAATTATTATTAAAATCAATAAATTTAGTATTTGTGATTGAACCATAATATAAAAAGAGAGATTCTCAACAAAACAAACAAGTGCCTATGCAATTTTCTATATAAAAAATAGGAGATTCTCCCAATATAATGAATATTAGAGAAATATTCAACCATCTAACTTGTGTTTTATGTTGACAATCAGGGCTGCTTAAGCAACACTTCCAACACATGGCTTCTAATTTCCGAGCATTCTTTAACAGTCCGGTTGGTCCAAAAACAACACATTTCTGGGGACCTATTGCCAATTGGGGATTTGCTGCTGTCGTAAGTTACATTCCTTATATTCCCTCTTATAATATATAGTTCTTCAAGCATTAATTTGCATATGAAACATGCTATTCTGCTTTCATATAATTAAATTGTATCATGTGTTATTGTGTTTTCTTTCAGAAATGATATCTGGCAACATGACAGCAGGTGGAAAAAATCTATCTGTTCTCAAGGGAACTTGGAATGTTCTATTGTTCTTAGCAATAGCATACATTGTATTCATGCATATCTTGTCTTTGTGTTGGTTCTGCAGTTATGTGTGTCTATTCAGCATTGTTCATGATATTTGCATGGATGGTTCAACCGCGAAACTATCTGCTTCTTGCTTGCCATGCATCCAACGAGGCCGTACAAATACGCCAACTCGCCCGTTGGGCAAAGGGGAATGGGTATGCAACTAATTAGCATTGGATTAATTAAAACTGAACTATGTATACTCTGATTCTGCTATTGAGAAATGGTAGAAACACTCTTTTTCAAAGGCTTTTTATGATTGTTTAAAAATTATTAAAAATCACCAATTTTGATAGTTTTCGCTTCTCATTAAATGAGAAGCAAAAGCTATTCTAACAATGAGAGAGTCTTCGAGGAAGAATATCGTAGAGTGCCACGAGCATTCCTCTTCTCCTAGTTGCACGTTTCTTTCAATTGCTACACTATGAATTCTGCTTTTCATGTCTAAGCAGAAGCATGAATTGATGGATTTTGTTTTTTGTTTTGTTTTGAATAGGTACCTTTCTGCGAAGAAGGAAGGCGCTTCGTCCAAGTAACTTGGTGCTGAATTTGCTGCTTTTTCATGGGTCTCCAAATATCACAATTTGCATTAACTTGATTATACATGTAGATGAACAATTTGTTTCTATGTTTTTATAACCAAGATTCAGGGAATATTGTTTTCCTATATGTTTATTACTTATTTTGTATTGATTAAAAAAAGTTTCTCAGCTCTCAGACCCGCAATGTCATTGGTTGTAAGTTGTATTCATTTGAGAAAAATCATGGAGAAATTGAGGGAAAAAATTCATTAAAAGGTTAGGAAAAAAGCACTTCACAAAAAGAACAAAAAACTCTGTTCAGCTTATAGTAATGTACACATTTTACTACCTATACGAGCCTATATTGCAATTATGAATATCAATCATCAGACTGAAAAGTAGTTATTGGATCTTTACTGGTGGCTGTAATTTAGTAATATTATATCTCACTAGATAAGATGGCTTTTTGGTATATATTGGAGCCAATTTCTAAACGGGCTTTGCAGCTGCTTGTTAATTACTTGTGAATCACACCATTCACCAGTATAACAAGTTTGTATTTTAGACATAACAAGCTTGAATTGATGCCAACTTGCAGACTTAAGAAACTAGTTTTAAAACCAATTCTCTTCATGTATCGAAGTTACAGAAAGAAAGGCTTCTATTGCAACAGGTTTTACAACAGACAAAAACAAAGTTAGCAACCAAACTAATCATCATCAATTATAAAAATGATACTTTTCTGGATTTTCCTTATTTGCAATGTTAACATATTAAAAATCTAAAATTAGGCATATGAATACCTGTATTTCTGCTCCAAATCTATAACTGATTGAAGCAGAGTTATTTAAATAATGTATGCATATGCATGTAAAACAAGGTTTAAACTACATACAATCGATCTAAGTAATGGATATATGCCAACAAGATTATAGTTCAATTACTGTTATAAGTTTTTGACGGTTGAATCCATATATATTTTGATGTCAGAGGTAACAATTAACAAATGATAATTAACATTTAATCAATACGATCAAGTTAATTATTTTAGAATTAGCTACCAATTCTATTGATAGTTAAAGTTAGTAACAAATTTTAAAAATTCATGTAATGATCAAAATCTGATAAGTGATCATCCAACACAGCAAAACTTGGGCACAGCAAAATCATCCACAAATTCTACCGTCCTTTAATAATCAATGCATAAAATAAAAAAATAAATTACAATTTTACTCCACCTATAATTCTTAATTTGAGATTATAATTTTCTTATTTTAATAATTTGTAATTTTGATCCAATCTTTAATTTTGTATATATTTTTTATGATATTTTAAATAAATATAATAGGTTTAAGATTGAATTAGATCAAAATATTTATAAAAAAAAATAATGCAAAATTAAGTATTAGATTAAAATTTTGATTTTTATAAAATGAAAAACCAAAATTGTGAGAAAAAAAATAAGAGACTAATATGGTGGATTAAAAGTTATATGGATTAAAATTATAATTTATCTTAAAATAAAAAGGATTTAAAATAACAAATGTGATTCGAAAACAACCAATTGTCATAGAATACCTAATAATTTATGGGCGAAACCAAGCTTTGAACGTAATCCGTTTATTTATTTATTATCGGCAAAAGCAATATATATTATAACTAGCACAAGAAATTGAACGTAATCCGTAGCATAGATCCAACATACGTTGCTGTGGAAATTAATTTCACCTGTCTCCACTGTATTTATCTCCCCCATTATATAAAATTGCTTGCACTTGATGATAAAGAAAAATAAAAGTTTCCCTCCAAAATAAAAGAACAAAACGTATACAAATTCTTAACATGCAGCTAACGTATAAAACAACTTGTCAATCATGCAGATTAACATAGGAAAACCTTTAATAACAAAAAAAAAATGAAGAAAACTTTCATGATACAAGAAGAAGCGGATCAGCTTATAAGAGGAGGTTGAATCAGCCACGGGCGGGGATGGGCGGCTCGGCGGGAGGAGGGACGGCGACGGCGGCGCGGAGGATGGACAGGAACCCGGCGGGCTGGGACGTGTCGCCCTCATCGAGGAAGAGGTCCTCGGGGACCCTGAGGGCGGCGTGCGCGGCGACGAGGGCGACAGAGACAGTGAAGGAGGAGACGAGGAGGGAGCCGAGCGAGGTGAGGAACAAAAGGACGAAGGTGGTAGCGAGGAGGAGGGAGAGCGTCTCAAAGTCGGAGAAGGTACGGCCAAGGAGCTACAGGGGGCGGTCGTTGGGGCGGAGGAGGTAGAGGAAGAGCCACGAGGCGAGGAGGGCGAGGAGGAGGAGGAGGGAGAAGGGGCTAGTGAGGAGGGACACAGTGAGGATGAGCGTGATACCGATGTAGTAGTTGATGCGGAAGTAGGAGATGTTGTGGCGGATGCGGAGGGTGGCTTCGGAGAACGATAAGGGCTTTGAGATGGCGCTGCCGTCGAGAAGTTCCGGCTACCTGAGGGAATCCGAGGCTAATGAGAGGAGGAAGCGGAATGCGGATTGCGGCGGTTGTTGTGTTTCGGTGGTAATTTTATTAGGGGTTGAGACGTGGAGAACTTGTAATTGTTGTTGTGGGGAGGGAGAGGGAGAGGGAGAAGCCATGTTGTTGTTGTTGTTGTTGAAAATAAGGTTGAGAATGGAGAAGGTTTTGATGGGTTTCTGAATTTGGTTGAAGGAAATGAAACTATGAAAGAATGGAAATGGAATATGGATTATTATATTTGCTTGTTTTTGGCTATTCTAATTTGGCTTTCTTCATATCTATTCTAGAGCTATTACTATAAAATACTCAAAAGAGGTTTATATTTAACCTAATTGTGATTGTAATCTCACAATAATACACTTACTTGTATGAAAGAATTCTATGAAATTGATGGCTGATCGTAATTTCTCTATTCAACACCACAGCTTTTTTAAACCAGGAAATGCAATAACGTTTCTACTTGGAGCAGACTTTTCCCTCTAAGTGTTTTCTTTGGCCATTGGACATCTTGTTACAAATCTTCCTGTGATCCTCTCAATGTTATTGAAGTTGGTTCGGATTCAATCTGGATGTAGTCAGATCGAATATGCGTGTATATTATTTTAAGTGAGGGCGTGTCTACATAAATTTGGGCCAAGGCAAATTTTATAAAACAAAATAGTGAAATATAAATTTCAAATTTTTAAATTTATTTTCTAAGTTTTTGAGCTGCAAAATCATTTATTAATGTTTTATAATCTAATAATTATAATATTTCATTTTCAATAGACAAAATAGCTAATTCATTCAATCTGTATTGTAACATTTTAATTTTAAATTAAAAAACTTTTAGAATGTGGATTTAGACCCAACTTAACCTCAAAAGTTAGTTCATAGGGTGAGGGTTGTCCTCCACTTATATATTCTATCTTTACTCGATCTTTAGTTGATGTGAGACTTGAGTTTTTCTCAATACACCCCTTCATGCCTAGCACTTTTGGAATTGATGCATGGATAATATGGTGGGTAACCCGTTAATGGATTTAGGATAGGCTCTAATATCATCTTAGAATGTGGGTTTGGACCTAACTCAATTCCAAAAGCTAGTTTATAAGGTGAGGGTTGTCCCTCACTTATATATTCTATCTTGACTCTATCTCTATAGATGTAGGACTTGTTTTTCTCAATAAAAACTTCTTTTGAGGTAACAAGTATTTTATGAGCAATGCATGCATTTGGAAGAAAACTCTAATCCTTCTATATAATTTAATATTTTTATTGGTGTGTTAACTTCATCTTTAATTTTTCTCTCAATACTTTCAATTCTAAAAATAAATATAGACCATCAATATCTGAATGGTCACCACATCTTAAATTCTTTTAAAGATTAATACAATACTTTTTGAAATCGTCTTCGCTTAAAGTTTTAAATTTTTTAAATGCAAATAAAAAACCAAAAATAGGATTGATCCACTATGGAAGAAAGGGATATTGATCTACTATGTATAAAAAATATTTGATACGAAAAGAATCTTCAACATAATGTTTGATTACATTATTAACATTTTCATCAAATTGTAATTTTCTACGAATTACATGTTTTTGCACAAAATTTGGGCTCTATATACATTTCGATAACTAATTTTTTTTGTGGAATCAGAAGCCAAAGTAAAGTCATTTTTCATATAATTTTTTAAATAACCAATAAGAACCCTTTAAATGATCCATGACAACATCTATATGCATATCTTTTGACTAAAAAACCTTACTAACAAAATTAACAGCAAACAAAATATCATACCAACACTACTAGAGAACCTAGCTTTTACGACGCATTTTCGAAGTCGGTTTCCCAAAAACCGTAGTTGAAATGGACATGGTGGCATTTTGGTAAATAAAAGTAATAATTCAAACACGGTTATATTAAAACCGTATTTGTTTAATTAATTTAAAATCGGTTGAGATTAGGACTGTAATTGTTTACTTATTTCAAATACGGTTCAGTGGAGACAGTAGTTGATTAAAAGCTTATTTCAAATACGGTTCAGTGGAGAGACCGTAGTTGATTAAAAGTCCCTGCCTTTCAAATGCAGTTCAGTGGAGAGACCGTAGTTGATTAAAAGTCCCTGCCTTTCCGATTCCCTACCTCATTTTTTTAATATTTTATTTCCTTTGCTTTTTTACTTTACTCATTCCTCTTCTCGCTATATCCAACAACAACAATATAAATATATATAATCGAGAGATGCATCGCCGGTAACCTAAACAACCTCCATGGCGACCGAAGCAATGACGACGCAACCACCAGACGTTGCCGCTGCCGTCGCACCCAACGCCGGCGAAGGTTACCTCTCTCTCTCTCTCTCTCTCTCTCTCTTTGTTTACAACTTTGTTTTCTTCTAACAAGAGAACCGTAGTGGATATGACTTAATCAAAGTCGGTTCTAACAATAGAACCGTAGTGGAAATGGCTTAACCAAAGTCAGTTTTTAGACCGTAGTTAAAATGCTTCTATATAAACAACGTCTATATCTACGACAGTCGTAGGACCGTCGTTATTATGCGCCTAGAACCGTAGTAGATTGAACCGCTTGTAGTAGTGCAAATTTTCATTCCTAATAAAAATTCAAAATTTTCAATCTCATAAGTTACTAAACACATGGCTTCACTTTTAATTTTAGGATCTTCACATTATTTTGATAATTGAAGCAAATCATCTCTTACTTTTGGTGCTTGAAATTATATTACTTTGACACTTCCAATTTTATTCTCCCATCGAGTTTGAGGTAATGATTTAACCTTAAATTTACATACATTATCTTGCAAAAAAATTCATCGTTTGGTGGAGGAAGTAAATAAAGAATAAATATATATGTTGCAAAACTCCAAAAAATGAAATATCCCTAGGAGATAAATTAGACATATCACATAAAACTAAATTCAAATTGTGACATCCATATGATGTATAAAACGCTCTAGAATTTATATCTAACAATATTTTTTGTACTCTTTGATTTTTACCCTTCATGTTAGATTCATTATCATACCCTTGTCCCCTTATATCATCAATATCAAAATCATATTTTTTTTCCAAAAGATTAATAAGCTCATCAAAAAGACTTTTACCTAATGTATCATAAACTTTTAAAAACTCTAAAAAGTACTCTTCTGTTTTTATTGGAGAATTCAATGTATGAACACATCTCAAAATAAGAGTCATTTTGTTCTCGATGACTTACATTAGGTGTACAATCAAGAATAACAAAAATTATTTTGCATCTTTAACTTTTTATTATTATTATTTTTTATTTGTAAGGCTAACAATTCTATAAGTTCATATTGTATAGTATTTATTAAAGAATGAGCACGAATTTCACTATTTTTTATGTGTCTAACATGTTATTCTATAATCGAATCAAATTCTACAAGCATTTCAATCAAACTCAAAAAGTTACCATTTTTTTTCATATATCTTCTCATTTGTCTCATGAAAAGCAAGATTATTTTTAGAAAGATGTTTGACTATAACTATAATCCTAACTAAAACCTTTTCCCAATGATCTTTTTCTTTATTAATTTGTTCTTGTAAATTTTGATCAATAATCTTTTTTCCTTTTAATCTTTTTTCCAGTTCAATCCATCTTGTCATATTACTAAGTGATCATGACTTATCTCATGACTTTTGAGTTTGGAACTAAGATTTTTTCAATCACTAGTTCCTTCGTTTACTAATTGACTAATGCCACTTGAATTAAATAACTTACAATAAAAACAATAAACTTTATCTAAATCCCTAGAGTAAACTAGCCATTTTCTATCATATTTCTCTTTATTTGGAAACATCTTTTGATAATAAAAAATGAATTAAAATGTCTACTATTTTTATCTTTTAGAAATTGTAAATCGTTAAATCTAATTGCACCTTTTTCTATCATTAAAGCTCTAAATTTTCATCAATAGTTTTCCATTTTCCTGTATCAAAACTATTTCAAAAGTTTCACTTGAGGTGATACTATTATCAATATTTTCTCCCAATAAAGTATTATCATTTAAATCTTTTTCTTTTATATGCGCTTCATTGGAATTAAAACTAACATTAACAATATTTTTAGCATCAACTACGGATAATTTTTTAATGAATTTATCAAGTGCACCATGTTGAGATTTAATTAATTTATCAACTTTTCTCTTTTTCTTTAATTTTTCAAAACCATATTCAAATTTTTTTTGTCATTTTATGAAGTATAAGAATAAAATAGAATCGAAAGAGCTCAATTTATAAACAGAAATATCATAAAATAAATATGAGAAAATAATGAAACAATAGAATCTTGAAATGGAGAGAATTACACGTTGATTTTCCACTGCACTGTTTCAACTCAAGTCTTGAAAAAATGTTAGAAAGATGAAGAGAAGAAGAGAAAAGATCAAGAGAAAATAATGATGTGAAAACATTTCTTTTGTTATAATGTATATATATATATATATATATATATATATATATATATATATATAAATAAATAAGCAACCGTTGCATTTTTTACCAATTCTAACAACAACAAAATATTGCTCTAGACATAAAAAAATGGATAAAATATTGAAATTATAATTAATATCATTAAATGTTACAATTTACTATAAAAAAATTCTATCAACCCAATTAAAATTAATGATGAGTCTTTTTCGTTACTACACAATTAGATTCTAAATATATCATTAATATTTAAGATTTGTTTAAGAAAAAAAATTAATACCTGGCGTACTAATAATTTCCTAGATAATAAGGCTAAGACAATTTTCTTTTTTGCCTTGCAGTCCACACGATCCTGTTTAAGTATTTAAGTATAAGATGAATGTAATAAAATGAACAATATAGCAGACAAGCAAACGTGTAATTAGGATGAAATGGTTGATGTTATATGAATTAATAAGCAGGTTATTGATTCAAACCATGCATAGTATTTGAGTGTATTCTCGTGTCAAGCGTCAACATGCACTTGCTAATAGCATAGAAATATGAGATTACATACATCACAACACTTGACTCTAGCTCACAGAAAATAAATACATATTATTGGTAGATTTTTTGGTTACATAATTATCGGTAGATTTAAATCCTAGATAAAATATTTTACATATAGAATTAACTAATTTACTAATAGAGAATAAAGTAACATGTTTTGTTTTTCCTTCATTTGGACTCGACTACCATGATAGTCCCGTTCAATGCACAATTATAGCCCTGCACAAGAAAACAAATAAAGCACAAACATATCATCAAAAGAGAGGAAAAAAAGTCAATTAATTGCAAAGCTAAAGCTAATGAACTCTGTACTCTCATGGGGAATAAGTGAATGTTCTACTGTATCTAAAAAACAAAACAACGTAAAGAATTAGTATTTAGATAAATTGCCTGTATTGTAGAATTTTAAGAAGAACCGTGACTTGGGCACTGACAACTTGGTTTCAAGAACGCTTGCAATTCCAGCACTCAGTTTCTTGTTCAATTCCGGGTTGAGAGCACCCATGGACACCAGTTCACCATAGGCAGCTGGCTCCTCAGTCCCACGAAAACATGTGGGTGTTGATCCTTCCAGTGAAACCATCACATACTGCAATTTGTTCTAGATTTTTTTGTTCATAAAAATCAAAGATTGATATTATGTTTTTATATTCATGCATCATCTTCAACCAGTTGAAATAAATCTCTTAATATTTGTTATGAATAAATAAAAAAAAACTGAAAAAAGTAAACTCACTACTACAAGAAGTACCTTTTACGACACGCCTTCGACGACGGTTCTCGAAAAACCGTCTTCGTAAGTGGAGCGGTGGCAATTTTGTAAATAAGAGATTTCTAACAAAAACGGTTTTATAAAAACCGTCTTCGAAACTATTGTTCTAAGACGATTTTGTGAAAACCGTCTTTAAATGAGCGGGATTTTTTAAATTAAGTTGAATTTTTTAAAAGTGTTTAAATACCATTTTTTGAAAACCAAAACCCTCCTCACGGTTGTCGAAAACAAAGACGCCGCTCTCATCTCCCTCTCTCAGGTGTCTCACCCTTTCCACTCCCACCCACACTCTCATCTCCCTTTCTCTTCTCGATATTTCGGCCAACCACCGTAGATGGCGGCGGAGCACGATAGTTGCTGCTCGCGCTCCATCACCTTCCTAATAACCATAGGCCTCACAACGCTCTTCCTCTGGCTGAAATAATATCATTTGGACTGAGGCCAAAGAAAATAAAAAGGAGTAAAATATATGCAGGGATTAACGAAATCAAGGGCCACGGTGATAGTAACAGTAAGAACAAGGGTGAGAAGCATTTCATTTCACCACGATTAATTATTTATTATTATTCATTTTTTGAAGTGTGCAGTGCAGTGCAGGTCAAGGCCTGAGATCCGGTTCATTACTTGTTCGGTTGTTCTCATCTTCTCTCTTCTCTCTCCCATACCAATCAAATCACACTTGTGTTGTTGTTCCCATTTTCTCATTTCAAAAACCCTAAACCCCGTTTCAGCGACATCGAGATCGATCGAACACGGATGAGGCGTACAATGTGATTGTGTTGGGCACGAGTCTCAAGGAGTGCATTCTCAGCGGTCTTTTCTCCGTCAATGGCCATAAGGTACTCATCACTTTCCTATTTCTTTCATTTTGTTTTCAATAGATCCAATTCTCGCATGCTAATACCTATTTCTTGTTCGATTCAGGTTCTGCACATGGATAGGAATGACTATTATGGAGGAGAATCCACTTCGCTCAATCTTATTCGGGTCTTTTTCAAATTTCTTTCTTATTTTTCATTTCTGCAAAAGAAGTAAAATAAAATAAATATTTGTTATTATTGATAAGGTTATTAGCTAAAAGATTTATTTTATTTGGCTGAAATAATTTTTGTTAAGATCGGAGAGGAGGGAGGAGTGGCTGAAGAGCAATAGTTCCCCCAGGTTCTATGCTTTATGGTGGCAGGTATTCATTGGATTCATCACCGCAAGATCGAGGAGTCCTCCCCAATGGTGCTGCTAGGAGATATGGGAGCCTCACTCGACCCTGGTATGCAAGTGATTATACATATTCCGAGGTTAGTTCTTCCACGAAAACACTGGTTGGGAAACCTGGTACTGTCAGGGGTCCATTGATGAGGGGGCCAGAAAATGTAAGGTAGAGTGGCTTAACAGAGGATGATTCATCGGATTCTGCAGGCAGCTCCGAATTCTCTACCACACAGGTAGGAGGAAGTATGAATGGAGCACTGCCAACAGGTAGAACTTATTTGTCTGAAGGGTATGCTTTTAGTGTGCCTTCAAGGATGAATGTGAAAAGTACTGCAGAAAAGGTATGGAATGGTGGATATGATATAGATTATTGAATTGCACGGCTGTAATGTGCCTATAGTTCTACTGAAAATTGTTAATGTTGATTATTTATTTATTTATTTCTGAAAATGGTGATAAAAAGTATTGTTAGAATAGCAGTTTTTTATTTTACAAATTTATATGAATTTGATCATGCAAACTATTGCTCACAGTAATTTAAAATATATATTTGATAAGACAGATACTATGTTACCCACTATTTTGTATGGGCGGTGTGTCTGTTCTTTGGAATTCATTATTTTCTAATAAATTTCTTATCTTTGAATTAGTCGCTTCACTGGTTACCCACTAGTATACAAATGTATTGCTGAAATTAGTCTAAGTTTTCTTGATTTTGTTATGACAGATACTATGTTACCCACTTTTATTAATTATTTAACTTATCCCAAGCGCGTCTTTGTTGAGACTTTCTTCACTTTGCCGTTCGCAAAGTCAAAATAGGCTTGGACCCTCCTGAAAGTTGGTGTTGTAACAACTCTAAGGAATAATTCAGGCAAAAATTTAAAAATAATATTATTTAATTAATTAATTAGGAAAAGGGGGCTGTCTGGGCAATAATTGGGGATTTGGGGCTGCCAAACACGCCCTGCCTGGGCGTGTTTAAACACGCCCTAGCTAGGCGTGTTTAAACACGCCCTGGCAGGGCGTGTTTGGCCCCCCAAATCCCTATATATTGCCCCTGCAAATGGC
>PYAF01003588.1:19269-31026 GCA_007407185.1 Glycine tomentella
TGTCATTTTCAAGGGGAATATATAGGCATTTGGGGGGCCAAACACGCCCTGCCAGGGCGTGTTTAAACACGCCTAGCTAGGGCGTGTTTAAACACGCCCAGGCAGGGCGTGTTTGGCAACCCCATTTGCCTAAATATTCCCCAAACAGCCCCCTTTTGCTAATTAATTAATTAAATAATATTATTTTTAAATTTTTGCCGAATAATTCATCATCCTATGAAGTTGGGCAAGGTATGTAAGAATGCAACATGCATTATAATTATTCATTATCACTATGCATTGTTGGTTGTAGTACTCCTTAGTCCTTGGTAGCTATAGAGGTTGACATAAAGATAGGAATAAGATTGAATAGAGTCAACATAAAAGTTGTCCAATGCATACTGTGATCTGTAAGGTCTCATTGACACATGTCTTTCCCTGACCTTATAATTGGGAGCCTTTCTATCTCTCAACCTTTTTAATACTAAGAAACAAAAATTGTGCTCTAGCTATAAGGTATACTCTTGGGCTGGAACTAACCTTAACAATATTTAGTTTGTATAATCACACATATTTTAATATTATAGGAAAACGTTCCCTTTCAAAATTTTTACAATAATAAATAACAAAATATTGTTATAAATGCTATATATTTACCGAATACTTTACTTCCTTACATCCTCGTATATTTTTTTTTTCATAAAAAAATTTCTTGTAAAGTATTTTTTATTTTTTACAATATAAACGGTCATCATTTGGTGTTATTAGATCATTAAAGAATACTTAGCTTCTTACATTTGGGCTAAAATATTTGTCAAACGTGAGGATGATGGCTATATATATATATATATATATATATATATTGTAAATTTTATTCTCTATTTATTTATGGTTGATTTCATTTGACTTCTTTCAATCAAACCAGCATTTAAATTAAATTCTTTATTATTGTATTTTTTATTATTTAAATGATGACACGTACATGTTTTTATTAATCAGCTCAAGGGAGCACAGAGCACTCATAGCACTTGATGTGGGCCATGAAGTTCTAAAATTATAGTGTATGATTACCTTGAAATGTTCACACACATTCTGTTCACATTCCTCGCTTTGAATTGTTCTTTCATTCTTCACTTGCTGCATCAATCTCCAACACTTGTTTAATGAAATTATTTTTTCTAAGTTTAGATTTATGTGTATTTGAATCAGAAGTGAAATAGAGAGCAAAGAAAAAAGAGAAAAAACTTATAGAAGTAAAAGAAAAATAAAATAATTAAAAATGTTTTGTTTGGATAAATAGACATGAAAAATAAAGAATAAAGAAATTATGTTTCTGTAGAAGAGTAAGTGAAACATAAATAAATTGTATAAAAACCTTTTTATACTAATTTAAAAATTAAATTAACTAAAAAAATAAAATTTGTACCATATTATTATTTTTCTTAACATGAAATTATTCATTATTTTTTACATTACAAAAAATATTTAATTTAAAAAAAATAAAACAAAAAATACAATGAACATTTTCTCTACTTTAAGAGAGAAACTTTTTATATGTGAAACTAAAAAGAAAACTACTTTTATTTTATTTCTTGTTATTTTTGTTCATTTTGTTTTTATTGTATTTACATTAAGAACAACATGAGACAAGTCAGAAACACTGACAAAATGTTCGAGCTATTCACATTTCTATATCAAGGTGTGAATTTTGACTTTTTTAAAAGTAAATATTGTCTTTTTAAGTAATTCCATAAAAGTGAATATAGAGTAGTGGGTATGAGAATATAGAATTTTTCAAGCAAGTGGGTCCCTTTTAATAGGCATAATATTAGAGCTAGTTTTGATGGAAAAATGACAGGGAAAAAAAAGGTAATAAAACCTAACATCGGCACTCAATTATTCCTCTCAAAGTTAAACACCTTCCAATTTTGCTTTCTTTTGAATGACTATGGAAGGTTTATTTGAACTTTACTGAATGATTGAGGATTCCAATTCTAAAAAAGGCCTTTCTCTATCAAAATTTTCTCCAACCAATAGATAAGAGCAGCTGCTAGGTTTGTTTAATGATTAATTCTTTTGTCCTTTGCTTTGTGCAGGTAAATCTCTAGGAGTGATTGGTCTTGGTGGCCTCGGTCATATGGCAGTGAAATTCGGAAAGGCATTTGGTTTGAGTGTGACAGTTTTTAGCACTAGCATATCCAAGAAAGAGGAGGCATATTACACAGTATTTGTTTTCTTTGTATTGATCTCCTACCATCATATTACCTATATATCTTATTTCACATTTTTCTTTCATTTATTTTCTGTATATAGCATTACTCTAATTCAGTAGCCTCACACAAGAGAGCAATGTGTGTGTGTGTGTACTATCACTATTATGTGCGTGTCTGCATGAAGGTATGTGATGACTGTGCTTTTAATTGCAATTGCAGGTGTGTGGCCAGACTCAAAGAGCTTCAGTGATGAAGGGATGGAGCCTGTTCCAACAAAATGGAAAGGAGTCTGCCAAAATGGAACTGCTTTCAATTCGTCTCAATGTAATAGGTGAGTGTGCTTTCCTTTATATCACGCTCCAACTTCTACTTTTTTCTCTCTATTTTTTTTCTTTAATTTGGAGGATATATAATCATATTAGTCATAAACATCAACCAATTTTAGTTCATATATATGGATATGTTGGATTTTTTTTTTACTGCCACTGCTAATAAGGAATTTTCTTTTTGCTAGTGAACTTGGGTAAGACATATATAATTTAAGGTTGAAGTTATAAGGATAACATTTGATTGTTTTTTAGGTTCATTCAGAAGACTCGAAAGCTAGGCTCCATTATTTTTTTTCTGAATATATCATTTCTTCAAATCATTAGTTATTAATTATCTTTTTGCTACTTATCTTTGCTTTGCTATTTCCTGAGTTTGAAAACCTTAGAACCATTTAAGTACACAACAATTTCTGTTCCTTAATGGCATCCAGTTCAATCTCAGCCTCAGGCTCATGGACTGTTAAGGACACCAAATTATTTACTAGAAATCCTAAAAGTATCTTGATGAGGCAAAGACTAGTTCTTTGACTAGGCAAGGGTCTTTGTACAATCTCACCCTTGATGAGGTGCAAAACCAGGTTGGAAATTTAGGGAAACCCTTAGGAAGCATGAATCTTGATCGATGAGCTGCTCAAGAGTGTGTGGACTGCTGAATCTGGAACTGATGCTTACATGCAGCATGTGGTCAGATGGCTTCAATCTCGAGGAGCATTAAGGGTAAGCTGAAATTATGAGTTTGTGTGTTTGTCACTAGTTGGCAAAAAGGTAAAATTTTTTAGGCCAAAATTGTTTCAGTGGTCTGTGTCAAGTTCAATTGACTACTACTGACTAAATGCTGTTGTTGGTTCAGATATTTTCTTTGCATTGATTGTTCTGTTTTTTTGAGCGATCTGACTTTGGAAAATGAGCAGCCTTATGTCTTCTTCTTCTGCATATTTATGATATGATAAGATAGATACCTTTGGGCCATAGTTTTTTTTTTCTTCGTTCAGCTGTGTACTTTCAAAATGTTAAATTCAATGTTCAATGTTTCATAACATAAATATGAAATCAAAGTAGTTAACGTACAATATCAATGGTGAGATTTTGGAGTTGTTTTTTTTCCCTCCTTATATTTCTCAACTAGTCAACTCTCTAAATTTATGCTATATTCCATTAGTTGGTTGTTTCCATGAAAGTCTTGTTCTGTATTATCTCAAAGGAAATTCTAAAATCATTATGTTGCAACACATCGAGTCTTTTCAAAGGGCACTTTGTGTTCCTTGCGTGCAACTAGAACGCCCATTTGTTTGTTTCTTCTTTTTAATTTCAAGTAAAAAATAATTGAATGCTATAGTGCTCATGATGTCTTTTGCCACTCTTATTGAAATTTTGACTATCCTTTGAATTTGGATAACATTTTGTTCCCAAAGCTGATGAATGATGAATTTTAGTCTCTATATTCATAAAATATAGAACTATTTTTGTTGTTCTCTCTATGTCACCCTTTCATGTGCATCCATATATGTGTATATTATGATATATGATATATTCTATTTTTCCTTTTTGTCCTGGTCTATGAAGTAATAACACTTTCCCATTAGACTTACCTTGTATTTGGTTGTTTCCTTTGCAGTGTTTGAGCGGTTTGAACAAGCACCTAAACAAGATGGGTCACTTAGCTTCTTGGTCATTGGAGATTGGGGAAGAAAAACAGCTTTCAACCAAATTTTAGATTATGTTTTATGCTATAAAGTAGGATGTTTGTTTTAATTATGTTATATACATTCATTTATATTTAATATAATGTTGCATGGTATTTTATTTAATTTTGTGTTAAATTAAATTTACAGTATTAAGCTGAATTTCAAATTTTAGTGTACTAACAATTTGGTTTTTTATTTATTTTATAGAATAAAATCCCTTCAATGTGGTGTATTTTTTAAATTCATTTGGTAGTATATCTAGAAACCAATTTCGAAAAAAAAAAGAAAGGAAATGCGTTTACAAAAAAAAATAATTAACAAAATAGGGAAACAAAGACGGTTCTTCCAAAGACCGTCTTCGTAAGTGCACATACAAAGACGATTTTCGGAATAACCGTCTTCTTAACTTATTTTTTTAATAAAAAATTTAAAATTATGGAAACAAAGACGGTTATCCAGAAAACCGTCTTTGTATGATCACCTACAAAGACGGTTTTCGTAAAAACCGTCTTCTTATCTTCGTTTGCAAAAAATAAAAATTTAAGAAAATAAAGAAACAAAGACGGTTGTTCCCAAAATCGTCTTCGTAAATAAACAAACAAAGACGGTTTTCGAAAAAATCGTCTTCGTATCTTCTTTTTTTTTAAAAAAAATAAAAATAGGAGAAACAAAGACGATTTTTCTGAAAACTGTCTTTGTAAGTTCACCTACAAAGACGGTTTTTGAAAAAACCGTCTTCGTATCTTCTTTTTTAAAAAAAATAAAAATACGAGAAACAAAGACGGTTTTTCTAAAAACTGTCTTTGTTTGGGCCTCTACGAAGACGATTTTTGGATAAACCGTCGTCGAATACTCTTTTTCAAAAAATAAAAATAAAAAAGTAGTAGAAACAAAGACGGTTTGTTGCAAAACCGTCTTTGTATCACCACATACAAAGACGGTTTTTGGAATAACCGTCTTTGTATGTCCTCATAAAAAAAAAAGGGATACGAAGACGGTTTTTAGAATCGTCGTCGAAAGGTCCAACTTACAACGACACGCTCATAAATGACGGTTCTAAAACCGTCATCGTATGTGGTCTAGAATCGTCGTTGTTTGTTCCGTTTGTAGTAGTGACTGTCTCGAGGAAAAAATGAATCTTGTCTAGGTTGTTTTTTTCTTCTTTCCATCCCTTTTGGCTAAAGTCCCACGAGAAAATATTGTTTCTCTAACCTTAGAAGTCTATAATTGTGATGCAATTGAACATGCACAAGATCTTAAACTGGCTGTGACCACTACCAACTAAATGATTTCCCCTTAAGACCTTAACTAGAAAGAAATACTATTGTGACAAGGAAAAACAAGGATGGGGTGAAATAATTTTCATGAATTGATTTTCAACTTAATTCTATATATAAAACACATCAACGCTATAAATCAATTAATATCGAAGGTGGAAAATTAATTAATCATGGTCATATACATATCATAGAGAGAGGGGGAAGTACTCATACAGACTCAGGTGTGCGCATGATGGTGGCGACGGTGGAGATTAATTGGGAGAGTATCGAAGAGGTGTCTAAACCATTAAGGCTAACATTAGTTGAAAGGGTGAGGACCGGCATCTTCAGTTCACCGTTGCTTAACTTCTTTCTCCAACAACCACCACACACTTCTGTATCTAATCCTTTTGGTAAGCCTTTTTGTACTCTATCACTCCTTCCAATTTATTTACCAATCTACATTCTACACTGATTCCCTTCTATATATAATAATTTTGACACAAATTAAATAATTATTAAAAATTGAATAATAATTATAAATTTTAAAAACATATATAATTTTTTTTTATAATTTTAAGAAAAGTAACATCGTTGTACAATTTAGTTAAATTTATAATTTTTTAATAATTTTCATAATTTGCAAAAATTAATTTAAAATTTGTTTTTAAAAATTATGTAATTTTATTGAAACAATAAAATTAGTCATTTGAACATATATTAAAATACATTCTATCGTTATCTTATTGCATTAAATATTGAATATAATTAAAACTTATTATTCTCTTATCCTATATGTTAAAAATAAGGTACGTATAAATTGAAATATTAATTCCTTATTTCATTCATTGATATTTCACCTCTTAAATGAGATACATTTATACTAATAATGTTAACAATCTAAGCACAATATTAGAAAACAATTTATTTTTTTTTATCTAAACTATTTTAACAACATATTCCTATATAAAAGAAACAACAATTTAAATTCAAATTCTATCTTCGACACTTCCCCTCAATTTGGTGCATGAATATCAGTCATGCTCAACTTGTCAATTGTTTCGTCAAACACTTTTAAAAAACGACTTTGGTCAGTACATCTCAACAGTAGGTTCAAGAGTTGCTTTAAGATAGTCCATAATAGATGCTTCTGTCATGTAAGGTAGATTTGGTGTATCATTAGGTGGATGATGACTTTCATTGGTGAGATATGTAATCATTAAAGGGGATTTCAGGTGAAGAAATATGGGTAGGAGTTGTGATTGTGGGAGATTTTGGAATACCTTCTTTGTGACTTTCAAATACAGGGTATGATACATCATCAACATCAACATCAACATCAACAACACATTTAACTCAAGTTAATTGGGATCGATGGTAGATGAACTTAATGATAGATCGAAAATAAGACAACAAAGGAGTAAGGGAAAGGGGAAGAAAAATGAGAAATAAGACCAAAGAAATGAAAAATAAGCTAAAATAAAAGAATGGTGAAAGGAGAATGGGAGAAATGAAGAGGAAAAGAATTAAAAAGGAAACGACTAGAACATAGAGATACTAATGGGTTTAACCCTCCACCAATCTTGTAGCTTTTCTCCACTCCATCCTAAGACACACCGTCCGCCAATATATATTTCACTCCATTAGGTCTTGTTTAATTACTTTTTTCCAAGTAAGTTTCGGTCAACCTCTACCTCTCTTTGTGTCGAGCTCTTGGAAACAAACTCTTGTTCTTAAGGGAGCTTTCAGTGGTCGTCTCGTAACATGCCCAAACCACCTCAATCTATCCTCTGCTATCCCCTATTTTATGCTCATGTTGCCTATGTGCTGGCCAGCATTCCACTCCATATAACATTATTGATCTTATAGTTGTTCTATAGAATTTTCTTTTTAGCTTAAGGGAAATTTTACAATCACACAAAAACTCAAATACAAGGTATGATAGAAGGAGAAAAGCATATGATGGCTTTTGGCCAAATCACAAACGTTACATTAAATTCAGTATTATTCTAAGCACCAATATGCATATCAGAAGGGAGTTAAGGATTCGAGAGAAATACAAGTCAAATACATGTACTGATACGAGAAGAAAAAAAGAGATGTACGTTTGAGAATGTGAAGAAGAAAGAGAATTGAAATACGACAAGGAATTTAGGGATTTGAGATAAATAAAAGTAAAATACATGTACTAATATAGAAAAAAAATGTATGTATGAAAATGTGAAGAAGAAAGAGAATGGGATACAAACATAGATTTAAGGGTTTGAAGAGAAATAAAAGTGAAATGCATGTAATGGAAGAAAAAAGGAGACGTACATATGAAAATGTGAAGAAGAAAGAGAATTGGAATACAGGAAGAGAATTAGGAATTTGAGAGAAATAAAAATGGAATCCATACGAAAAGAAAAAAAAAAAGAGATGTACGTATGAAAATATGAAGAAGGAAAAAAAAAAACTCTTGTGACAGTAAAAGAAACTGAAATAGTGAGAAAAAGAATTACAATAAGAAAAAAATAAAAAACTGATAAAGATCGAAAAAAAAAACTCATGACAATTGAAGATAATTTTATTTATGGAAAATAATATGACTCTATACCATGTTAAAAAGATAAAAAAAAAAAAAAAAGATACACTTACATTAGAATAATAATTCCTTATTTCATTCATATTTCATCTCTTAAATCATTTAATACTAATAATATTAACAACCTAATTACAATATTAAAAAACAATAATTCAAACTTCATGTTCCTATCTAAGAAACAATAATTCAAATTCACATTCTATGATCTATTCTGGTATCATATCTTATCAACAAGTACTGAAATTAAACGGTAGAATTTCCTCAAAATTAAGGATACTTTAGCTAATTGTGCTATTTAAAGTCCACATGACAAATTTCTTTAGTTAACCTAATTCGTATAAAAAAAACTGATTAGAAATTTAAAAAAATACCAATAATCTATTCTTGGAACTACAAAATAATACCGTAACAATAGCAAAAGGATCCCTCATGTATCACCAAAGTCTCTAAGTTTAACCATGCATAATTCTAATTCACCACTAAAAAGTCATCTTAAGGTCACCAGATAATGTTTGTCCAGAGATTGGCATCATAAACATATACGACCCCCAGTTGTACTTGAACATAATCCAATTACGATGGCATAAAGTCCTCAAAGGGGGTATATGAAATTTAGAGTACTTTTTACAGATAAAAAAAGTTCTAAAACAGAATCACGAGTTCATCCGATGTCCATGGCATCGTTACCAAGATAACTTGGAATTCAGAATGTAGATCCATTCCATCCAAAATTGGAACCCTGCAGAACAAACAAAGCACTATCAATATTCAGTATAAGCAAAGAATCTGTGACCAATTTGCATAGAAAAAATTTGGTAATTAGCATCAAAAAGAAATTTGGTTGGATTACGTACAGCTTGTTGTGGCTACTAAGAAGTCTAGAATAGTGAGGATTTATTTACATGACCTAGTGCTGGTGTAAAGCATGCAAACATTGTGCATATTCTTGACTCTGATGGGCCTAAACAAAAAGGAAAAATGGAATAAGAGGATGCAAGGTAAGGACCCTTCTTTTGTGAAGAACTCTCAAGTCTAGATACTTGCCTTAGTGTCATAAAACTTCAAGTAGAATCGGGACTTCGGCACAGACAACTTGTTTTCGAGAATTGAAGCAATGCCAGCACTAAGTTTCTTGTTCACGTCAGGGCTAAGACCACCAATGGACACCAATTCACCATAAGCTGCTGGCTGCTCACTCCCACCATGAGATATAGGCACTGATCCTTTCAATACAATCATCACATACTGCAAAATCAATAAAAAAAAAATGCATAATCAAAAGGCTTAAAGACAACACAAATAAATAACAAGAAAAAAATCGCATAGCAAAGCAAGAGGAATAGAGTAAAAGAAAACAGAAAATATCAAACTTAATTTTAATAGATTAAATTAAACCACAAAAAGCTCATGTTATGTATCTATTGACTATAACTCCATCCATGGTAGCAGCATCTCTCAAATAGCATCCTAAAAATCCACTCCACTAAAGAAGCTAGTGGTTATAAACTAGAAGTTTTAACAAATACAGGATTGAAATCACAAAATATAACAAACTTATATTGCAGACATAAAGGTAAACCCAAAGAGTATGTCAGCAGATGTTACTGAATCATGTTCAACACAGAAATGAGAAAACTTAACATGACACATTATAGACTACAGCAACATTAGAATCAATCACAACACACATATGCTACATGTAGAACTCACAACACAATATGTTATTATCCATTTTGTACTACTTCGTAATAACATATATACATATATTCAACGCTAGAACCACCAATTCATTTCAATTCAATTGAAAAGAAACTACACCAAGTTATCACAAGATCAAATCAGAGAAAATTACACAACATATCAATACGGGATCAAATATGCCATATTGCGACCCACTTATCCTACAAACCAATAACAGAGAAAATCAACAAAGTAAAGTTGAAGTCACAACACACAATCCAACCCGATTCTCAAAACAAATTTTTTATCACTACTATACCCATATAACCAGAAATGAAGAATCAACAAGAACCCTAAACATGAGAAACTACAAAAGATAAGGGGGAGAGTCCCTGAACTAATCACTAATCAATAATTTGCATCCATTTATTCAACAACAATTGCATAAATATTAAATTAAAGTGAAATGTTGCAGTAGGAAAAGAGAAGAAAGCATGAAAACCCAGAAAACGGAAACTTCAAAAAATCGAAAGCACATGAAAAGACGTCACGGAAGCGTTAGAAAGAGTGAGAGTAAGAGAGTTAACGCACGGACTCGGGTTTGCCGATGATGCTGGCGACGGTTGAGGTGGCTTCGGAGAGAATGGAAGAGGTGTCGACGCCGTCGAGGTTAACGTTGGTGGAGAGGTTCAGGCACGGCATCGTTTCACTCTGCAGCTGTTGAATGTCAAAGGTGAAAGGTAAATATATTCTGTCTTCATTACTCAACTCTCATTTTATCTGCCAGAAATGTTTCAAAATGTCCAAAATGCCCTCTACATAAACCAACATTTTTTACTTCCTGCACCTCTTAAAAACACCCAAAAAGACAAAAGCATCTCTCCACCCAACACCACCGTGCCCCACCTCCTCCCAGTCACCCACACCACCACTCCATGCAAAACCACTGTCGACAAATCTGTAAGGGAAGATGGCGTAGACAGAGAAAAAGAAAGCGCATAGGTGTCAAAAAACGTGCCTCCATTCCAAAATCGTGAATTCGCAACACACTAATTTTTTATTCTTTCGATATGATATTTCCAAAAGATTACTAACATACTTCTAGAATAGTCTTTCCCAACATGTGAGTTATACCATGTACTTTAGCAAGTGAGTTCCGACGGAGTTTAGGGTGCGGGACCAAAAGTTTTCTCGAAAGTTATGAAACGACTTTGGACCGTTGGATCGAAATTACGATATGATTCCAAAATGGAAAATCGGTTTGCAACCGTCTGCGAGTTTACTTTTTTTCATATTTATCTTTGTTGCACATTCGACACCCGTTGCACCTACTGCATTATCGTTTTAAAATTTTTTCTTGTTAGCATATGTTAGTGAATGTGACAGTCAATGTCTCCTGTCAATCACCATTATTTGTCTTGATATAACTTCCTGATATGTTCATATTATGAGAAGACATGTGAGTTATACCATGTACTCTAGCAAGTAAGTTCCACATTATTATTAACCTGTCACGCCAATATTTGTTAAAAATTTGATGGTAATTTAATCGAAAATTAACATCAATTAACTTATAAAATATGAAGACCAAATATGTAATACAAATTTTATAATTACAAAACTATTATTAGCAAATATATAGTTAAAGCTTTTTTAAGTCAATTATATAGTTAAAGTTAAATATTTGAAATTGTTAAATTTCTTTATAACTTTAGTTAAATTTAATGTGCTGATACTTTTTGGTGTCTACAAGTTTTTTAGGCCGTCATTTAATTATGAATTATTATCATAAGATTATTTATTTTTATAATAATCATTTTTAAAGTTATATTTAAAATAATTATAAATATTTATGTTTCTAAAAAATGTAATTTTTTTTACATTTTGTATTAAAATTAAACTCATTTTTCATTATTAAAGATAAATAATACTTTAATCACATTATAAAAAGTATAATGAAATATTTGGCACCTTTTATTTTTTTATAATGTAATAATTTACATTAAATTAACTTAAAATCTTTGATGT
>PYAF01003588.1:36420-51105 GCA_007407185.1 Glycine tomentella
AAACCATGAAGAGTAAAAATTTAAAAAAAATTAAAAAGAAGAAGTTGTAAATATAATTACGACTTAAAAGTCGTAAATATATTTTCTACTTCCTTTAAATTGTGTAAAAATAAATAAACTTTTTATTATTTCAAAGTCGTAAATAAAAAAAAATACACTGAAGTCGTAAAAAATTTTACGATTTTAGTGCAAAAAATTATAAAAATTAAAATTCTGATCGAGAAATCGTAATAATTACTACGATTTATCCCTTTTTGATAATTAATTTAAAAACTATACCAAATTATAATTAAAAAAAAATAAAACATCTTGATGCGTAAAAAGGCCTGAAAAGCACGTATACACGTCTGAAATCTGAATAGCATAGCCTCAAATTCTGTCGAATTTAAAGGTGGTTCCAAATTCCAATTTAGTGTATAACTCAGATTCAGATTCGCTTAGCTTTTTTTTTTTTTTTTTTTTTTTTGGCTGGATTAGCTTAGCTTAGATATAAATTAATGAATTTGTTGAGTTAAATTATCTATAGCAGGAGAAAGCTATTCATTTAATGGACTAACTCAATTGCATCTAAACTTACCAGAAGACAATCAACAATTAATCAACATGTGTATTGAGAAGTATCATGCTCTCCAAAAATAAAATAAAACAAACGGAGTGCATAATTTGTGTCAACCCCAACAAGGATATTCTTATATATACAGGTATGGGATGACGGATGAGTGTATACGTAATTCAATATTATTTTGAAAATTATGATCAGTACTTCTAAAAAACTCCAAGAAAGATAAGTAATAAAGACGATAAAAAAATCGCTCCTAAAGACAGATCATGTGATCACAAATCTACTTGACAAAGAATTGAAAGGGAGGCAATTAGGGTTTACGATTACCTTTTCAGGTTTGCCTATGATTGTAGAGACAGCAGTGGTGGCTTCAGAATAGACAGGGTTGGTGTCAACTCCATCTAAGTTAAGGTTGGTGGTGATGTAAAGGCAAGGCATGTTCCTCTTTTTCTGAGCTAGCTAGAGTTTATTCAAAAGTTGGAACCTGACCAAGTTTGTTGGTTATTATATTACAAGTTCCAATTCATGGCACAATCTCACTTTGTATCTGTGTGTGTGTGTGTGTGTATATATATATATATATATATATATATATATATATATATATATATATATATGCAAGGAGAAGCTGAGAGCTGTAGCTTTTCAATGTCATGGCCGCAATTACACACATTTTTATTTTGTTATTGTTTTTCCTTTCCCCATTCATCTCGTTTTACATGCCACATTAATGATCAGTAAATTCTAGCACAGTATAATATATAATTTACGATTTTTAAGATTGTGAAATTCCTACTTTTATCCTCGTACAACTTGTTAGTGTCATTGTTATGCATACTTAAGGTAAAAAGGGTATGTTCAGCCCGTGTTTAGAAATTTGGAAGTTTATTAAGTGAAATTTATAATTAAAATATATTTAATAATTTTTTATCAATGACGAAATTATTTATTTGTATAATAAAATATTTCTACCATTTCACTCTCAATATAGTGGCAAATTCATTTAATCTATTATTCAACATAGTTAATATTAATTAATAATTTTTTTCACTATGACATTAATCGGAAGTATAAGTCATCGACGACTGAACCAATGTCATGTTATTTTAAAAAATAGTTTAAGCAATGACAATAGTTACATATATTTTTAATAATATTTTTAAAACAATATCTGTATTTAAAATAATGTTATATTTTTGCTATAATTTAACATTTTTTAGTGATATTTGAATTTCTTTTGTTTTTACTTCCTATCATCATTTTAAAAATAAATCAAGATTTTTAATATTAAAATATTTTAATAACTATATATTAATAAAGTAAATTATTTTTATATTGACAGTCAATAAAAAACATTATTAACATGAATCTATATATAATCATATGACTTTTTACTTTCGAAATTACTTATTGCAATTTAAAGTACTTTATAGATGACAAATTATATCTTAAAAAAGAATCCTAGCTAGACCGTACGAATTTCTTTCGATGAAAACTATATTATAAGTGAAATCTTTAATTTTTTTATTTTTATTTAATTTTTGTTTAATCAATATCAATATCAATAATATATACAACTACCAGTAACTACAATAATGTTTTTTGGTGTCGAACAATATCAATAAAGTGGTACGTACCGATTAACGACATTCTAACATTTTCACACCTGCTTACTTTCTAAATAAAGTTGTTTATTTATTACTAATTAGTTTTGTTAAACAGTCAAATTAATGTTAAGCTTTATGTCTGAAAGTGTTAAGGTTTATTTGTATACGTAATCAATTAAGTCACCAATTCCTAATATTTGTAAATCAATTAATAATATTTTTTTCACTAAAATTTATGATAATTAAAAATATATTAACTAAATATTATATTTTTCTGAAAAAATCTTGTTTTGAATTTTTTTTTGTCATGAATCAGAGCTAATCGAATGTTTATTAACCCACTAAATTATAACTTAATCTTGTTTATGATACATATTTATCGTTTATCCAAAAAAAAATCTTTTAACCGTTTCCATTAAATATATATATACATATATGTGTATTATAAAAAAATTAAAACTAAAAATTATTTTCATACGAGTTCTCATATTTATGATGAAATTTAATTATTGTCTAGAATTAATATATTAAGCTTAAAAACGTTTCTTTGATAAAATTAATTGTAGTTAAATTGTTGCGTTAGTTATCATAATTTAGTTAAACCATTAAATAAATTCTTATAATTTTTTTATTGAAATCTTCGTAGTTTTACAAAATGTAAATATATCATTTATTATTAACCCCCCAAAAAGAATCTTTACTTACTAACAATGATTCAGGTTTTCATTAACTTTTATTGAATTATAAAAACTTATTTAAAAACTAAAATACAAATCAGGGGTGTCGAATATATGATTAGAACCATATATATACTCAATGGGTGTTTTTAAATAATACCCGTAGTTTAATAAAAGTTAACATTTAACAATAGTTACCAGGGAGTGACCTTTTTACGAAATTATGGACTAGTGAGTATGTTGTGTTGCTTAGTCTCTATTTTAAGAATGATTTTGTAATCATTGATATATAGGAGAATTGTCTACAGTTTAAATTGTTACTTATGTTTAGGGAACATTTTCTCAATAGTTGTTAAGAAATATGTCACGTGGTAAGAAAATGGATACCTATTCTATATTTTGAGGATGGTTTTCTCAATATATAATAGTGCTGCAAAAAGTAAAAATATGATCTTTTACATAAAAACCAAGCACCTTTAAACAATCAAACAAGTTTTTTTTTATATATTTAATATTATTTAAAAATTTGAATTGTTAGTCAATGTACTTTGGTGGGGGGTACTGCACCTACCCCACCACCAAGCATTTCCAAACATCTTAAGGTGAATGAATATCCGAAAGAAATAAGGGACTTAAAAGAAGGACAATAATTTTATTTTCTTGCTAAATTTTTTATTGGAAGCAAAGATGTCAATCTTCAAGAAAATGCACTTCATTTGGACGATATGACTTGGATAGATAGAACATCTTTAATAATAAATTTTAAATTGGGATCTTAGACTATATTTTGTTCGTAATGAGCAGAAATGTCCAACAAGAGTAGCTGGATGATTGATATATGATCAGACTTTCTTTCTCTGAAGGCATTTATGGAAGCGAAATGCCTTAGATGAGTAGATCACAACGCTAGAGCAAGAATACCATAATTGACGTGGGGTGTGTGCACTGTGTGAAAGGAACAGAGAGTAAGAGTTATGTGTACATTTTCCTCTACAAGCGCTTATATTTATAATCACTGACCTGAGAGTTAGTTAAGGGAGGTTTCCCCACAATCTTGGCCAAGATTCTTGGTCAGTTGGATATCCACTACTCGAAACGGTCATGGCCACATTCTCCTTACTGGTGCTGACTCATAGTGTAGATTGACTGAGTCGTAATGGGCCTCTCTCATAATTGGGCCCAACCCAAATATCCGTAACAGATGCCCCTTAGCCCGGTTGTCAAGCATTCTGAACGGCCGGGATGTATCATTTGGTAGACACATTCCACGCCCCATATAATCATTAGTGGCTCCATATCGGGATGTCTGACCCGGGGTCGGGATTAGAAATGATCGGGGTGTGTTGGGATGCAGTTACCCATGATTTCGTGTTATCAATGATCCGAGACGTGCTGCTAGGCCCGGGTTCTCTTTTATGTTGATCTTGTGGTAGGGTTGTTGCCAAGTTATCTCCTCTCTAGCCGACCTACTTTTCGACTTCTAATATCTTTGGGAAGCGATACGTTTTCATCATTGTTCAGGTATTGGAAGCGAAACGTGTACTGATCATTTAATGCTTTGTCATTTCTTTGCACGCTTTAATCATGAGCGTTTTGAATTGCATTTTGAATTTCTCTCTATTTTTCCCCCACTTACTGAGCAAATTGGACACTTTTACCCTTGTGCGACTGGTCACATCTGTCAGTTACCTATTCCAGGCGTTTCGAGTTTTAGCGGTTATCTTCCTTTTTGGTTTTATAGGTCTCTTTTTTCTTTATTCACCCTTGGTACCTCATTTCGTGTCTTTATATCCTTTGTTTCCTTTCGATCTTATTGCGCTTTCACTCTCATTCTCTGGTGCTCAAATTTCCCCAGGATTTCTCTCGTTTTAGATATCTTACATTTCCTTTTGTGCTTGCATTTTGGGACTTTCATGCTTCTGCTTTTGATTATAGTTGCTTTGGTTACGGTATATATTTCTTCTATATTTGTTCTTGAGTTTCCTCCTTCTTCATCTGTTTTCGCTTTCTCCACTTATTTGTTCTTAAGTTTCGTCTTCCTTCGTCTGTTTCTTGCGCATCAAATTCCATTTTAGCCTTCTAAGATGGGATTTACCCCTGAAGAGGAAGCGCATATACGCAAAATTGTTCCCCCTAGGTCTACATTCTGGCTCTTTGGCCTTCCTCTTCCAGAAGAGGAGAAAGAAAAGGCGATATTGCGTGTCCCTTCTGGGGGTTCTAAAATCTCAAAGAAACCTCAATCCAAAATTTCTTCGACACGAAAAGCTCATACGATAAGTTTCGATTCTAGGTCTTGGGGTCCTTCTGAAATTCCTTCATGTCCCCCTCCAAGTTCAACCATTACAAGATCTTCTTCTCCCCTAGGACAGAATCCATTAGAACCATCGTTTGAAACCCGGTTTGAACCGTGTTCGAAATGTCTGGACGAGTTCTTATTCTTGGCAAGTTCTGGGTTTGACAAACAAGCTGACGAGACCCTCGATTCATGCCGGCATAACCCAGTTCTCGTCCCCAAGCCCGTTCCAGACAGGGCTGGGGTGTCCGTATCAACCCCTAACTCAGAGGCTGGGACCGGGGTGTCAACCTCGTGCCACGCTACCTCGGCGCCGGCTAATATTTCACCAAATTCTGACTCTCGCTCTTCAGCCATTTCTCCAGGTATTTTTTACTGATTGTTGCTTTTTATTTTGTCGTAGGTAATTATGGATACCCCATCAGTGGAGATAGTAGAAGAATCTTAGTCGGTCGGGTCTCAATCTAACTGTCAGTCCTCTTCTCTAATTTCTAAATTTCCCTGGGTTACCTATGAGGTATTTAATACCTCCTCCGTTCTGAGTCCGGGGAGCGTTGTCGCGATCCCCATTGGGAATCAAGAAGAGTTCTCTATTTGCTCTCCTGGCCCTCATGAGCCAATATGTTCGTGTTCCAGGAAGGGTGAGCATAGTTTTTTCTTTTTCTGCAAAGACGTAGTCACCCGTTTAGGTGTCCGTTTTTCTTTGTCGGAGTTCAAAATGCAGCTCTTGAAACACTTGCGCTTGGCTCCTTCGCAACTCCACCCCAATGGTTGGGCTTTCATAAAATCATTCGAAGATTTGTGTGTAAACCTAGAAGTTCCTTGTACCGTTCCCCTTTTCTTCCATTATTTTAATGTTCATACCGGGCGGACTGGCCGAGAACCCCCAAGTAGGAAGGGATAGACTTCCATTAGGAGTCGTTCCAATCATAAACTTTTGTCGATATATGCGGACTCTTTCAAAAATTTCAAGAATAACTATTTCAAGGTTGTTGCTGAACCCGACGAACAACCTTTCTTTCTTTGGGGTCCGGAATCATCCGACGTAAAGTGGAAATTCCCACACTACTGGACCCATACCCACCATGAATTTCCTCCTTCCTCTTATCAATTTGAGGAAACGGGCCTATCAGATACGGATGCCTCTTCAATAATCCAAATCAATGCGTACAAAGAGGCTCGGGGTCTATCCATCACTGTGTCCCTTGTTTACCAACGTCAGTCCGGGCTCCCAATTGTAATAAATTTTTATTGGGTAACTTATTTGTTAGAACTATTCTGATTCTTCGTATCTTTTCTTTTTTCTTTGTAGTTGCTGACATGGAGGATCAAGCTGGCGATTTGGTGCACCGCTCCCAGAAGGCACCCGGCTCTTCGACCCCGGCTTCTGGTCAGGGTAGGCCTACCAACACCGGTCGTCCTCCTCGCTTTTTGTCCAAGATGGTAGATGGGGGCAAGTCAAAGAGGAGGAAGGTTTCAAAATCTACTCGGGAGACGCCCATTGATTTGACTTTGGCTGGTCCCGAGTTGACTGGCCCAGCTCCCTCTCTGACCCCTACTACATCTCCACCTCCTAATGCAATTGTTCCTGGCACCCTGGCAAGCGAAGCTCCTTCGACCTCAGCCCCTGAAGCTTCTCTGTTGACACCTAGGCATCTTTGGGAAAGGGGGATCGACGACCTCTTTCCCCTAGTCAAAGCTCCCAACCGTTTATTAGACTCGAGCCGTCCTTCTGATGACGACCTCCGTGAGCTCGATCAGATGCAGCTTCATGCCTTCAAGTGTGCTTCTCTTGTTCAGAGTTTGGTGACTCTGAAAGCAAGGCATGTGAAGATGGAGGATGAGTTTGTCGCATCCCAGGCCGAGTCCCAGAGAACCCAGGAAGAGCTTCTAGTGTTGCAAGAAAGTTTTGCTACTGTTGCTGAGGAGCTTCGGGTTTCTCGGGACAGGTCTGAGGTGCTCCAACGAGACCTTCAAGCTGTGGTTGCAGAAGCAGGCAGGGCGCGAGTTGACCTTCATCATTCTCTAGAGAAGACTGCCCTCCTGACTCAGAATCTAAATGAAGTCAAGACTCTTTTTGAGAGGGCCCAGTCGGAGGTTAAAGAGACCGAGTCCAAACTTCTGGGTGCTGAGAAGGAGGTGGCCGAGCTGAGGGAGATGATGGCGTCAGTGGCAGAGGAATCCTTTAATAATGCTTTAGAGTAGGTTCGAAGTTTGAATACCGGGATCGACCTGAACACGGATGGGATGCACAAGTCATATGTTCATGGCGGGAAGGTGATCCCTTATTTTGCACAAGAGGATTCCGTGGCCTAGGTTGATGACGGTCTGGTTATTGGCGACGAGGAAATTTTGGCTCCTCAAGGAGGCGACCAGGTGGACAAGATTTGAAGGGCCGGGATGCCAATTATATATGTAATTTGAACATTTTATTGTTTTTGCCGGGTTATTCCTGGCTTTATTTGTATGCTCATACAATATTTGTTTTTATAGTCGTACTCGTGTTATATGTTCCGTTTCAAAACTATTTTCGCAAGCTTGCTATGTATTCATTGGGCTCCAAAGGCCAAGTATAGTATTGTCCAAGTTTAAGCGTCGATATTTTATTTTCGGTTAAGTTTTTCCCGGTTTGTATCCGATCAATACTTAACATGTAACACAGTCCTTATCAATAAGTGATTATGTCAACCTGATCAGGGTTTGATAACACGCTTAGCATTGTCTAGGATAGTAGATATCACATGTTGTGCACACCACTTGTAATTTCCTTATAGGAACAAGAAATTTTTTTTATTAAGCTTTGAGAGTAACTACAAAGATTCATGATCTCAATGAAAGAGATTTGTACGAGTTACGAGTGCTGAACTGATCAACCCCGGATCCTATTCTCAATTAAGGAGAAACACATGAATTGTGAATGATATTGTAAACTTTAAAGGGAAACTAAGTGCTTATTAGGAGTAATTACTGGTAGTTGAATTCATAGCCACAAACTCTTAAGTGTAATATATCTTTAACTTGTTCGCGTTCCAAGTGCGCTTTATCGCTTTTTTATCAAGAGTCTCCAAAATATATGTCCCCTGTCCGAGGTTCTGTGCGACCCGGTACGACCCTTCCCATTTGGTTGCTAGCTTTCCATCCCGGGCGTTTCTGTTCCCAATATCGGCTCTGCGGAGGACTAGGTCGCCTTTTTTGAAACACCTCGATTTTACCTTTTTGTTGAACTTTTTGGTTGTCATCTGTTTCGTAGTCAGATCCCGATGGTGTACTGTAGCCCGGACTTCCTCAATCAGTTCTAACTCGATGGTCAATGTTTCGTTATTGTTGTCCTCTCCTTTGCAGAGTGCATGCTTTCTTCCCTAGGAGGGTTGTCCGACTTCCACGGGTATCATTGTTTCGCAGCCGTATGTCATCCTGAACGGGGTCTCTTGAGTAGATGTCTGGGTTGTAGTTCTGTATCCCCACAAGACATAATACAATTGTTCCACCCAATTTGAGCTGGCCTCGTGCATTTGTTTCTTCAGTCCGTCCATAATGACTTTATTAGCAGCTTCGGCTTGTCTGTTGGATTGCGGATGTTCCACCGACGAGAAGTGGTGTCTGATGTGGAGCCCAACCATCATTTCCTGAAACCGTTTATCAGTAAATTGAGTTCCATTATTCATAACGATTTTAGCCGGGATCCCAAACCTTGATATTATGATTCTTTTAAAGAATTTTTGAACTCAGGCCGAGGTGATGGTGGCTAAAGGCTCGACCTCGATCCATTTTCTAAAGTAATCAACGGCTACAATTAGCCATTTCATCTGTCCCTCTATCGCCTTAAATGGTCCTAGAAGATCTATTCCCCACTTGTAGAAAGGCCAAGGTGCAGTGATGAAGGTCAGCTCGGCGGGAGGGGACCATACAATCTTGGCATGCTTCTGACAATTCTCGCATCTTTTTACATGATTTGAGGCATCTGCCTTCATTGTTGGCCAGTAGTACCCATCCTGTAGGGCTTTCATTGCTAGGGCTTTTGCTCCCATGTGCTGGCCGTTGATGCCTTCGTGTATCTCGGCCATGACATATTCAATTTGGTCCGGGCCCAAACATAGCAATATTGGGGTGTGCAGGCCTCTGCGATATAGCTCGTCATCTTGTATGGTATACATGACCGCATCTCGGATTAATCTCTTGGCTTCTATTTTGTTTTATGGTATTGTTCCTTGTTCCAAATAGCTGATTATGGGCCTCTTCTAGTCCTCGGCTGTCGAGATCATCATTATACAAGTGGGTTGGGAGATCTCCTGCTGAATGACCGTTCTGTGGTTGCCCGTGCCCTTTGTGCTTGCCAGTTTAGACATTATGTCGGCTCGGGCGTTTTCTTCTCTAGGAATATGGGCAACAACAACTTCCTTGAACTCGACAATTATTTCCTTGACTTTGCTCAGATATTTGATCAGTAACAGTCCTTTCGCTTGATATCTCCTTCAATCTGTGCTGTGACGAGCTGGGAGTTGGTAAATACGTTTACCTTCTGTGCTCCTTGTTCCTTGGTTTGTATCAACCCGGCTATCAACGCTTCATATTCAGCCTGGTTGTTTGATGTCGGGAAGTTGAGTTGCAGGCACTGTTCGATGGATACTCCTTTTAGGCTTTCGATTATGATCTCGGCTCCATTTCCTTTTGTGTTGGACGAGCCATCAACATATAACTTCTAGACTTTCACGCCGCCTCCGATTGTCGGGGTTAATTCCACCAAAAAGTCAGCCAGGGCTTGAGATTTGATGGCGTGTCGGGCTTCGTATTTTATATCGAACTCGGATAACTAAATGGCCCAACTCATCATTCTGCCAGCTAAATCCGACTTAAGTAAGATTTGTTGGATTGGTTGATTGGTTTGGACCATTATGGTGTGGCCTTGGAAGTACGGGCAGAGTTTTTTGGCAGTTACGAGAAGTGCAAATGCTACTTTTTCCAGCTTCTGATATCGCAGTTCCGAATTTCTGAGAGCTTGACTTACAAAGTACACCGGTGATTGAGATTTATTGATTTCTCTGACTAAAACGGCGCTGACCACTTCTTCACCTACTGACAAATATAGGATCAATGTTTTGCTAGGTTCTGGCTTCGACAACACTGGAGGGGAAGCTAGACACTTCTTAATTTCTTGGAAGGTCGTCTCGCATTCCGGGTTCCATCCAACGCTGGCTTCCTTTTTCAAAAGTTTGAAGAAAGGGAGTACTTTTTCTGCTGATTTTGGAAGAAAGCGCGTCAACGCGACTATCCTTCCCGTTAGTTGTTGAACTTCCTTTTTATTGGTCGGGAACTGCATATTCAACACGACTTTGCACTTGTCCGGGTTGGCTTCTATTCCTCTATGGGTTAACATGAACCCTAGGAAATTTTCAGCCGTTACCCCGAACGCACATTCGAGCAGGTTCAAATGGATGTTGTGCTCCCTTAGTCTGCGGAATGTCTCCTCTAGGTCATGAATATGATTTTCGGTCGCGTTTGTTTTCGTTACCATGTCATCTATGTATACTTCTATGTTGCGATCGAGTTGTTGGCCAAAGACTCTATTCATCATCTGCTGATATGTGGCTCCGACATTCTTCAGACCAAAGGGCAATACATTATAGCAATAGTTTGTTTCGCCTCCTCTAAATGTTGTTTTCTCTTGATTGCCCGGGAACATAGCAATTTGGTTGTACCCGGAATAGGCATCCATAAATGATAGTATTTTGAAGCCGGATAAATTATCTACTAATTGATCAATACTCAGCATTGGATATGAATCTTTAGGACATACCTTATTTAGGTCGGTGTAGTCAACACATACTCGTCATTTGCCGTTGGATTTCTTAACTATCACCACATTAGACAGCCATGTGGTGTACTGGATCTCTCGTATAAAGCCGACCTCCAACAATTCTTTGATATGCTTTTCTAATGCTTGCTTTCGTTCCGGGCCAAGGTTTCTTTTTTTTCTGGGCCACTGGTTTTGAACCGAGATACATTGACAACTTGTGACAACAGAAGGTTGGCTTTATTCCCGGAATTTTGGAGGCTTTCCATGTGAACACATCTTGGTTATTTTTTAGACACTTCATTAACTCGGCCTTGATGGTTGGATCAGCTATTTTGCCTATCTTGGTGACTTGCGACGACTGGGTTCCTATTTAAATATCCTCGAGTTCGTTGGCCAGCTCTGGCCTCCATTCTTCAATATCCTCTCTCATATCGAGTTCCACTAGATTTATTGATTTTTTGGACCGGCGTTCATCAATTTTTTGTTCAACCCGGTCTCGTTGACGTATCCGGGGTGGTGAAGATGGACCACCTTCGCTTTCCTTCACGGCATTGTAATAACATTGACAGGATTCTTTCTGGTCTCCGTGAATGGTTATTACTTTGCCAAACTCCCTAACATTTTCAGCTTCTGGTGCTTAGAGGACACTAGCATATCCCATTTGTGGATGGTTGGTCTCCCAAGGATGATGTTGTATGGTGAAGAAAAGTTAGTTACGATGAACATGATTCTTTCTGACTTGAAGGCCTCTTTTGTTCCTAATGTTAGTCGGAGATTGATGGAGCCTTTGAGATCGGTGTTCCCGCCGTTGAAACCTATTAGCATAGTTTTACATGGTTTCAAGTCTTCCTCATCCAGGTTCATCTTCTTGAAAGCACTCCAAGAGATAATGTCTGCCGAGCTGTCGTCGTCTACGAATATTCTCTTAACCCGACAATTGACTATTGTTTTGGTTATTACCAGGCCATCTTCATGACCGAGAACCACTTCTCTCATATCCTCTTTAGTGAAATAAAGTAGGGGGAACTCGGTTTTGCTGCTACCTCCTTTAAATTTGGGTTGCTCCCTCACAGAAAGGACCTCTTTAAGGTATTTCCTTCATTGACTAGCCGTGTCTCCTCCTCCTCCCATGGCTCCAGAGATCACATTGCACTCAAATTCTGGTTCTGGGAACTCATCATCATCACGTTTGCTTTTTTTATCGTCCTGGCTTTTCTGTGGTTAGGCCTCATTCTGACCGGTTTTCCGCTTGCTTCGCTGACCTTATGTTTTGATTATGTATTGCCTCAGTTTGCCCTCTTGGATAAATTTTTCGATGGCATCACGTAAGTCCCAACATTGATCAGTGGTGTGACCCGGCCCGTTATGAAATTCACAAAAGCGGGAATGATCGAGTCCGGTCTTCTTAAACACTGGCCGGGGTCGATCCACATTTTTCATATCTGTCAGGGCGACTTCCCTCCAAACTTGTGCCCGAGATGTATTTAGCGAGGTGTACTTATCATATTTGGTTTCATATTTTCCTGGCCTAAAACCGAGATCAATATTCCTGCCGGGATGGGGATTACCATGATGATGGCGATTCCTTGGTGGGGAGTTCTTCCTTCTGGGAGCTGTATTGGCAATTTCCATTTGCTCCAACTCTAAGTATTTCTTGGATCGTGCTCTGAACTCCAACAAAGACTTCATTGGATCTTTGTATATTAATTTGGCTAACAGGGATGATCCACTGAGCCTGACTGATAGGAGATGCATGTGTACTTTCTCCTCCAAACCTTGTACTTGCAAGGCGACTTCTTTAAAACGGTCTAAGTAGCTCTGTAACGTCTCGCCAGGTTGTTGACGTATCTTTCCTAATGCGAACTCGGACTTGGGCTGTTTCTTGCTAGTGGCGAAATTTAGCAAGAACTTTTGGCCAAAATCTTCAAAGTTTCGGATTGACCGCAATGACAGTGTGTGGAACAATGTCTGAGCAGCGCCAGACAAGGTGGTGACGAAAATTCGTGAGATTATCAGCTCATTGATGCCTCTGACGCACATTTACATGTCGGACTTGTTGATATGCACCTGTGGATCCTGACTTCCATCATATTTTGACAGAAAGGATCCGTCAAAAATCTTCTATGAATTGAGCGTTGACGATCTCATCGCCTATTCTGGGTTGATGTACGACTTCGACCACTAGGTTCTGAGCCTCCACTCGTGTCTGCATTGATTTCGCCGGGCTTACCCCCGCGTTGGTGACTTGGCGTGGGGCCTCAACATGTGAGTCACGACGCCCCGGATTATCATTTCGCGCCTGGTGATGGGATGATCCTCTAGGTTCGAAATGGCTGTTTGGCCCCGATGTGCCTACTTCGACATTGAATACTGGGGTCTGACTGGTTTGGTGGCGTGCCTCGGCCCCGATTGGACGAGTGGGTTTGTAACACCCCTTACACTCACCGAGGTTGTTACCACGTATAGACATCCATAAACAGATATAATATATCAGAGACTAGGCAGTTTGGAAGCATATAACAAAAAGAGGCATCATCAAATGCCATAAGCATACACGCTTTACATTATAATATGGTGATTACATAAAAGTTGTCTATTCAAGTACAAAACTGTACATAATTTCCCCTCAGGGTACAACAAAATCAAAACCAAAGGCAACACAAAACATCTGAGCCACAAGCTCATGTCATCTAAGCCTAAGGTTTATAAGCAGCAACTATCCCTGCATAGGCTTCTTGCCTTGGGATCTATCCGCTCCTGCTGAGGATTCACCTGCAAAACATAAGTCCCACACAAGGGGTGAGATATAAAATCCTAGTAAACTCAGGGCCCTTGAAGGTATCTCCTTCCCCTGGTTCACTTTCAGGCGCATACATAGAAATAGTACATGGTCATCATTCACATTCTCAATCATCGTCAGCACATTTCTCATAATTTCATCATAACAAACAGGGTCTCGTTCCCATTCACAAATACCATTTCTATGGTTTCACCCCAACCTGTCAACAAACAGGTGGTACACATCATATTACCCGGCAGAGGCTACATCTAGGTATATAGGAACATCTCCACTCACGGAGGCTACATCTATATACTAGGAACATCTCTTGCCTGGACATCAACATATCTATTGGAGGCTTCATCTGAAACATAGGAACATCTCAGTCAAGAGGCTACATTTATGTAACAGGCACATCTCCATCCAGTGAGGCTACATCTGTGTATATAGGAACATCTCCCATCAGGAGGCTACATCTATAACACAGGAACATCTCACAACCTATACCAATCAATTGCCTGAGGAGGCTACATCTGTGGATATAGGAACATCTCCATTCGGGAGGCTACATCTATATCACAGGAACATCTCACATCAGGTCTTACTCAATCTCTCGTCATCTATCCTACTACCATAGGACACAATTATAACATTCACATACGTGCCTCATCATCAACTAGGCATATCACAGTTACACCATTCATGGTCAATTCATGTCAAGTAATCAACCAGATATATCACAACACACTCGGCATTATAGCCATACACATCAAGCACCCATCTCGAGGTGTGGTATACGAATCAAACATTACATTTCAGGTCACTTCAATACCCATCTCAGGGTTCAACTCACAATTCATGCAATTCATGTCAATACATATCATATCATGGCTACACAATTCAAGACTATATCATCTCAAGTCCCATCACAGGGTTCAGTTCACAAGTCAAGCATCTCATATCAATACACATT
>PYAF01003588.1:51205-91130 GCA_007407185.1 Glycine tomentella
TACCTTAGCCTTAACCAAGCCAAGCTTGCATTTCAACTCAATACAACTCCTAAACAGCATCCATGTGACCCTAAGAGCAACTTTCTCATCTATTCTAGGGTTCACAATGACCATACATTCAACCATTTTTCTATACATGCATAACTCAGAGCCAAAATCAAACTTCATCAATAATGATTTCTGAAGGCTCTAACATCATAACAACAACCCCCTGAACACAATCTTCTACAGAACCCAGAGCTAATTCTAGCCCCATCACAAAAGGGTTACTATTCATGCGAACCCCCAATTTCAAAATCAAGCTGAGAAACTTGAGTTTCTTACCTCAATAACGGCAAGGAAGACCCAAGGACCACCCTCTCGAACTCCGATGTCCTTTCCACGCAATGGGTCTCAGCCACTCCCAAGTTCTCTGAGCTTTCCTTTGGAGATTCCCAAATTCTCTCAAAAGGGGTTTTCTCAAGAAAAGGGGTGAATGATTCAAGCTTCTAAGGTGTTTCTCTCACAATCAAAGGCCATAAGGAAGTGTTTTGGTTAAGATATATGGCTCTAGGAAGCTTGAAGGGGTCAACAATGGAGGTCTAGGGCTCAAGGAAGAAGAAGAAGCATTTCCTTCTCAGTTTTTCGCGTTTTGGGCTTTAAATAGTGGCCCTGCCCGAGCTCCCACACTCCAGGCGTGGCTTCCACGCTCCAGGCGTGGCATTCCAGAGGAAATAAACTTTCTGGAGCACTTCCCACGCTCCAGGCGTGGCTCCCACGCCCCAGGCGTGGCATTCCAGAGGAAATCAACTTTCTAGAGCACTTCCCATGCTCCAGGCGTGGCTCCCACGCCCCAGGCGTGGCACTCCAGCCGTCGCTAAATCCGTCGCTAATTCCGTCACTATATCTTTTTGCGACCGAAAATAGAAAATTTAAACTTCTTTTTCCTTTTTCTTTATGTATAAAGCCAAGGTTATTATAGGGTTGTTCATGGTTTCCTCCGTGAATCGGGCTCTCCATGTTACCGATGCGTTGCTCCATATATTGTATGCGTTGCTCTCCGTCGTGTCTCCATTTTGCGCTGCGCTCATCTAACTGCATCAAAATGTTATTGATGTCTTCCTGTCGTTGGAGGGCATGTTGCTTTTCAAGGCATTCGATCCAGGATAAGATGGATTGCAGTGCATTATGAATGAAGCGTTGAACTGGTTCTTGCTCCATCCCGGCTGACATGTGTGGAGGATCATTTGGCATGACCACTCCCTGTTGGGCAGGAGACGAGGCGGTGTCTAAAACTGCATCCTCTACCTGCACAGCTTCAGGTGGAACCACGTTGGTGGGTGGTTCCTGTCGTCCTTCATTCTAATGGCTTCTTGTGTTTACCATCGTGATTGGCGGGGATTGAATTTTAACATTTCCCACAGACGACGCCAATGTTCTGTTCGTGATGAACATAAATGTCTAGCAAGGGTAGCTGGGTGATTGATATATGATCAGACTCTCTCTGAAGGTATTTATGGAAGCGAAATGCCTTAGATGAGTAGATCACAGCGCTAGAGCAAGAACACCACAATTGACGTGGGGTGTGTGCACTGTGTGAAAGGAACAGAGAGTAAGAGTTGTGTGTACATTTTCCTCTGCAAGCGCTTACATTTATAATCACTGACCTGAGAGTTAGTTAAGGGAGGTTTTCCCACGATCTTGGCCGAGATTCTTGGTCACTTGGATATCCACTACTTGGAATAGTCATGGCCACATTCTCCTTACTGGTGCTGACTCATAGCGTAGATTGACTGAGTCGTAATGTGTGTCTCTCGTAATTGGGCCCAATCCAAATATCTGTAACAAACTATTTTTTGGTGGACTTTACATTATCTTATAAGATTAAAGATTTCTTAAGATCTCTTCCATTTTTTTCTTTACTATATATATCATTTTGAGATTTTAGAAAGATAGAGGAAAAAAATTATTCGTTTTTGAACATTATATAATTTTTTTTTTACAAAAATTCATTCTCCATGCTGAAAATCTGTTTACCTCTTTTATTAGGAGATCCAGTGAAGACCAAATCTTAAACTCAAAATTCTTCCTCAATATCTAACACTAAAAAATAAATATTTTATGTTTCCTTCCTAATGGTAGGTAGGCCTAAGAAAACACTCACATGGTGCTTCAATTCTGTTCTTAATTATCATCCTCAATAGAACCCAAACAATATTGGCATGTTTCAGTATCACTTCCCTATTAACTATAGCCTCGTTTGAGGAATATGTGAAGAACTAAAACTGTTTTTACACCTACAGGAAAAAAAAAACATTTCATATATATTGACGAGAGATTGAGAAACTAGGGAATACGAGATATGTAACCCTCATCGGTTAAACAAAAAAAAATCAAATTCTTTCACAACATTCAATACCATTTCTATTTGCTTTTTTCTTTTTATGTATAAATAATTAATTCTTTTCTTTTCTATAGCAGTAGAAATGTAAAAACACTTTCATTTTAGAAAATATAATTAGTTGAAGATAAAATGTAACTTTACAATTAAGTTTTTAGTTAGACCATTGAAGAGAGATTGGAGTAATATCTTGTTAACTCTTAAATATGGTGGGAAATATATTTCAAGAATTGCAACTTTACACGTTGCTATGTCAACATGTGCTATGTGGGTGTGATTCCATCTATAATGCTCCATTTCTTATTGCTGTTGGCAGAGTGCAGACACTACAATTTGTAGTGCCTTTGTCTGTTTGGTTTCCCCTGTACATGCATCACGCATGGTTATATGACCCACCAAAATTATCAATGCATAACGCAACAAACTAGTCATTGTTCAAAATATTAAAACAAAAATAAAACGTTTCTCACATGGTAAATCTAAATTATTGATTTAAGTTAATGATATTTTTTGTCCCTAGATTTTCTTAAAATAATATTTTTGTTTTAGTCCTCAGTTTTTGAAACATTAATTTTAGTCCCAACTATTAAAATATTAATTAGTTATACTTCCTCTATTTTTGGAATATTCGATTTTTGGCCCTTGTATAGAAGAAAAATGCCAGCTTTAAACATTTTTTTTTACAAAAATATTCTACCTTTGATTTTCCCATTGTAAGAAAAAAAAAAGTGTTAGCTTTAGAGACTGAAGTTTGTACATTTTAAAATATAGAGTATAAAATTATTAATTTTGAAAGTCGGAGACAACTAAAATTTTTAAAAAAGCACTAAAACCATCATTAATCGGTTAATCCTTTAAACAAGCTGCATGCTCTTACCATTCATACTCGAAATTAAGGCTATCTTAGCTTTTTTTAGTTAGAGTATGAATTCCTGCAGGCTGATTCTGTTATGAATTTTCTTTTGAAAAAACATATTTTTCCGTTTATATAATCATATATACAATTGAAGTTAACTTGCAATTAATGACGTATTAGATAATCAGATTAAAACTGTATTACATTGAGTCATTGACCATTAGAATTCTAAAGCCACACGGGTGAGAGAAAAAAGGAGTGGTGCTCTGCCAATTCCTGTTGTAAGCATAGTGGTGGATGTTGGAATTGCAATATGAACAGCATCGACCTCTTTGTGGGTTATATAAACTTTTGTATTCTTCTTCTTTTAAGAAACGAGAATCAAAGAAAAAAAAAAACTAAGATAAGATTCTCTTTGTTTCAAAATTAAAGTAAATTACCAACATCAACAAAAGATATATAGTCTATTGATACCTAAAAAGTCAAATCATGTTGTTGTTGTAAGGTTGATATAATTTACACTTTCGTTAAAGTATAATTCACTTTTAATATAACTTTTAAAATAAAAATAAATAAATTTATTAGATATGATTAATATGAAAAACTTATTATATATATATATATACACGATAAATTATGATTGATCATAATATAACACATTATATACTGTTATTATAAAAGTTTTCTCTGATAATAATATAATTTAAACCTAATAGTTTATCCGAAATATTCAAATTTTCTATCAACATATTATTAATGTGAAACTGAACTTGAATTTATTAAACAAATTCTCATAAGAAAATATGTTTAAAAGAGAAATTTTATTAAAAATAATTAATCAAATTTTTTAATTAAAATTAATTATTATTAAAATTAATGAATATTTCATATCAATATCATATAAAAAAATTCAAATTCCATTATTAAGTTGACCTTGGTAAAAATGTGCATCATATCATCACGAATCAGCTTCACAAATTAAAGTGCCTGCAGGATTGGAATTCAACCCAACGGTTGTTCATGTTCTAACTTCCAGCCACACATACTTTGTGGATATCTGAACTTTTATCAATTTTTTAATTAACTCTTATGCTTTTATTTTATTTTATCTTGTTTCAATTGGGTCCACATGAACCTAATTAATTAAGAAACTAAATCTTTAAAGACTGGTACGTTGTATTTTTATTCCTGCAGGTTCTAAGCTAGTTAAAGAACTTAAGAATATCTAGTTTAAAACCTTTGAGTTTTATTATTTTGCTTCAATGGAAATTATATTAGAATATTCTATATGTGTATATAGTGGGAAAGACATTTAATATTGAAATCTAGATATATTTGTATAAAATTTATTAATTTTTTTTTCAAATCCATGTTAAAATTTAGAAGTACATGTATTTAAGGGTGACCTTGGAGAGTTGCTAGACTGTTTCTCACTTAAAAAAGAAGTAAAGGTCAACAATGAACTGTGAGTATGAGAGATTGGCCACAATTAGATTTCTCTATCATTAACTTTTTATTTAATGAATGAATCATGTATATAATATTTTGATTTTTAATTTTTAATAAATTTTAATCAATAAGTATAATGTAATAAAATATATAAGTTTTTTTTATATAAATATTTTACAAATCTAAGATATCCCTTGATAAAAAAAAAAACCTAAAGATTAAGAAGTTGATTTCTTCTAAATTCTAACAAACATTTTTTAATACACAAAAAATTAGAATCGAAGTGTTGACCAAAGTTTTAAATAGTTAAATCAATCATGTTAAATAAAATATTACATTATTACTAACATTGCACATATACAATATGTTTAAAATTATATATATATATATATATATATATTTAATGTTAAGCCAATTATGAGATATCAATTATGTTGACATGATTCACTTTCATATTTGTTGAATGGAGAGAGATAATAAAAAATAAAAAAATCTCTCTGCTATTTAATTATTTATTAATGAAAAATAGAAAAAATTAACCTCAAAATAAAAAAAGAAACTATATTTTTCGTTGCTTTTCCATTTTCTTTTCAATTGTTTTTCTCTCACAGCTTCTTTCCTTTCGGGCCAAAACTAAAAAAATAACCATTCCCTCCATTAAAAATTAGGCTCCAGTGTAAAAACAAAATTAAAAAAAAAGGACTAAATACTTTTTAATCGAAATGTTTATAAAAATCTGAAAATTTTCTGTTTCTCCTCCACCACAGCCACAGCCACAGCCACCACCACTACCGGCGCGGTCACTTTTAATTTCCAGCAATGGCCGAACAAGACGACACTTCCGAACAACCTCTCTCTCTCCCCACGCTCTGCACCATGCGTTCCTTGCTCCTCCACCCTTCAACCCCAAAACGCACCGTTTCCTCCATCCTCGAAACCCTAGTCCGCTCCCCCTCTCACCACGCACTCAAGCTCCTCTCCGATGCTGCCGCGCTCCGCCCCGACCTCGCCCTCTCACCTCCCCTCCTCCCGTCTCCGCCTCGCCTCGCCGTGGAGGCCCACGCGGCCTCGCTCACGCGCCTCCACCTCGACGACGCGTGCTTCGCGTCTCTGTGCTTCGACGCGTCCATGCCCGCGCGCGCGTGGATGCTCCGAAACGCGGGTGCGGAGTTCGAGGTCCGACACGGTTTGCTGCTCGCGGTGCTGTTAGGGTTCACGAAGGACCCTTTCCCACACGTGCGATCCTCGGCGCTGGAAGGGCTCGTCGGTTTCTGCGAGCGCGGCGGAGAGTCGAAAGACGTTGGGTTGGTGGACGCGTGTTATCGACGCGCCGTTCGGCTGCTTGGGGATGTGGATTCTTCCGTTAGGTTCTCTGCGGTTCGCGTGGTAAGATTTCGCGATACAACTCTCTCTAATAAGTTGAGTATTTTAAAAGCATGAAAGTACTATTTTGAACTTTCAAAAAAAATATGAAAGACAGATGTTCAAAATTTTAAACTTGGAGGAGCATTGTGAACGTAGTTGTAGGTTTGAACACGAATCCCTTCGCAGGTGACTTTGAAAATATTATTGTTCTAGAGGAAATGTTTAAAATGATCTTATATTAAAATATATTTCAATTGTACATGACTACACATGTTGCCTATATATAGTGATGGCCATGGTTTTAAATTGTTATTGAAATTATGGGCAAATTGCTGAGATTTTTATAACTGCAGTAATCACATTTAAAACCGTGGTGATATTAGAGTAGTATTTCAGTCAGTTAATGCCATGAAATTGGTGGTCTTCTAGCCGACCAAACTAATGGTATTCCAGCCATTTCTATTAATTGCAATTTGAAGACCAGTTGGACATATGAACGAAGGACTAATGTGATGTGGAGAATATTTTTTGGAAGGCATGTGGTTTACAGCATTGAAGGACTAACTTGATATCAGCTATTATTGATTATTGATCACCTACAAACAAGAGCCAATGTGATGTAGGGTCTTTAGATGACTGATGACTAAATAAACCAAGTTTTTACTCTTCTTTAATTATTGCTAGTTATGGTGTCATCAGATGTTGTGTTAAGGTTATTGTTGGGGTAGAAAAAATAAGGGGGTTTTGTTTAATCTCATGAAACTTCTGGGGTTTTTAGCTAGTTGATGGTGGTGAGTGTTTGAATGACGTAAACTGTTATATTCCAGGTGGCTTCATGGGGTCCGATGTTGGCAGCTTCTAACTCAGACATGAAAGCCTATTGGTCCAACAATGTATTTGCCAAGGTATACTCCTATATTGTGGGTTGCATATATCCCAAATTTTTTGGAGTTTAGTATCTATTTGAGTTTTCTAGCATATCTGACAGTTGTTGGCTGGTCCCTCAATATCTCATAACACATTCAATGTATGTGCATATAGCTATGCTCCATGGCAATAGATATGAACATGAAGGTCAGGGTTGAAGCATTTAATGGCCTCAGAAAGATGGAAATGGTATCGGAGGATCTTCTGTTGCAAAGTTTATCAAAGAGAGTTTCAGGGCTTGGAAAGCAAAAGGAAACTCTGGGTCAGCGCACATCTGAACAATTTGTCATGTTGGCAACTAGTGTTGCTGGTGCACTAGTTCATGGGCTTGAGGATGAGTTCTTTGAGGTAACTTTTGAAAATCCCTTGTTTGCAGAGGTTCATCTGAAAATTGACAGCTATTATCTGATATAATTATAATGCTTTTTCCTTGTGTGATTATATGATAATATTGACTTCATTTCTGCCTTACCTGAAGGTGAGGAAGTCTGTATGTGAGTCCTTACGCACACTGACAAGCCTATCTGCTGAGTTTGCACGTAAAGCCTTAGACTCGTTAATGGATGTTTTGAACGATGAATCGGATGTGGTTCGGTTACAATCTTTAGAAACCATGCATCATATGGCAATTAATGGCCGTTTAAAGCTTCTTGAAAAGCATTTGCACATGGTATGTTTCTGATTCTTTTTTAATCATTTTTGCTCTATGTCCAGTATATATTTTAGTTTTTCTTTTCTTTGAAGCTTCAAGATGCATCTCATGTTGGCCTAATTATGGAACCTCCTTCCTGTTGCTGTATGGAGAATGGAAATTCAGTGATTATTTGTATGTTTTTCTTTTTCTTAATCAGAGATTTTACCTTGTTTACTGTGTTTGGAGGTAGGAAAAAATGTGTTGGGGGGGGGGGGGGGATCCCATTTATTTTTATGGTTAAGGAGTTATGCTAGTGGTTTGGTTATTTTCCTGGTAGATGAATAGGGTTATATTTGGGTTTCAAATTAATAAGGTGCCGTTTGGTTAGAGAAAACGTTTTCTATTTTTATTTTTTATTTTCACTTTTAATTAAAACAATGTCCTCTAGTTTTTATTTTCTATTTTCGTTTGGTTTGAGACTAGTTATGGATATTGAGTGTGTTTTTCTGAGTTGAATTCTTAAGCGATCTTCATCTTGTTATAAACCTACATTGCCAAAATGATGAAATTTTCTCTAACTGACTCACCTAATGGCATTGCTTTTTTTTTTTTTTCCTTTTCTTTTTAAATCTTTGTTGCAATTTATTATTGATATTAGTCATAAGTTTCATTTTATTTTGCAGTTTCTTGGTGCTTTGGTAGACAACAGTCGGGATGTAAGATATGCTGATAGGAAAATACTTAGAGTAGTGAAGCTAAATTATCTGGCATTGTTCAAATCATCTATTGACAGTCTTCTGGGCAGTTTAGACAGTTATCCACAGGTTTGCTTTATACTATGTTCCAATTGTCTTTTATTTTTTCAATGGCTATGCAAAATCTCTTGTTAATTTTTTAATTTTCAAGAGGCAAAGGGGTTTTATCTGCAAAAATATGTAACCTCAATTGATAAAGTTTGTTATTACATTACTTGCCAAAATTTCATTTCACTTCATTTTGATGTTTTCTAAATCAAAAGGGATAAGAAAAATATTGAGCTTATCCCTTTTCATTCCATCCAAAATATTGTCTTTGCTTTATCAATTACATGCTTCTTAATCCTGGTCTTTTAGAAGACGGAGCCAAGACTCAACAATACAACCACTTCTTTCATATGTTTAACTTTTTAACTTTTATGTTTCCAGGATGAAGCTGATGTATTATCTACTTTTTCTCATCTGGGCCGAAATCACAAGAAATTTGTAAGCTTGATTATCAAGGACATGTTTGAAGAGGTGCATTCATTTGGATTATAGTGTATAATCATATACAAGAACTTCTTGAACATTTGGCATATTTTGCATGTCAATGAAACAGATATACTCTTTCCGGTCTCAAATATTAGGAAAAAAAACTAATTCACCCTAACTGGTAAAGTTAGTTAAAATTTTCTTAATTTTGAGACCTAGAAAAAAAATGTTTTTTTTCTTATATTTGAGACTGGAGGGAGGGAGTACATACCTATGGAAAAAACTTAGATATAGTACCATTGGTTCTGTTCTCCAATCAAATTTGGAGTTTCACCTTGTTAATATGCAAAACAAAGGAATTCATTAAATGTTATCACGTATTACCTTGGTGAAACTCCAAATCTGATTGGAGAACAACACCAACAGTACTTATGGTACTGTATGTAAGTTTTTTCATATACCTATAATTGTTTGAAGGAGTGGCACTGATTACATTTTTTTTATTCTTCTTTGACAGGTAGAAACAGCTTTGGAAGGAAATGTAGAATTTAATAGTGCAAAGATAGCTGCACTGTTAATTCTTTCTATATCTGCTGCACTCTTGGATGCTGACGTATGCAGAATACCACCAGTAATGTTTTCTTATGCAGTTACATTCCTAGGTAGAATTTATAATGCTTTTAGTGATATCATGGATAGGGATGCCCTTTTGGCCTGCCTATGTGAGAAAAGCAGATGTACAGAGTATTCTGCAACAAATATTAACCTTGCGGAAGGGGAGCAACAGTTTCCTTTATTTGAAGGTGATGCTCCAAATTTTGATAGCAATGAGGTGATTGGTTCCAAAATTGATTCACATATCACAAGGGAGCCAGAAGAGGTAGCAAATGATCAGGTAGAACAACAGCAATCAGTGTATAATGAAGTTACAAACTTGATAAATTACATCCTTGCAAAGCTCCCTGATATGTGGCTGAGGATACAGTCAGGTCACATAAATGAAGTGCTAAGGTCCTTGAGGTAATGAATTGTAGTACAACTTCATTAACATATGTGCCTTGGCATTTGCTGTTGCTTCTTCCTATATATGTTTTATGTGTGTGTTGCATATAATTAATCCCAAACCTCTGTACAGTTACAATAACTCAATTTGGGCATATCGGTGTATAATTGTGTGATGAGTTTACTTTACATACAAAATATGGGGATTCTGGTTAGTCGGTAGTGTCTTTCTTCAGTTTCGAGGCATGAAATTTAAGATGTCCCGCAAGCGTATAATATACTTAAATATGACATTTTCTTCTTTTTTTTATATTGTTTAAATTTAGCATGCATGCATCTAATAATGTCTTTTTGTTTATTTTAATCATTGCTTCTTTTGGGGTGCTGATGTCAATGATGCAGGTGTTTGAAGGAGTTAACCACTATGAAATTTGATTCTTTGGGATCCGGTGATGCTGATGCTTTGGCATTTACTTTACTATATCTCCGGATAATAGAGCTACTTGCAGAAGTATGGAACAACTTGCTTCCAGCAAAAGGGTGTTGTTATCAGGGAATAGGAAAATTGGAATTCAAACTGGGAAAGCTTGATAGGAGGGTTAAAGAATTGATAAGTAGGTTTATAGGTTTCTCTACAGAAGAGGAATTGAATGTCTTGGAGCTAATGTTATTGACTTATACCCTCAGGATATGTAAAGAAGAAGTCAGCTGTATTAATCATACATTAAAGAGGTTGAGTAGTCTATATTTACGTGTTGAATCTATCCTTAAAGAAAGTTCAGCTTTGCCATCCAATTTCCTAGTTGAACTTGGGAAAGTATTAAGTAGCACCTCCATCAATGGAGCTTCCTGCAGTCCACTTCAGTTTGATGCATGTCTCAAGTTCTTCTCCCTAAAGCAGTTTGTGTTTCATGGACCAATCAAACATGTAAAGGCAGAACTAAGTGTTCCCAATATTGACTTTGAACATCCTCTTCCCTTTGTTTCAGGACTACCCGTTGGCATACAATGTGAAATCACTCTCCATAATATTTTAAGTCAGAGTGGGTTGTGGCTAAGGATGACTTTGGATGATGGTTTCATACAATATTTCTTTCTAGATTTGGACTGTTCTGAAGGCTCTGAAGAGGTAAGAAAATGTACATTTGTTGCGCCATTCTACAGAACAGCAGAAGCTGATTGTCTTACATTGAAGGTTTGCATTGGTTCAGAATGTTTGTTTGAAAATGTTAGTCCAGTCCAAAGGTTTGGGGGACCGAAACGTGAACTAGTACTTCTATGTAATGAAAAACAAGTTTATCTTTCCAAGGTTAGTAAAGCTTAATTATTTTTCTTGTTTAAGCTATGCTCGTTTCTTTCACATGCACTGCTCGTACTAAAACATTAGTATGAGTGATTTTGACCATTTTCTATTAACAAACCACTGAACACATAAATTAACTAAAATACTAGTGTGATATTATGCGAATGATTCTGACCATTTTCCATTGGCAAAACCACCAAACACATGACATAAATTAACAAATGTGGAATTGTTCTTGATTAGTCAATGATATTGTATTCAATGCTTAAGTGCTCAAACTTTATCATTGGTAAGATGAAATTTCTTCATGTATTGATTATTATGATAGCTAACTTACTGTTATCGTGGCGTTGTTTCTGTAAAACATTATTATTATTATTAAGAAAGTAAGGAAATTTAAATTCGAAAACAAATATATAATTTCTAAAAACATTTTTTTTGTCATTTTGTTCTTTATTAACCACTCAATCAATTTTATATCTACAACAAAATAAAATTAAAACATATATTTACATTAAATATAAATTATATTTTTTTTTGGTTACAACATAAATTAGAATATGCTACTAAATTAGGCGTATATGCAAACACGAGTACCTTGCTACCTATTCCCACACCCCATAATTTATTATTATAATTATGTATTTTTTATGAATTAAAAGTGAAAAAAAACATTTAATAATTGGTTACCATAATTATAAATAAATTCTATAATATTTAATGAATTGAATATTGTATATAATCAAAATCTATATAATATATATTAATATAATAGATTGTTTTAATCGGTATACAAAATCTTTGTGATCACCTTGATAAATTGATTCGTATAATATAAAATTAAAATCTGCATAATATTCAATGATTTAATTGATCAATTAATCAGTATATATCATAATGATCCAACTAAATAATAAATACTTTGAAAGATTATAGTCATTCATAGTTATCTTACTAAAATTTAATATATTCTTTTGTGTTTTTAATATTGATTAATGTATCTAATAAACATGGTTATCAACCTCATGATTTTACTTATAGAATCGTACGTTTTTATGGTTCTACTTAGTCTCAGCTGAGTAGACTCTCTCGATTTTGAGTAGAATTGCGTTTATGCTACGATTTTGCGAGTCTGGTTGGTAGCAAAATGATGTCGTTTCGAATATCAATTTTTTTCATTCTTTTTTCTCACCTTGTGTTGCGCCGTTTTTGGACTCGCTCTCCTCAGTTCGTTTATTTTTAGTCGATCTCCTCGCTCCGTCAATCTCCTCACTCCGTCGCTCTGTGGTTGCGCGGCTGTGCCGTTCCTCACTTCGTCTGCGCTCTCCTCGCTTCGTTCTTCCTCACCCCGTGCTGTAGGTATTTAGTTCCTCACTTCAATTTTTTGCAGTTACGAACCCATAAGAGGAGATATATATGCAATCAATCTTTTAATAATCTAGGAATGATTATGCAATGACATATGGTTGATGGTTCCATGCTTTCTGTTCGTCAAGAATTGGATTTGTTAGGTGCCAACAACCAATTAGATTATCCAAGCAAATAGGCTTGATGCTTGAATCTAGATATATATGCTTCTTGGTTCTTGCTATAATAATAATAATTGGATATGATTTCGTGGATATTATCCCTGGAGTGAATTATGGACTAAGAACTTATTGTATTGTATGAATTTATGTTTGGTTGGGTGTGAAATGTGGACTAAGAACTTATTGTATGAATTTGTGTTTGATATTTATAGGTAATTTATTATTATTATTATTTAAAGTAAACTCTTACGATTCTACTATTCGAGTCTACGAGTCAAATCTAAGGAGCTCCCACGAGTTTATGTAGGCTATCGATTTTGATAACCTTACCAATAAACATTCGAGATTTTTTTTTATAGAGAAATTGGAGATACGATCTTATGCTTTTAATATCACGCATATGGTTTAAATTAAGCTCCTATATGTTTTAATCTATCCTTTTTTTAAGCTTAATACTAAATTATTTTAATATCTAGTATTTAACGGATTGAGCTCGAATAGTTCACCAATGATTTGATTTACATTCCTACTTTAGCCTAATGGTGTGAGAAAATTAAACTTATATGTTATTAATACTTGTCAAGATAATTAAATTTAATTTTATTCTAAAAATTCACAAAATAGGATAAACTGTATCGGAAAAAAATTGGATAAATAAAATCAAATGAATCTAATCTAATCTAATCTAATATACCTATATAAAAAGAAACCACTAGCACAATTATCAAATTGGACATTTTATATTAATGACACTTGGCATAAGTAAGGTTAAAATGGTAACCGGACATCTCCTCTCTTTTTCTGTTTTAGGCTTTCTAGAAAGTAAAATTTGCTAATTACACCCCCTTTTTAGTAAGTGCACTCCAATATTTCAAAAATAAAACTTGCTAATTGCTTTTCCTTTTTGATAAGTGCACTCCAATATTTCCAAATTAAAACTTGCTAACTGCACTCCCTTTTTTATAAGTAAATTAATATTTTTTTTAAATCTTAACTACTTATTATATCATTTCTTTCATCCTTTTCACACGTTATTTCTTTAATGCGTAGGTAGTGGTATTACTTGTGTACGCAGAGTATCGTACTAGCCAGTTACAAAAATATAAAATCCCAATATTATTTTAATTTTTCTTCCGAAAAGACTCTAAATCACTGGTGATATAGTAATTCCTCTCTTATTTACTTGACAATTGTCTAGAAACTTGCTAAGTGCAGTAATTTTCTTTCATTTTATGTTATGATTTTCACAATCTCCTACTTTGGATCCTTCATATTTCTCAATATTGTTGGTTCTCATCTCAATTGATTGAGTCTAATTTAAGGTTTGATTTCAACAGGGGTGTATTATCACAAGAAGAAAAATTATTATTGAACTTCATTTCTTTCTTTCTCTTATTAATTTACTTGACAACTGTCTAAAGTGCAGTGGTCTCCGTTCATTTTATGTTATTATTTTCACAATTTTCTCCTTTGGGTCCTTCATATTTCTCAATGTTGTTGATTCTCACCTCAATTGGCTGAGTTTAATTATTGGCAGGTTTGCACAGGCATGACAAAAGATGGAACCTTAAGTGGATCAATTGCTTATTGTCTGATTTCAATAGAGGTATATTATCACAAGAAGAAAAAATTATTATTGAACTTCACTTGTTTCTTTCTCTTATTTTTACTACACATCCATTTTGTCATTAATAAACTATGCTAGATCTTGCAGTTTTTTTAAATATCCTTCCAGTCTAGATGATATGTTGTCTTAACTACCTTTTTAAGAGTTATGCGTGTTCAAATATCTTCCTTACCATCTTCTCTCTTTTCTCAACTCTGGAACGTTATTTTTCTCTGTCTTCTTACCAGTTTTCTCTCTTCTCTTACCTTCTTCATTCACTCAATTTATTTTCTCTCTCTTCTAAAAATAAACCAGTGAAATATCTTTTTACTTCTCCGTTAACCGTTCAACATCGTGACCCTCGCTGAAAATGCCTTTGCCAGCTAATGTGACTACAACTTCTTCATAATTTTTTCATGATTTATAGTGATCTGTAACAACAAATGTGAACAATTTTCTTAGTTTCTATTTTCTTGGTTGATTTTGGTTTGGCCTAATTACTTTCTTTGTTTTTTCTCCTTCATAAAAATTTATCTAATATTGTGAATATGGACTAAATTTGTTAAAAATGTTTATTTGATATGGCCTATGGGTTAAAGTATTTTGTGGGAAAAGATACTAAACGGGTCTTTCTAAAAATAGATGGGAATTGGAGAATTTTTTAAATATTTATTTGATTTTGTTCTAGACTGATTTATTGGTTGCAAATTATGTGTTTGATCAAATGTCAAAATGACATTTTTGGATATGTTTCCTTATTTCTATTTTACTTTTAAATTTATGACACTTTTGAGACTACTTTAGTACTTTTCACATTGACACAAACAAAAGTGAATAAAAGTAATCCAGTTGATGATTCAGTAAAAGATGAAGGTTCAGAGTGGAGAAAAGATGCAGGGCAAAATAGAGAGAAATAAAGGTTTTGGATAAATTGAAAGAGAAGAGCTAAACAAGTAGAAAGTTTACTAGCATAACATTAATTTTGCGTATAGTTTTCAGTTGTTTTCTTTAATTTAAGTTCATAACTGAAAGTTGCTTGCTACATATTACAATTCTTGATTAGATTGAAAATTAGTATTTTTGTTCCAAGTTAATTTTTTCATTTTTCTATCCATCTTATATCTTTATCTATATGAATTGAAATTCTAATAGGTTCTCAATCAGTCATGCATTAGTCATGTTCCACTCAAATTATTTAAGTTCATAATAGAAAGTTGCTTGCTATATATTACAATTGTTGCTTAGGTTGAAAATTAATACATCAAATCCAATATAATTTTTTTCTATCCATCTTATATTTCCGAGAAGAAGGTTGGTCTCATTTGGGGTTTGGAAGTGATGTGTTTGATCAAATGCCTAAATGAACTTTGTATTTCTTTATGACACGATTCATTTTTTAAAGATTTTGTGGTTTGGTATTTGACAAACATGAATAGTCCTTACTCTATGAATCATTCTTTACAAGTTTTTTTTGTTTTGTTTTTATGAGGTAAACGATCCTTTGCGAATGATATTGTATTTTTTTTTTTAGTTGGGTTGGTCTCATTTATGGTTTGCAAGTGACATGTTTGATCAAATGTTCTAAAGAATTTTGTATTTCTTTATGACAAGCTTTTTTTAAAAAAAAAAATTATGTGGTTTGGTATTTGACAAACATGGACAACCCTTGCTTTGTGATTCATTTTTTACAAGTGTTTTTGTTTTTGTTTTGATGAGGTAAATGATTCTCTGTGAACGATATTGTGTTTTTTTTTTGTTTTTTTATTTGGGTTCGTCTTATTTGTGGTTTGCAAGTGATGTGTCTAATCAAATGCCTAAATGAAATTTGTATTTCTTTATGACAAGTTTAATTCTTTTTAATTTTGTGGTTTTGTATAAATTGATAATATTTTGTGGGTAACTTATTTCACCTTTCGATTCTATTGTGAAATCTTCTTTATCTTTTTCATTTGAGTAATCAAAAAGTTTTGTGAAGTAGTGTGTCCGTGAGTAAGTGATTCTCATATTTTTTTATATATTTTTAGTTGTGTGATTTTAAGTTCAAAGCTTCTATTTTTTTTTTTCATTTTAACTTTTGTGATTCTAATATCAAAGCTTTAATTTTTTATTTTTATTTTCACTTTTAGAATCCTAATGTCCAACTGTGTGCTATGGGTGGATAAGTTCAACAATTGTCGATTTTTTTTCTTTCGTTTTTACTCTTCTAAGTTTTTTCTTTTCCTTTGCTTTTCATCTTTTGTTTTTCATATTATTAAAGTACTCTGATTTTTTTGATTTCAGGAATTTGAAGCTCGTGCTTTAGGTAAGTGAATCTTTTTCAAACTAATATTATGAATAGGGGATTGATACACAAACATGTTGAATTTCATTTATCCATTTTTAGTTTATTGTGTTTCTTCAATTTATTGTTTGATTAAAGATTTCTCATGAAGCAGATAAAGTCTACAATTCAACTCAAAAACTATGATGTGATAGTCTACAATTCTTTGATATATGTTTCAGATTTTGACTAGTGTTTTTTAGTCTTGCTTTTCCTTCATATATCATAAGTACAAATTCTACTTAAAATTGTTGAAATCTATTTTGCTTATGAGTTGTTTGACAAAATGTCTCACCCAAAAAAATAATCTTTCTTTATTAACTTAAATACAATTTTTTTAATGACAATAATACAAATGTGATAAAAAAATAACAATAACATATGGTTCACATAAATAACCAATTGAGCACATATCTTAAACTATCTATAACAGTCCAAACACTGAAAACACATAATTCACTCATGCAAAATGAATGCTAACAGACGCAATCAATGACGAAAGGTACTCACAAAAAAGTGTTAGAATTTCCATTCGTGCGTTTTACTTATAATTATCATATATTTATAATACACACAAAAAATAGAATATCTTATTCCTATTATAAATTCATCTTTTTCTTCATTATGATGGTTGTAATGTGAAATTTCCTTTTAAGAATTACAAGTTCTCTATGAATACATAAATATAATTTTGAGTTTAGTGTGTTTCTTGCTGAGTTTTTCTCTTGGTTTAAAATGATTTTTAGTTTTTTACTTTTAAGACACTTATTGATTAATTTCATGAGGAAACCAATGGTATAATTCTTAATTTATTCATGATGAAGGGAAATGATTCTCTTTTCAACCTTTCATGTGTTTGCAATTTTTTAATTTGTTCCTGTTGTTGACTGAAATTGCTTGCTTGCAGGCATACCAATGGGGATGCCTTGGTTATTTATATAAAAGTTATGAAAGCTTCATATAACAGACAATATGGTCTAACTCTATAATTTGAAAATGATTCTGCATGTTATATTTATTTATATGATTTTATCTATTAATGAAAAAATTCAGGAAATACCCGTTTGGCTAAAGCCCCATATATATAAAGTGTGGGCTAGAGCATTTCCATTCAAATATAATAGATTTTTTTTGTTACATTAACATTTTCATCATTTTATTGTGTTTGCTCCTATAACCACCATCTCATGAAAATGACATAATTTGATCATGATAAACTATGATCTATAATTTGTGTGAATATGTTCCTAATTCTTATAATCTTATTGACATCTAAGATTTAGAAGAAGATGCTTCACCTCTACAAAAATATGCCTCTTTAAGGGATTTTTTTGTTCCCACTTTGAAAGAAGGTTTCAGGCCTATTGATGTTGATCCATAGTGTCTGATACTTGGTAACAACTATTTGGAAATCTCAAATGTCTTTGTATCATTTTCAGCTAATACATAACGTGTTTGACCATATTTATTTTCTGCAAGTTAGTCTTATGGATGGTACAATTTTCATGTGTTTACTTATAATTGTCATATCTTTATATTACACACAACAAACATAATTTCTTATTCCTATTATAAATTCATCATTTTTTCATTTATAAAATATTTATATGTTTACTTATTATAAAAATAATTTTCCAATTTGAAGCAGAGCGAAGTGCAACAAATCGGTACATCCCGTGCAAATGCACGAGTTACCGTTAAATTACTAAAACTAAATCTATTCATATTTAACAAAAACTCCTTTAAAATCGGTGTGACATGCTAATCTCTAAGATTTACCCCATTATCTATTTTAATCTTCATCAAGATTTCTCTATTTTATAAAATATGATATATGATATTATTTTCACAGTGTTTAGGTTGAAAAAACAATGATTGACACACATTGCCTCTTAAGTAAACGAGGAAAAGAAGGTAGGAGTACGTTCTAAAGTTTCATGTCATGGAAATTCTGTATGATGAAATGATGATGGAAGTTCATTCATGACTTCTAGTGATATCTCTTGTTAGATTCACGTGCACGAGCAAGTGGTTTCATTGATCTCTGATCTAAGTTTCGTGAAATTGCACCTTCAAAGATCACGCAAAAGTGAGGACTTCCTAGTGATGATAGTGGTTCTCCAACAACAATTGTACCAATCCAAAGCAAATAGTATTGACCTACAATACCCAGTTCACCAATGGTAATGATAAGCAAATTCAATGCCAAGAGCTCGACCTCGAATTAAGGAACCTTATGAAGGCAAAATCAAGCATAAGCCCATTCATGAATCCGAAAAGGGTTTGAAGGAATACTAATAATGGTATTGGAAAGTTGTACTTCTAAAATTTTGTTCTAGTCTAAAACCACATTTACAAGGATGCCACAGACCTCAAAACATTTAAGACAAGTCATGGAAAGACAAAAAAATAAAAAATCTAACCAATATTCTTGAAATTACAAATGTTCCATATTATCAAGGTAATTGCAACATGCACCAAAATAAGCTAGTGGTGGGATTAAACTTTGTCATGGAATTTATAGCTACAACTTTGAGGTTTTTATGATAGAGCTAGCATTACCTATAGAAAACACTAAAATCAGCCACTAAGCTGTCCTAAATTCTCATTACTTAATGGTTAATAAACTACCTTGCTGGTCTACTTAATCAGCCACTAAGCTGTCCTAAATTCTTCAACCACCCATCTACACAAGTTTCTCAAATCCATAACATTCACAAAGCATTACACCAACAGTGGAAAAGAAGCTACATAAGAGAGAAGGTATAAGCTACACCAATAGTGGAAAAGAATCAATATGCAAAATCAGTTGCTTCATAAGATATTCTACAATATGAAAAACTTTTAACCATTACAAGCATCTCAAAAACAGGTAAAAAAATCAATCTACAGATAGTCACAAAGCATCTCCATTACATTATAAGAACTTTGAACACAACAGAAAAGGTATAAGCTAGCTCATGGTTTTGTTGGCTTTGTTCCCTTAGCTCATGGTTTTTCTTGGTAGTATAGAGCAAAATAAGTTACACCAACAGTGGAAAAGAAGCTCAGAAGAAGAAGAACACAAATGCAGAAGAAAAAGAACCTCATGGTTCGTCAATGACAATGGAAGTACACATACCTTGTGGGAGCCGTGACACCGACAATAGAAGCGCCGTGAGAGTGAGCTGACATCGACAATGAGAGTGATTCAGGTGACCGTGACCATGGTAGGCGCAATGAAGGGCAACACTGAGAGTGAGAGATAGGCGCGAGAGTGAAGAAGGATGTTTAATTTGGGGGTCAGGTCTTATAATAACAATAACATCGATTTTCATTGAAAAATCGATGTGAACGTCTTCCTTTTAATATTAATTTTCTTAAAAACCTGTAAAACCGATGTTAACATGAAGACGTTAACATCGATTTTCCATATTTTTAACAAAATCGATATTAACCATGTCCTATTAATTACGAATTTGCCACCGCATTTTCATTAACATCAGTTTTCCAAACAACCGATGTTAACTTAGCTATGTTAAAAGCAATTTTTGTAATAGTGGTTGTGTAGTTGGATTATCCTATGGCTAGTACAAAAACACCATGCATGCATGCTTGGATGTGCCTTATCGAAAATAATTTTGAATGAAATTAATTATAAAATTAATTTTAAAGTGATGTAATTTATATTTAAATATTTTTATTATAAAATAAAGAGTAAAGTAATATAAACTCAATTAATTCTGGACGTACACAATCAATTTTAAAATTTTCTCTAATGTAAAAATTAACACAAAATTAATTTTGTAACATAAAACCCAACAAAAGTCACTATGATATTAAACAGATGTGAAACCAAACAAATGTATATCATTCATAGTGATCCTACTCAAATCTAATATATTCTTTCGTATTTTTAATATCAACTAATGAATTGATTTTGTTTGGAATACATGAAATCATAAGTTCAAAAATAAATGTAATTATTGTACACAAAAATTGTGAAACCAAACACACTACGTTGGTTATTAATCAGATGTAAAAAGAATCACAGTAACAATTTTTTCTTGTGATTATATAAACATTTTTGCATTGGTTATTTGTTTCCCTGATGTAAAGAAACTCCTTTTTAAACCGATTGAAAAATAATTTATTGGATTATATTTTATGAAGAATTAAATTGCTACATGCACCATAAAATCTACAAATTAGGTTCATAAAACTAATATCCTGTTTGATCATGCAAAAAATTATATCTGAGTTTTCAATTAACATATTAGCTCCTAGTATTTGAGTAGTTATAGGCTGATTGCCCTTTTTGTCATCATCATTATGATTAACCTCGTATGATGAATTAGAAAACAGAAAACAACATTAACAGCTTCAGATTTTAGTTGATTAAAAATGAAAATGGGGTCAACTATAGGAATAACCAAACAAATATACAATCACTACTACAAAAGCATAAAACAATGTCGGTCCTTAGAGCCATACAAAGATGGTTATAAGACCATCTTTGTCCTGGATGTCGTCAAAAGTAGGCTAGTTACAATGACGGTTATCAAAGACCGTCCTCGATGGCATGTTTTTAATCTTTTTTTAATTGTACAATGTAAGACGGTTGTTTATGATAACAGACGTAGAATGCGACCATTCAAAGACAGTTTTTATCAAGAAATTGACTTTGAATTTCTTTCATTTTTTAATCCAAAATTCACCCAAAATATCAAAGACGATTATTTTAAAACTTTGATTGAGTACTTACAAAGACGGTTGTTTAAAATAACCGTCTTAAAAAGTCCAAAAAAGCTTTTTTTTATTTGTTGAATTTCAAAGACGGTTATTTTAAAAAACCGACTTTGATTGATTACTTACAAAGACGGTTGTTTAAAATAACCGTCTTAAAAAGTCTAATAAAGCTTTTTTTTATTTGTTGATATTCAAAGACGGTTATTTTAAATAACTGTCTTTGATTCATTACTTACATAGACGATTTTTCTAAATAACCGTCTTAAAAGTGCCCAAAAAGCTTTTTTTTTTGGGTGAAAAACAAACCACGATGGTCATTTGATGAACCGTCTTTACTGGCTTTATTATTTAGTTTTTCCGTTAATTAACAAAATGCACTGACTTGAGGTATTTATTCACCATATATGTGTATTTATTTGATTGAAATTAGCATTATTAGGGATATCATTGTGCAATTATATATTGTTGTCAATATATATAAATATACATATATGCTTGATCAAAAATTTGAAACACAATTACCATACACACAGGAATTCACAAAGCACAGCGAATATAGGTCAGTCAACAAGTCCAATCCAATAATAAGTGTACAAAAAATAACTGCAGTGACTTGCATATTTAACGAGAAATCAAATGTTGACTCTTGAAATTTCGCATATAAAATTCATAAAAAGAAAATCCAATATCAACTGCAGACAATCCAAAATTTAACGAGATTTAACTATGGATATCAACTGCCAAATCCAAGAGTACATGATCCCAAAAGCACAGTATATGGAGATCAACATGAGGGGTGTTAATGCAAATTTATCACCCAAAAGTAAAGGGTGTAAAATTTGGCCCCATATCTCTACAACTACGAGACCTATCAAATAAATCCTCTCAATCCAGCCAATAGCAAAACCTTTCTTCATAGTTGCACTCAAATTACCTTCAGATCCAAATATATCAGTTTTTTTTTCTTTGAATTAGCAGTTGGCGCTCTTGTAGCTTCAACACCATCATAAAATTGTGCTGAAAATCTTGACCACATCAAAATGGAGTGCAGAAGCATCAACAATACTTTGATCGAATACTCTTGTGCCTCAAATAGTAGTGGAAAAATTGAATACCAAGATACTGCACACATAAGTAACGTGGGTAAATTCAAAGAAACAAAAATATGAAAAGAATAGCTCTGATACCAAAATGGTGAGACCTGGAACTTGTTTCTTTGGCATCCAAAAGTATTCTAGGTAATTAAAAGCAAGTTTTTTAATCCAAACATATAGCCAAGTTAAAAGAGGAACTGGATAGAATAACTGTTGCTATAGATTTACTTTTGTCTTTTTTTCTGCTTGATTAATGTTTTGCAACATTGGAATAGTTGCTTGTCTCACAAGTATACTTAATATTAGCTGTAGTTGGGCTATGAAAATATAAAAACAGTATAAAGAAAACTGTAGCACAGAGTATAGAAAGAAACCTGAGAGAAACTGAATCTGAACTATTATTATTACTTGCAAAGAGAGAACCTCGAGTTCTTTATATACACAGACAAGAGTTAACACAACCTTGTAACCCCAGCAACACCAAAACTAACAAACTGACAGCTGCAACCCAGCTGTACTAACAGAGGGTACTCAAATAATAGAAGGCACCAAAACACACACTAACAAACAGAAGCAAGGTGAAGAATTACCAGCTTACAAAGGGTGTATGAAGATTTATACGTTAATTACCAGCTTACAAAGGTTTCAAAACAAAGTTTTGTTTGGTGGATTGTGGATGATATTTACAAAAAAGTAAGATTACCAGAAAAAGACAAAGTTGATGTAGAATTTTTTCATGGTTTATTCCGTTGTGCCAAATTCATGTAAACTTGTATTGTATCATACCCTATTTTTCACATATCCTATATGCACTAGAGCCCATCACAAGTTTGATTACCGGTTAGAATGTCATTTTCAGAGAAATTACTCTTTTTTCACTTTGTATTTTCTATGACATTCTCTCACTTTCTTAAATATCGCATACTCATATCTCCTAATTTATATAATATTGTACAAGGTTCTATGATAAAAAATAAAATAAAAAACTATGTATCCCATTATCCAGAGACTCTTCGCTATGAGAAGGTAAAGGGGAGGAATATTGTACAAGGTTCTATGATATGAACGAAAAATCTGCTTATCATTACATTTCCCCCCTTTGTCTTGAAAACCAACCAAAAACCTTAAGTATGCTCAAGTAACTTCATGTGTTCGTTCAGTCTTACACATAACAGAATGGAAAAAGGCTTCACTCAGTTTAAAGGGAAATAAAATATACGAACCTAGCATCTGAAAAATCTATATACACCTAGGGCATAGATTACAATAGACAGAGCATTATTCACAGAAACCTATAACAATAGGATAGGAAGGACCATATTTGCAAGACTACTAGCAATTGACAAACTATTATTGAAAAAAATCATAATCACATTTAGTAAAATATTGTCTTCAAAGGGGTATATGCATCACGTATGTTTTCCACTAGTTATATAAAAATCACATGTAATTAAGCATGCACACATTTTTCATAATATTTTATTTCATTTTACTAATATATCAGGTTTTTTTCCTTCAACTTTTATATCATTAGAAAAATGAAAGGAAAAAAAAGAATTAGAAGCTCGCAAACAAATGAATTAGCATTAAATGCATACCTATTGACAGCAAAAAGTAATGCCTTGCATCCTCTAGAGTTTGTGGTGCGACAATAGCAAGCGGTATTACAAAATGGAGTGATGCCTTCTCATATATATGCCACCCAAAAAGAAAGCCACATGTATAAGCATAGGCTATCCATCTACTAGTCATCTGTGGTTGTGGATTCTTCCAAGCCTTGAAAATGTGGTATCACAGGTCCTCACATACACTGGTGCACTCACACAAACACACAACAATTTCTCTGGTAGAATACTTTTGATGTATTTAGATAATGGTCTGCTAAGCCACACTTTTGGCATTTTACATGAGATGCTATTTATAAGTAAACTTAAAGAAACTTAAAGACATGACTCTTCACTTGAGTAACTTCTTCACCTAGGGACATGACTCTTTACATGAGTAACTTCTTCACCAAGGGACATGACTCTTCACCTAGGGACATGACTCTTCACATATCTAATTTGTTATTATTAAAGTTTAATCCAACAAAATCCTCCCATAAACTTTAAATATTTCTTCCGTCTTTCATCCCCAACATCTTCTTACAATTTTCCAGTAGCAATGTCGGTAATAGCTTCATGAAAACATCTCTGACTTGATCTCGGCTTGCCACATGAAGTAACCCTACCTTCTTTCCTTTTACTTGATCTTGAATGAAGTGGAATCTGACGTCGATATGCTTGCTCCTTTCGTGATTGACCGGGTTCTTAGCTAACTCGATTGCTGACTTATTATCTACTCGGATCTCGGTTGGACTGTCTTGAACTTGTCCCAGTTTTTCCAACAGACTCCTCAACCAAACTGCATGGCAAACGCACCAAGATGCCGCAATGTACTCAGCTTCACAAGTTGATAGAGTCACAATTGGTTCCTTCTTTGACATCCAGGCAAAAGCTATGTTTCCCATGAAGAATACATAACCAGTCGTGCTCTTCCTATCGTCCATGTCTCCACACCAGTCACTGTCCGAGTAGCCTTTTAACCTGTAATTTTCCGACCTAGAGTAGAGAAGTCCTTGAGAGATTGTTCCTTGAATATACCTTAGAATCCTTTTAGCCGCTTTCCAATGAGAGTAACTCGGCTCTTCCATAAATCGACTTATAATTCCAACACTTAAACACAGATCCGGCCTCGTACACGTTAAATATCTCAAGCATCCCACCAAACTTCTATAGTTTCTTGGATCAACATGTTCTCCTCCATCATACTTTGAAAGTTTTGAACCGGGTTCTATAGGTGTTGAAACCGGGTTATAATTCGACATCTTAAACTTTTTCAATATTTCCTTAGCATAAGTCTCCTGAGAGACAAAGATTCCGGCTTTGTCCTGTCTGACTTCCAAGCCGAGAAAGTATCTCATCAGGCCAAGATCAGTCATTTCGAATTCTTTTGACATCCTTTTCTTGAACTCTTGTGCCATTTCTTGACTGTTCCCCATAAAGATCAAGTCATCAACATATAAAGCTACAAGCAACAAATCATCTCCATTTTTCTTAACATAGAGGGCATGCTCATAAGGACACTATTCAAAACCATCCTCCTTGAAGTATGCATCAATGCGAGTATTCCAAGCCCTTGGTGCCTGTTTTAGTTTGTACAAAGCTTTCTTCAATCCTAGCACTTTCTTTTCTTCTCCGGCTTTCAAGTATCCCGGGGGTTGTTTGAGATACACTTCCTCTTCAAGTACACGATTCAGAAATGCCGACTTGACATCCATTTGGTAAATCAGCCATCCAAACTGCGCTGCTTGCGAGATCAATAGTCTGATTGTCTCCATTCTTGCAACTAGTGCGAACACTTCGTTATAGTCTATTCCTGCCTTTTGCTTATACCCCTTAGCAACCAGTAGGACTTTATATCGTTCTACCTCTCCCTCAATATTCATATTTTTCTTATAAACCCATTTAACTCTAATGGGTTGACTTCCTTTTGGCAGTTTGGTCAACTCCCAAGTATTATTCCGTTCAATGGCCTTGATTTCTTCATTCATGGCGGTTTGCCATTTTTCATCTCGAATTGCCTCTTCAAATGTTATTTCTTCAGAATCTGTCAACAAACAAACAAGATGAACTTCATTAGTTGAATCATACAGGTCCTGCAAACTCCTCATTCGGGGTTGTCTCATCTCGTCTTCATCAGATATCTCACTTCTTGCCGGGATCCAACTTGGTGATCCGCCTTCCTTCTCTTTTTGTTGATTAAGCGTCTGTCCGGGATCTAAGGTGACCTCAGATGAAGTGCTCCAGTTCCATTCATCTTCTTCATTAACTTTCATATCTCGGCTTATTATTACTTTCTTGGTGCCGGGATTCAACAACTTGTATCCCTTTGTCTTTTCGTCATATCCAATCAAAATAAATTTCCTGCTCTTGTCTTCCAACTTGGTTCTTTGCTGATCAGGGACATATGCATAAGCAACACTTCCAAAGACTCTGAAATGGCCTACTGATGGCTTTTGACCCGTCCATGCTTCTTACGGGGTCTTTCCATTCAGACTGGAATGCGGACAGCGATTCTGCACATATACAGCACATAGTACAGCCTCCCCCCAAAACTCCTTAGGCATTTTCTTCATTTTTACATTGATTTTACCATGTCAAGAATGGTGCGGTTTTTCCTCTCAGCTACTCCATTTTGTTGTGGTGAGTACAGTGCAGTTAAGAACCTTCTTATCTCATGCTCCTCGCAATACCTTTTAAATGCAATTGATGTGTACTCTCCACCTCGGTCAGAACGGATCGACTTGATTCGCCTTCCAGTTGCATTTTCTATCATCATCTTAAAACTCTTGAATACTTCAAGCACTTTGGATTTTTCTTCCAGCAAATACACCCAAGTTTTACGAATAAAATCGTATATAAACTAGACAAAATACCTCTTTCCACTGAAAGACCCAGGAGAGATGGGTCCACACAAGTCAGTATGAATTAGTTCTAGTGGTTTTTGAGATCTGTATTTGGCCGTCTTTTGAAGTGGACTCCTAACATGCTTGCTTAGCACACATTCTTCACAAAATCTCTTTTTACAGTTCAAACTCGGCAACCCTTCCACCATATTCTTGTCCATCATCTTGGCCAGGCCTCCATAGTGAAGATGCCCAAATCGGTGATGCCATAAGGATACTTCATCATTCATCCCGGCTTGCAAACAGCCGACGTGCATACTCCTCAACATTAGTTTGAACATTCTATTTTTCTCCATCTGAACTCGAACTATCAAACGTCCTTGTTTATCCTTCAAGAGGAGAACTCGGTCTATCATAAGAACCGAGTAGCCATTCTCCATCAGTTATCCCACGCTAAGAATATTATTTTTTTAGATCGGGCACATAATAGACATCTCATATGCGCCCAATTCGTCCATCTTTCTGCAAGAAACAAATCGTACCTCAGCCTTTGACATCAACCTTTGAAGCATCTCCAAACGAAACATGTCCGACTTCTATTTGTCTCAGATTACTGAACAAATGCTTATGGCCACACATATGATTGCTTGCACCAGTGTCTAGATACCATTCCATCTCAGGTCCCTGGTTGACTTCACTTCTAGTCATCATCAGAATTCCTCCATCTCTTACTTCTCCTTCTGTAACAAGGTTTAAAGTTTCATTTCTTCTTTCATCTCGACAATCTTTCGCAAAATGTCCGACTTGACCACAGTTGTAACATCTGTCCGAGTTGCAATCTCTCGAGTAATGTCCATACTTTCCGCATTTATAACATTCTACATTTGATTGATTTGAATGTCGGCCTCTTCCACGACCTCGGCCTCGCCAATTCTGCCGACTTGATTCAGCCTGCTCCTTATTCCTTCCTTCTTGACCTCGGCTTCTACCACCTCGGTCATGTCCACGTCCACCTCGGCCACGACCTCTATCTCGGAAGTTTTGAGAATAGAGCGCTTTCTCGTCTTTGATTGAAGCTTTTGTCTGGAGTGCTTGCTCCAGTGACTCTTCTTTCTTCTTTTTCTTTCTTTGTTCATGTGCCTCCAAGGAACCAGCAAGTTCGTCAACGGTGAGCGTTGCTAGGTCCTTTGACTCCTCAATCGCACATACAACATTCTCGAAGTCGTTAGTGAGAGACCTCAGAATTTTCTCCACCATTCTGGCATCAGACGACACCTCTCCATTTCTATTTAGTTGATTTACCACGGTCTGGACCTGGGTGATGAAATCGGATACCCCTTCTTCTTCCTTCATTTTCATGCCTTCCAACTCTCTACGGAGAGTTTGAAATCGAACCTGTCTAACTCGATCGGCTCCCTTGTAGACATTTGCAAGAATGTCCCGCGCCTCCTTTGAAGTTGTTGCACCAGCGATCTTCTCAAACTCGGAATCATCAACAGCCCGGAATAACATGTACAACGCCCCTTTGTCTTTCAACCTCGTCTCCTTCAATGTCTTGTTCTGCGCCGCCGTATATCCTGCTGTGGATGTTGGTTCCTCGAAACTACCATGAACAACTTCCCAACTATCATGGGCTCCCAAAAGAGCTTTCATCTGGATACTCTAGTTTTCGTAATTAGCCTTTGTAAGGCGAGGTAGTGGCAGACTACTACTTGGCCCATTCTCCATTTTCTCACGCTGATACCAATTTGTGGTGTCACAGGTCTTCACACACACTGGTGCATTCACACAAACACACAACAATTTCTCTAGTAGAATACTTCTGATGTATTTAGATAATGGTCTGCCAAGCCACACTTTTTGCCTTTTACATGAGATGCTATTTATAAGTAAACTTAAAGAAACTTAAAGACATGACTGCACTTGAGTAACTTCTTCACCAAGGGACATGACTCTTCACATGAGTAACTTCTTCACCTTGGGACATGACTCTTCACATATCTAATTTATTATTATTAAAGTTTAATCCAACAGAAAAGGCAAGGAGATAAGGCAAGAAGAACCATTATGAAGGTCACAAATGGTGTGATATGCATATTAGTAAATAGAAAAATGAATGCTTTGATGAAACTTTTGAATAGTGAAAAGTAAAGTTATATAAGAACCATTATGAAGGTCACAAATGGTGTGATCTGCATATTAGTAAATAGAAAAATGAATGCTTTGATGAAACTTTTGAATAATGAAAAGTAAAGTTGTATAACTAATGTTCATGTTATATCGTAGTCATAGATTTCAAATAACTAGTTATCAAGCTCAATTGTAGATGTCAATTGAAAAGGCTACCTTGGAAGTTGAAATAGCTAGCCTGAGATGTGAAATGTAAAAGCTAATATTATGATTCTCTCACCAATTATAGAGTTTCACAAGTATCATTTCTTGATGTCAAACAGGTGCTTATTTTGAGTTACCAAGTTGTGGTTTCCATGTGAACATTACATTGATGTCCTATTATCTTATACACAAAGTCATGCAAAATTATCTCCTCATCCTATGACTTCACAAAAATTTGTGTCTATGTGACCACTGAAGAACCATCTGTCACTCATGACTGCAGGCAATAGCTGACAAGAAACACCTTTTAACAGCTGTTGTAGTGCAAGTTTCTTGCCATCCCTGACCTTCCTTATAATTCTCAACCTGTGATGTATATATACTTAGATAGATTAGTTATTATCAGGCTAGTCCTAAATGTTTCTTCAAAGGCACAATATTAGTATTAATATAGATTTACTCACGGTATCTACAATGTTCTCGCCAACTTTAACTCCTCAAATCATATAAATGGATTCCTTGACAACTACAGTAGCAGAATACCCCCTAGCCTACGATGATTCATTGGTTCCCCCATCGTCCATGCCCCAAGACGAGGATCAAACATTTCAATACTTGGAACCATTTTGTCACCATCAAATCCATCAAGTGCATACCTATGCAATGCAAGAATTTTAAGTGAAACATGTCTCACTAAGCACAAAAAGTTTCGAAACAAGAGTTGATTAAATCTATGGTTAGAATAGAAGTACTTTATCTATAGAATTTTACCCTGTTTATGGTGGCATGATTTTGTCCAAAATGATTCAAAGATAAGTTGAGCACTTTCCAAATACATAAATGGATTACAACCAAGTTTAGAGTTATAAAATTTACTGATTATTCCCTCCGTTCTTTTCAAAATTATCTTGTATTGTGTGGGATTTGGGCAGATCATTTTGAAACAACATTATGTTGCCATGGTCAAGATTAACACATTGCAAAACACTCACAGCATACTTGAGCAAGATCAATTGCTCCTTCATCAATGAAAACACAATGCAATTATGGAGAAAAAAAGACGTTGAGCTCACAATTTTTCATTTAGAACATCTAATGAATGGTAGCCTCGCTTTACATTCATGTTTGGTATTTTGGTCCAAGAATGATCCCTTGGATCAAATCTTTCAGCAGACCTGCAGTTATGTAGAAGTGAGATTCACATTAGTACAAAAATAAAATTACACCCTATTATTATTATTATTATTATTATTATTATTATTATTATTATTATTATTATATATATATAATCATAGTCTAGATCAGCCATATTTGCATGATAAGTTTCAACTAATGATATAAATAAATTGAATCATTCAGTTAAAAAATTGAACCAAAATCAAGTTATAAATATTACCTTAAGTAATCATTTCCATCAAATCCACCAGTGGCATAGATTGCATCATTGAGTTCCACTGCAGCAAGAACAAATCTCTCGAAATATAAAGAGCATTCAAGTATCAAGATAAATAGCTTTTATGCTTTTCAAAGAAATTATCTAAATGATTACATAATTTATTCTGCCATGTAAGAAAGAAAAGACTCAGGTCATCTTAGAAGTGACAAATACGTTAAAGGTATAAGGCCGGTAACAATACCTGATGCAAACATACATACTACATCATGATATAAGCAACCCTAAAGGCCTAAACAATTTTAAAGTTAGCTCTTTTAAAAAAAACTGACAAAAATAAACTTTAAATGGATAAAATGTTGTAAAATATTAATTCCAATTGACATCTTTGGAAGCTTAAGCCTAAAAAATCACATAATTTCTCGTGGCATTTTGCATTTACCCATAATTATAACTCTCAAATCTCAGTCAAGACCTGAAATATTGATCATTTGATTGCCCAGTTTTACCTTGTGTAGCATTGAGCGTGTAGGGATCCACTGCCCAATATCTAAATCAAGCATCTCAACATCTGAAAAGCAGTCAACTCCATTACCACCACCACCAACAAATATTTTGTCATTCAGAGCAGCTCCCGACAAGCTTCCTTTCTTCTGGTTCAAAGAGGGGCACAAGGTCCAGCTGTCATGAACTAGATTGTATGATGCAACTACACAGATAGAAGATAAAAGGTTGACAAAGCTTCATCTCATTCCAAAATATAATTATTTGAAAAGCACAGCTAGATCTCATACCTGTGTCATACCAAACATAACCATTTCCACCACCAAAAACATAAATTTCACCATTCAACCACATATGAACGAACTGAGCTCATAGGCTTAAGAGATTTGATCACATTCTGAGAAGTACAATACAAATCCATAGTTGCTAACAATGATTTTCCATCAAAGCCTCCTATTAGAAACAATGAATCTTTGGGATCTAATTGCAGCTCAGCTGTTGACTTTATTGCTGCCTTCTCAACATGTGCCAAATGATTAAGAATATTACATGCAGATTCTAAAAGTGTGCAACGATCTTTTTTAGATGCTGAATTTCCATTTCTGCCTCAATCTGAATGGCAAGTATAAAACAAGCCAATATTGATGTGGTAAATAGAAACTGACTGCAATTAAATAATATACCAAAGTTACTTCCAAAAGACTGTTCTGACTTCAATATCACTCAGATAAACTTATTCAAATTATCTCCAACCTACAGTTAATTGTAGTCATTTATACTTTTGGACATTTAGTAATTATCTCAAATAATCAATGCAAGCTTCTTATCCATTCTTAATGTACTACCATTCATTCTTTTTCTAAGTTTATCCTGCCAGCCAGCCATGCAATAATACTTTCAAGTTTCAACTTATATTATCTTCAGTTTACCTTCTAAAGACTCTAAATTACATTAAATTATGTGTTCTCAAACTTCGGAGGAAAGAAACTCTAGGTTTGGATCTTCAATGGACATTCCATAGATGTAGTGAGAGAGAAAGAATCTGATAAGAACCTTGGGAGAACCACTTTTGGGAGAACCACTTCACAAGAAGCTAGTTGTTGAAGCTAGTTGTTGTAGTTGGAGAATCCAAGGTCATATAAATCACATACTAGAATCCCATACTTACACTGTGGGATTCAAAGTCTCATATGTAACGCCTCAAATTTCCACTTTATGTTATATTGATTTTTAATGACAATACTTTTCCTTTTGTAAGTAAAATAGCAAACTAAAGTTTACTAATGACCAAGTCCAAATAAATTTCGTCACTAATTAATATTTAAATGACCAAGTCCAAATAAATTTCGTCACTAATTAATATTTAAAGGTTCAGTATAACATAAAATACAATACAGTTCTATATTTGTTCCAATTCATATTACAAACAACTCAATTATTTCATCATACAAAACATCTTCAATAAGATATCTTCAATATAGCCTTTCATCAAAAAAATCTGCCAATCCCTCTTCACTGTTCATCTACTCACCCAAACCAAATCGAGATCATAGTAGGTGTCAGCCACAGACACAAAAATACAGGGTAAGTTTATGATAAACATAATTTAAGCAAATAAAACATATTCATATACAAATAACAACATCCTTAAAGATGCATGATTCTTTTAGACTCTTATTAATTGGTATCAACAGTCAAGATAGCCCCATCTCTGTGGCACAGAACTGAAACGATCAGTCAGGGTCTCACAATGTTGCAACAAGATTCTCACCCACACTACATGTGATCATCATGGATGGTGTGATTTCCCACTGCCAAGTACCCCCCAGCTTAGACCTCTCTTATCTGAACGCTCGAACTCGGTTCCTGCAGCTATCTGACACAACTCCTCTTGAGGCAACTCTTATACCTCCTCTCTAAGGTAACTCTTATATACACCTCCTTTGTGAGACAACTCTTATAAACATATGAAACTGACTCACTTGTTTCATAACTCTTTTCATCAACTCATATTTATTTTACTCAGAAACTCAACATAAAGTATAGAACTCAACTTTATATTCATGAACAGAATCTCAGCATATTACTCAAGTACAGAGATTTATAAGAATACTCAACAACACATGAACTTCATGGAGATTTATAGAAACACTCAGCAACACATGGAACTTAGAGAAATTCATAGAAACTTTTAGCAACATATGAACTTCATGGAAACACTCAACAACACATGAACATTCAAACACTTATTCAAACAAAACAACACTTAAACTATCTTTATCATAAAGCTTCCCCATACATACCTTATAACCTCTTTGCTATGCTTGTTTACTTCCTTCTAGCTAGCTCTTTCTACACGTGATTCTTCCTATAATGGTGGGGTCTTTTCTATTTGATTTAAGCTTTTGAAAATGAAAGGATGAAAGGGATGTGGGAGGTGTTTCACGTGAAGTTTAGTGGGAGGAATGTCTTGAAAGTGATTTTCAAGCAAGGTCCCCACCACCCCTTTATATAGTACTTGGAAAATAATTAATTATTCAAGGACATATTTGCCCTTCCAACTAATTTAGTTTCATTCTAGCTTAGTTTCTCCTTGTTTCATTAAATCCTAACTTAGTTTATACTTATTCCTTTAGATTTTAACTAGATTCCTTATTATCTTTTTACTTTATAGAAAAATATCTCATAAGCCATAATGACTTACCTTTCCACTTGGCTACCACTTTACAAATGTCCCTACACTTGTCCAAGCTCCTGAAGTTTCTCCATTTTTCTTGCACATTCACATGGAATCTAGAGGATAGGAGAAGATCTTGCTTTATTTCATGTTTTCTTGCAACAAATTATGATTTTTAGCCCTTCCTCCTTGTCTCCTTTTCACGTGAACTTGGCTGGCCAAGGGAGAAGATTTTTGTCTTCCTTTTTCTCCTTCTATCTTATTTTTCATTCTCTTTTAAAGAAGGGAAAATTATATGGCTTCTTTTGAATACATATGTCACCTTTTAAATGAAGAAGAATATTCTAGTTTATGCTTTTCTTTCTACATGGCATTTCTTAAAAGAAAATCAAGTTTGATTTGAACTTTTCTACCTAAAGATAATATTGAATAATAGCATTCTAGAGTTTTCCAGAAACTGACATCAATTCTAGTAAAAATTACTCACAAGTAATCTACACATAGTGCTATTCAGATTTTTTCTTACAAAATTACCTTTATCTTAATTCTAATTGGTTCATTTTACTTTTGATTATCAAAATTACTAAACTATTTTATAAAATAAGTCTATTCATTATATAATTAAGAGAAAATTTCATAGATTTCATCTATCATTTTTCTATATTTTTTTGATGCTGGAATTTTTCTGAATAAAGTTTCAAAGTCACTATCTTATAAAATTCATAGAAATTCTATTCTAGAATTTCTTGTCACAAATTATTTTGATATTCTGTCAGTCAAAAGTATTCTGTAATTTCATCAGGTTCTCAAAGAATCTCTAAGGATATCTGGTCATTTTCAGCCTAAAGGACATTATGGTAAATTCATAATTCATCCTAGGGGCATATTTGTCATTTCCACCATAAAATATCTAACCAAAAATATTTAAGGGTAATCTTGCCATTTCCAAAATATCCAAGAGCATTTATGTAATTTCTACCTTAAAATATCTCACTAAAATATCTAGGGGTATCTTTGTAATTTTTAGAAATATCCAAGGGCGTTATTGTCATTTTTATCTTAAGGGCATTTATGTAATTTCTGATTTAAGGAAAGGGTAATATGGTCATTATTCCCAACATTGCTAATTAATATTTCGCACTATTTAGTTTTATTTAAACTTAACCAAATTTCACACAACTTTAATATTTACTTGAATAATTGTACAAATATTTCATTTAACATCTATTTGCAATCATTGAAAATATTGGGGTGTTACATCATACCTTAATTGAATCCTAACATCCCACCACGCTCTACTGCCTTGGTGCCCATGGCCAGGTGAGCTGGCTATGCACTAGGCACTAGTCCTTTGACTATCTGAGGCAAATATTGCAATGACAGTGTCACAACTTGCGCCACTTGTTTGCAGCTATGAGACATTGTGGAAAGCTTTGATACCAATTGATAGAAATGAGAAAACCACACCACAAAAGCTAGTTGATCCAAATGCCATATAAAGCCTACACTAGAATTGTATACTTCCAATGTGGGACTCAAGTCCCACAACTTGCAATCGGATCCTAATATAACCCCCCCAAAAAGTGAATCTCACTATATTTAAATTGTTGGACTCGACTTGTTTTATTGGTTTCATTTTCCCACTACAATGCTGCAGTAGAAGTGCAAAACCAAAAACCTTGTCAAAATGAGTCAATTAAAAGGAAATTTCAAATTTGTGAAGAGATTGTAACTGAGTAAAAGCAAGCATACCAGCAGGTGATCTACATATTTGGGGACTTCAAACAGTAGCTGGAGTTAAAAATTACAAATGGGGATAATCACTTAACAAAAATCTATAAACATCGTAGATTGAGAAATTCCACATGCTTGGTCAATTTCTATGATAACATTATACAGTTTAATGCATTCCAACAATATGCTTATAGATGTTTGGGATGGAGAAACAATTGAAAAACATGATAAATTTTGGATAGAATCTACAACATAGAAAAGTGTACCAGCTTCTGCTCCAGGTAGCAATTCCTCTCTGTTTGTATTTTCTTGAAATTTGTCAATTCTTTGACCTCTTGCACCAACTAAAAATACACTAAAAGTTAGTTGCTTGCAAAATAAATTAACATATGACATTTAATGCTTTCCATCAAACATCCTAAACCACCTGAGCTATGTTATGTTGATACTCAAATAGAGGATTAGAACTCTTTTCCTTCTTATCCAAACCATCCAATGCCTCCGTATAACCCTTTTCTATGTTATTCAATCAAGGAGTATCATTGGCATTGTTTTTGAAAGATAAATCTTGACTTTCACTGTCAAGTGTTAATTGTAACATCCTCAAATTTTTATCTTGAGCCTATAGTCGTGTTAAAATTAATTATGGATATGTGATGATAGTTTGATATAAGAAGGATATGATAGAATTTATTTGAATACAAGTTGTCTAAAACTGTCCACACCCAAAATAGCTACTACCACCCGTTTTTAAAAATTTATATCTCTCTCTTTTCTTATTCAAATTAGGCTTATGATGTATGGAATTAAAGATCTAGATGTTAACTCTAACATATCAAAAATTTAGTCAAAACTGGATTTTTTACTGCTTGCAGTCGCGAAAACACTAAGAGATGTTATTGTCCCAATTTGAGTCTGCTGGTAGCTTTAAAGTTTTGTTTCTAAGATACTATATCTAGAGTTTTAGAACTCCAACCGACGCATGCGATACCTTGTTAGAAAGATTAGAAAGTCTAGTTTAACATACTAAAAGATGAGAATTTATTGACTTGTAGATTAGCACAAATTATAGGAAGAACCAAATCATATGTGGTGAGATTTTTTTAAGAAAAAACATGTATGTTATATGTGGAAGCTATTTAACTTGGGAGCAAAAGATGACTTTCAGTTAAAAGCATATAACCAATCAAAACTTGCTTCTTGAATACTCTAAATCCACGTGCTATTAGCCAGCTAAGCATACATGGCATGTGAGTTTGTCAATGTATAAAGTGAATAAGACAAAAAAACCAAGCTTCTTGAACAAGCCTTTTTAGGATGCTATCATCGTGGACATCAAGTATTAATGAAGGGAATCTTGCTTCAAACAATATATTATAGGTGCAACTGTGAGAGTGTGTGTGTGTGTGTGTGTGTGTGTGTGTGTGTTGGTGTGAGTCTACGTGAAGGCCAAAGGAAAAAGGTGATATGTAGCCTTGTGTGAGTGTAATTATAGGAACCAAACAAATGAGATCAAGATACTCAACAAGGACTAACAAAAATTCCAATCACAAGGACTAAAATTACTGTAAAAATCAGTTTACCAACCCCCGGCAACGGCGCCAAAAACTTGTTGCGATAACCGCACACTACGGCAAGTGCACCGATCGTTTCAAGTAATAAAATAGGTAAGTGAGTATCGTTCTCCACAGGGATTGGGTTGAAGTTCACAATAATATGAAATCAATGTGATTGAAAGTAAAAACATAAAATGTTGAACGAAAGTAAGTTGATTGATTGGTTGAGTGAAAACAGAAATTAAAATAGATAGTAAATTAAATTAAGAAGTTACCAATGGAAGAACAATTATGGTCAGGCGCAATCCCCTCTGATTCCTACCTCCTTCACTTGACTGGTTTATTAGTTTAATTTGCACAAATGATAAATCTCTCCTAATTTTATAAATCCTAATTTATTAGTGACTTATCCCTTTAATTCAATCGAGAATCCTAGTCCCTTGGCAATCCTGTCAAACTAAGCATTTAGAGAATATATCATAAGGGTTTCTTGTTATGATTGTTCAGAGAATAAGTCTTTCTAGATTAGTTAATCCCTAATCCCTTAGTGAATTAACCCTTTAACCTGAATTGAAAACCTAATTCCTTAGTGAAATCTATCAGTTTAAGCATTTAAAAGACCGTATTATAATTTCTGCAGCCACGCATCCCTATCCCTAGGTGATGAACAACTGTTATTCTAAACAGGTCAGAAATTAGAACCCCAACGTCCCCATTGTAAATCCTAATCCTCAGTACTTACTCAGAGTGATCAATTCTAAATAAGAATAGAAATTAAGAGCAAAGTAGAATAAAACAATCAAAACATTATTATTCAATACCAGTCATATTACAGAGGAGTTCTCATCAGTTCATGGTCTTCCCATAATACAAGATTTAGCCTGACATAGGCTTCAAGAACACAAAAGCTGTCATTGAATACATCATTCTGTTGCAATCCTAGCCTTGATTCTTGATTTCCTAGGGTTTAGAATGATTCTTTGTGATTCCCAGGATGTGTAAGATCCCTTCTTCAGTCCAGAGGCCTTTCTTTTATAGATTGGTTTAATTAAAGTAACAAAGCTCCTTTTTCTGTGCCAATTTCGAACCAAATAATTTTAAATCAGGAAAGAGAATCTCCATGGCGCTGATAGCGCAGCTTCCCGCGCTGATCGCGCGGGACTTCGAATGGACAGCGCTGATAGCGTGAACCTCCACGCTGATAGCGTGGAGTCTACGAGTTGGAAGGCTGGCACTGGGCAATTGGCGCTGATCGCGCGGACTTTGGCACTACCCACGTGAAGCTTACGGCTTGATGACGCTGATGGCGTGGACTCCAACGCTGATCGCGTGGAGTCTTTGAGTTGAAGCTTGGATTTCCTATACTGGCGCGACTCGCGCGAGATCTGGCGTCGACCGTGCGGGACTTTCAACTGGATTTTCTTCTTTCTTTGCTTTGTTCTCCTCTTTTTGTCCTGAAAATCACAACTTGGTAATGAAATGAGATCAATTTAAATATAAGCAATAATTAAACTAATTCTATTCTATTTTCTAACTATTTAATCAAATTATAACCTAAACTAGCCTAAAACTAAGATGTGTTTGCAACACATCACTTAACCAAGAGGGGGGGTGAATTGGTTAGCCTTGGTAAAATTTAAAAATTTCTTGATCAAACAAAAATCAGAGTTATTTTGCCCTTTAGATCTTTATCACAAACCAATCAAGAATCTTTATACAAAATCAATCCAAGACTTGTAATGCCTCAAGAAACAAATTATATTACAAAATTCACAACAGGAATTAACAAATATGCAGCAGATAAAAGAACACAAGATTTATACTGGTTCACCTCAAACCCTATGAGGCTACATCCAGTTTCTTCTACTCAACACAAGAGTAGAGTTCCACTATTTAAAAAATATTCTTACAAGCAAATTTACAAGCCTCTCTTTATCAACCCTAGATAAAGTTCAGAAGTCTAAAACCCTATTAGACCCTTAGAGACCAAAACCCACACTGAGAACACTACTCAGCTGTCCTTAGAGAAACACTATCTCTACACTTGCAAGAAAACCCAATTACAATGGAACTTACACACAAAGATTCAAACAGAAGATTTACACCATCAAAGAATAAGGAAAGAATTCACCTGATGATCCAAGGATGATATGCATAATGATGAATGTATCAGGTTGAACGAAAATCAATATGTAAAACAAGCCTTTCCTTAGACTTTGGAATGATTTATCTTGCTTCACTAAATCCTAGTAACCCATATTGGTTTGAATGGAAGCAAGACCTTTAGAACCAAGAAGAATGCCTTTGTGACTTATTAGAAAGCTCTTAGAATGCTCAGTGCTCGAAAAATCAATTTCTATTTCGTTCTTTTTAATAAGTCAAGGCAAGGTTCTATTTATATAAAAAAAATTGTAACATAAATAATCTATTAAACCAGCTCCTGTAATCGATTGTTTTTGAATTGTAATCGATTACATACGCTCCCGTAATCGATTAAAGTGTTCGAGATAAGTTCTGGGTTACAGGAACGGGTCATTTAATCGATTATCCCGATGTGTAATCGATTAAATCAGACTTTGTGAAAACCATGTTTGTGAAGATTAATCGATTACAAAATATGGTAATCGATTAAAGCAGAAAATGTATAAACCATGAAATGTGTAACCATCACTTCACTCTTTCATTTCATTCGTATTTATTTTATTTGCAGCGGATAATTTATTTTAAAAAGACCAATGATTAATTGAAAATAAGTGAAGTTTTGAAAATGATTTTGAAATAAAGGTTTGATAGTAAATCTTATTGGATTTATCCACAAGTAGATTAGAAAACATAAAAGGCTATGTCATAACATTAAT